>JAODJU010000038.1:5399531-5422389 GCA_026776725.1 Gnathonemus echidnorhynchus
TATTTAGCCCAGACTACCTTAAATCTGGCAAGTTATCTGGTTAAGCAAGTAATCCTGCTTTGTGAAACAGGCCCCTGGTTAGCAAGTCTGTTTCCAAACATGGAGTCCATGATATTTGTTTTTAGTGCAGCCAGTACCATTTTTACACAGCTCCCTTTTCGACTTCCTGTATTCTTTTTCATTTTTTAAAAATCTTGCTCACGACTTGCTCTGTTATTCCGATAACCTGCCTTCTCCAATTCACTCCGCATTCATCGTAAACCTTTGCTTTTCGCTCTGACGACTCTGAACCCGCCTCCTGACGTCACGCGCCCCTAACTCCGGCCCAGCAGTTTTTCAGGGCTGGAAAAAGTAGCTCCGGCCCAGATATATCTGCCCCACACCTCTGTTATTTTTGGTGTGAATGCAACGCCGAGCCGGATTTTAGTCTCTGCATGGGCACCAGCCCTAGTGAGAAAGGGCTAAAATAGTCCACGTTATGTGCTTTCCCTTTAGCCAGAATCATTCAGGGCGTAACCTCTTTTCTTACACATTGAATTAATTATCCTCCTTCAACAGCCACACCTTCTTTTTCGGCTTCAGCCCTGTGGGTGTGACCAAGCTGCCGACGTATTTATGTTAATATATGTGGCTCAAGTTTGCCGATATTTACATGCAAAAGTAACTTACACACCTGATGGGGGAATACAGCCAGCCCAACTATGGTACAGCTATGCAAATACTGCAATTTATACATTTCAATGAAGCAATTTCTGCATGCATTATGCACTTATTGGGGAGATCTGTCTTTTAACCACTTACCCAGTACAAAGTCTCAGGGGGGGCATAGAGTGAAAGGCAGGGGTGCTCCCTGGGTGGGGAGTCGGTCCGTTTCGGGGCAGGCACACTCATAAATTACACCACACTGAGATGCTAATTCACCCAACAACAGTAGGGGGTGCAGAGCGCCAGGAAAAGCCAGGCGAAGTCTGCATGGGGGAGGAAGGGCGACGCCTCATTTGTAGCTACACATGTTTCATAAATCGTGAAAAATGATTATCATGCGAAATATACATTTCATTCATATATGTACATTTCACTTGATTATATAAATAACAGCGATGACTGTTCATTGATCACGGCGGGTAAATTCCCCTCTTGCCTACCATGACATGCAGGTAAGTGCAGGCTTGGCACTGAAGGACAGCTGGGGGTTGAGGGCCTGACTGTAAGGCCTATGGACCTGTGCTTATTTGCCCAAGGAGGGGCTTGAATTAGCAACCTTCCACTCACAGGGACAGAGGCTTAGCCCACTGAGCCACTCATCTCAAGCAAGGGGCTCTGAGTATGGTGAGTATGGTATGCTAAGTAATATTTTGCTGAGATGGAAACTGGGAAGGTGTAGGAGTAATGCTGCTAAAATGCAATTACATTTACTGAAACGTCATGTTCCTGGAGCTGACCTTTGCCAGGTTCAGGTTCAGTGGTACCACGCCAGTAGTCTTCTGGCCTCCCAACAGCCCTGTAACACCTCAGTGAGTAGGTGCTCATTATCTGAAACCGGTGACCATGCTGTGAAAATGTGAAAACAGTGTTTTCAGAAAGCATCATGCATTGCCTTGCAGTTCCTACAGCTGACAGTAATTCTAGGTTAAAAGTACTAACTTGAAGGTAAACATAACTTCCCGGTCTTTATGGGGGTGTTTGTAACATTTTTCTTCAGCGGTCAGAGATTGTCACCGGTAATATAATTCCTGTGTGCAGCAAAGCAAAGTAGTGGAGTCAGAATAATTTTCTGCGGCCTCACTTGGACATCCCAGGGTGATGATCAGTAAAGTGCCTGTCACTGAATCTCTGACTAGTGCACATTCGAGAAATTATACTCATTAAATACTTTACATTAACTGCACCTTCATAATGCAATCGTAGAACATTCATGAGCAGCATTTGGCATCCTAACATTCCTTAACAGGTTTAATATGCATTAAAACAAACATTATATGTCCTTACACGCAGCTCATGAATGTTCTATGAATGCAGAATGAATGCATTATGACAGTGCAGTTTATGTAAATGTTACCAGTACGTTTAAAAATTAAAAAGTGAAATTAATGTTATGAAGAAGCAACATCTATCGATTCTATCCCCAAACTGAAGAATAGCTGCCACGCCCACATCAGAGCAAAAGAACAGCCAGTCACAACCAGTTTTTGTTCTGCCTCCCCTGAACACTAAAGGCAACCTGGGTATCTGTAATGGAACAAAGGAACTTGGTTTCACTGAGCTCCTTGTGAAGAATCGTGTCTCACCACAACACACGGCTATTTCACAATCTGCATTCTGTGTGTGACCCCTGCTTGCTTTTCCTGGTTTTCTTGTTCTTCGTCAAATGATTTAGATTTAGTCGTTCTCTCTTTATTCCCTGTGCTGGCACTGGCCTGCGTTTGGACTACGATTTTGGATTTGTCTCCCTTTCTTTGCTGCCAGATGGTTTTTAACCTTGTGCCTGTCTTTGGGCTATGTCATGATAAAACTTTATGAAAACATTGTCTTCAGACATTTTGAAAACATTTTGAATCCTTTACAATTGCTCTTAAAAAGTTTTTTTTTTTTTCTGGGAAGAATCCCTCAAAGCTATTTTGTGGTATATGAACAAGCATAAAGTTCTTAAATAAGTACAAATATTACAAAATGTAAATTAAAATATTATAGTATTAAACCTAAATCAATTTAAAAAAAACCAAAGGCTGAAATTTTAAAAATACAAACTGAAATCTAAATGAAAAATAAATGTAACAGTAATAGAAATTGAATCTATTGAGATGTTTTCGGAGTGGCGTAGTACCTCAGACTTCCAGGGTTGAGGATTTGAATTGCACCTCTGCCCTGTGTGCATGGCGCTTTCAGGTTTTCCTCATGCTGCCTTGGTTTTCCAGCAGTCTGAAGACATACATTTAGGTCAGTGGTAGGGAACATGATCCATGGAGAGCCAGCGTGGGTGTGGGCTTTCGGGATGGCCTCTCAATCAACCAATAATAAAGCAGTTGTCCTGGGAACCCACTGTTATTATTTTGTGTGCCCTGAATGGATCAGATTCCCTACCCTTAATTTAGTTTAATTGGTATCTCAGAATTACCCATAGTGCACACTGTGCCTGTATATGCATCTGTGTTGGATTAGCATCCTGCTAAGCCTGTACAGCTGGCTTATGACCAGCGCTGCCTGACACAGGTTCTTGATGCCCTAACCAGGTTAATAATAATAAGTTACATTTATATAGTACCTTTCACAAACCCAAGGTCGCTTGATAAGGAGGAGGCGAAAAAAAAAAAACTTAAGGTTTTTAATGGAAGTTCACCCGTAAGTCCACAATAAAGGCAAAATGTAGTCCTAGGGCAAGGAAACTGTAATAATTACATACAAATGAAACTCATATCAACAGGTACACAGAAAAGACAAATTCTGACTACTATATTTCGCAGATTAGTTTTCTCAATAGCTTAAGCACAATCCTCAAATGACAGTTATTTTTTCCCACCAACACTATGTTTAATTCCTCACATCTACACTGCATTAATTCACAGCATTTTAAGCATTTCCCAGTGTGTTCACACAAAATTTAACTCCTTAAGCATTTTATGCTGCTGTGTAAGCCTTGGAGTACATTGCATGTAAACCTTGCTCATTGTTTTTCTGAAGCATTTTATTACTTTCATATATATACAGGGGTGACTCTAGTATCTGACCTCTAGGGGGACTTGGCCCTCAAGAAATACAGGACGGAATTGCAGAATAGATTTAGAACAATCATTTGTCCTGGGGGCAGCGACAAAACTAGGGCAGCTGAAGTCCCTCTATATACACTACATGAACAAAAGTATTGGGACTCCTGGCCATTACACCCACAGGAACTTTTATGACGCCCCATTCTAAATCCATAGGCATCATTATGCTGTTGGTCCCCCCTTTGCAGCTATAACAGCTGAAACTCTTCTCTGAAGGCTTTCCACAAGATTTTGGAGTGTGTCTGTGGGAGTTTTTGTCCAGTCATCCAGAAAAGCATTTATGAGGTCAGACACTGATGTTGGATGTGAATGCCTGGCTCACAGTCTCCATTCTAGTTCATCCCAAAGGTGTTCCATGGTGTTGAGGTCAGGGCTCTGTGTGGGCCAGTCAGGTTCTTCCACACCAAACTCACCCAACCATGTGTTTATAGACCTTGCTTTGTGCACTTGGGTACAGTCACGCTGTAACAGAAAACGGCCTTCACCAAACTTTTCCTACAAAGGTGGAAGCATAGAATTGTCCAAAATGTCTTGGCATGCTGAAGCATTAAGAATTCCCTTCAATGGAACTAAGGGGCCTGGCCCAACCCCTGAAAACACCCCCATACCATTATCCCTCCTCCACCAAACATTACAGTTGGTACAGTGCAGTCAGGTCAACGTTCTACTGGCATCCGTCAATCCCAGACTCGTCCATCAGACTGCCAGACAGAGAAGGGTGCTTCCTCACTCTACAGAACATGTTTCCACTGCTCCAGAGTCCAATGGCAGCGTGCTTTACACCACTCCATCCTACTTGGCATCGTATTTGGTGATGTCAGGCTTGCATGCAGCTGCTCGGCCATGGAAGCCCATTCCATGAAGCTCCCAGTGCACGGTTTTTGTTTAATGCCATAGGAAGTTTGGGACTCAGTTATTGAGTCAACAGAGCGCTGGCAAATTTTACACACTATTCACCTCGACACTCTGTCTTTTACTTCCTAAATGTTTCCACTTTGCAATAATACCACTTACAGTTGAGTGTGGAATATCTAGCAGGGCAGAAACTTCATGAACTGACTTATTGCAAAGGTAGCATCCTATGACAGCACCACGCTTTAAGTGAGCTCCTCAAAACATCAGAACAACCCATTCTTTCACAAATGTTTGTAAACCTGACTGCATCATTTGATGTAAATTTTATAAATCTGAACCAATAGGTCTGAATGAAATACCTGAATTTAATGATTAAGAGGTGTGTCCCACTCCTTATGTCCATTTCGTGTAAGGTGTAGAATTGCCTATGCATGTGCATCACTGTATAAATCTTAACAGGCTCCAATTCTCCAACAGTCATAAACTGCCAAAGATATGTAGTTCATGAAATGCAGTGAGCCTGTATTAATGTGGTGTCAAAGGAAATGAAGGTGAATCGTGTGATTTATTCATTGTGAGAGGATGAGGTTTACAATACTGGGCAATTTTACAAGTGGGAGATAAAGACACAGAGCAATTTCAAGCGGAATATGAGCCACAACCATATATCACGTAATCAACCAGCCTAAGTATGAATGAGCCTGATCAGATAGAGTAGCCTAAACTGTGTCGTCGATAATCCACACATACAGGGGGCAAAACATATTGACACCCATCTTTAGCATTTCGATTGTCAAGATTTAAACTAGTGGTTCTCAAACTTTATGCCCTGTGTATCTTCTCAGAAAATATCAGGTTCTCCATCTACCAGCGGTGATATTGTGGACTATGGGGGCATACTTTAGCAACATACCACCATTATGAGCGATGCTTAAATACACAAATACCTTTGTGTACAACTAGAGGGGACAGAAGACTCCACCGGTGTTGTCGTACTCCCTCCTCTGAGAGTCCCTGTCTGATATGTATGTCCGTCACGCAGTCCGTCGCAGGTGTCAAATGCCATAATTTGAGAACCAATTGTTACAGCAATAATAATGGCATACTGTGGTGACATTCACAGTGCTCATTGTTGGAAGCTATGTCATTAAACATTTTGAGTGGATGGCCTTTAGCTACATCGGATAAACTGACATGGCGGTTGCACTTAAAGTTTTACCACCATTTCAGAAAATGTCCTTAAACAATTGAGAAAAAAACTGCAATATATAACTTTTACTGCACCAATGATATTATCTAACCAGATTTAAGCATGTACTCCTTGTTCACACATGTTAATACAAGTGCCAGATAGACTTGACGCGACGATGAGGGCAGCGAAGCGATCCCATTTTCTTGAGCTAAACAAAGTCAATTTATATTGTTTTTGGCTTCATGATTAGGAGTGCTGAATGACACTGTGAGTCGTAATCTGGGCCATACATCTCAGTCTGCACACAAGGAACAAAGCATCAGTCTTTAAGTCTAAATTGAAAAGTTATCTGCTTAGTCTCCCTCAGCTCCTGGCACCTTCAGTCCTTGAAAGCTGCAGAGAATGCTGATGTTCTCAGCCCCAGCTCTAAAATAATTTGGTCTTTTCTGGTGTAAATGATGTGCTAATTAAAGCATATTGTGAAACAATGGAGCTGCCAAGCAGTGGACTAATCAAATGCAGAGCAGACAAAGGCTGGTTTCCATTCATGAGGTTTTCTAGACTCAGAAGGCTACTGCTGCTGCCTTTAAAAAGATCAACGTTCTTAGTGCGTGCTTTATTCTGGTCCTCTTCATACTGGGAAAATTCTGTGTGTGTGCGTGTGGATTATGTTTATATTACATTGTGAAGACCAAATGTACTCCACAATGTGATAAAAACCTGTTATTTTGACTCTGTGGGGACCATTTTTCAGGTCCCCGCAAAGATCTGGGAATGCAATCAAAAAATTAAACATGCCAAAAGTCTCGTATTTAGTTTGTTTACTTATGGTTAAGCTTACGGCTGGGTAGGGGTTAAGCTTACGGCTGGGTAGGGGTTAAGCTTACGGTTGGGTAGGGGTTAGTGTTACGGCTGGGTAGGGGTTAGGGTTAAGGCTGGGTAGGGGTTAAGCTTACGGCTGGGTAGGGGTTAAGCTTACGGCTGAGTAGGGGTTAAGGTTAGGGCTAAGGTAGGGGTTAAGGTTAGGGCTGAGTAGGGGTTAAGGTTAGGGCTGGGTAGGGGTTAAGGTTACGGCTGAGTAGGGGTTAAGGTTAGGGCTGGGTAGGGGTTAAGGTTAGGGCTGGGTAGGGGTTAAGGTTGTTATTATTGAGATTAGGGTCACGCCCACAGAAATGAATGGAGAGTCCTGATAAATATATAGATACCTAATCTATGAGTGTGTAAGTCTAACATTTCCCCATTAAACTGAGCCAAAACACATCACATTATAACATACAGTAAATACAGATGCATGTAAGTATTACACGCTTACTGCATAAAGAAAGAATATGTAGGAAATTTTAAGGGAGTTGTGTTAAGGGATGGCATTAGTGGAATTAATCAAATATTCCAATTAGTATGAAAAAATGCATTACAGTGGTATTTGCTAGAATCAGAATTTCAAAATGTCAATTTGTTATATAATTGGTTTAGCCAGTTAGACTCCATAACAATACTAGCAATACTGTTACAGAAATGACAGGTATATTTTAACAGGACTTTTTTGTGAAACTGTAAGATAGAACATCAATGAAAATTGCCCATTTTACAGAAGTGGGTCATCCTATGTGCATGTCCTGCTGGTGTCATTTCAGTCACATGTCCTGCTGGTGTCATTTCAGTCCCAGGTGAGGCCCAGCCACAGGAAATGCAGTTTGTGCTGTCAAAAGAAAATTTTCAGTCTCAGGATCAATGCTAGCCTGTGGGCAGTGGAGAGGAACCAAGTTTTTAACTTTTATTTTTCTTTGCTTCTTTGTTTTTCTTGCTTAAATATGCATGGTACATGTTATGTGTGAAATGAAAAAAGAAAATCGAATCAGAAGAAATGCAGTGAAAGGTTGTCAGAGTGGAACATGCGTATTATTTTGGTCTCACTTGGTACAGGTGAACAGAGGCTTGCTTTTATCGTTCAAAATAGTCTTGCCCAGTTCAAACAACTTCAAAGCATATCGGTGCAATGTTCTGTTTACCGTTTCTTTTTTTCCTCCTCACAGAGCCATATTTTCTCTTCTGTCTAATGCATTTCCATTTCATACTGTCTTTCTGCACAAGAGCTCTTTCTCTTTCTTTGGTCATTTCAGTGCCATTAAAGTTAATGGATCTAAAATGGATTAAAGCCAACCCCTTCGATATGCATCACATACTATACCCAGATCAAAACACTCATTGCAGAAATCTATAAGACGGCATGACATGTAATTATAGTGGTTTTGTCCTTTTAAAGTGGTGTTTGTTTGTTTATTTGTTTCACATCTTTTTTAAAAAAGCAACACGTAGGTATATGAAGTGTACTGTTGGTGAAAAATCATCCAATACAAAACTATACACACACGCGCGCGCCGCCCACCACGCGCAATATGATATTAATATTTGAACTATATAATAATTAATTCTGAATTGGCAATCATAAGATCAATGCCGTTTAAGCGAATTGCACATCGGGTAGATGTTTTACGGTAACTGGATTATTAATGATTATAGGAAACCAGTAGAAAACTGATTTAGCGAGTGCTAAGTCATTCTGCTTAAGATGCATTTAATTGAAATAAATCGTATAAAATGTATAGAATAAACAGTTGTACAATAATTTCAGTATACATTCCGTGCTTTTATTCATATATAAAAAATGACTTTCAGCTCACGTTCGGAGTCAGCAAAGCAATCACAACAACACTAGGGGTCACTCTTGTGGCTTTTAAAGTTTATTTTCCTCATGAAATGGACTTCAAAATGTCTGAATCCAAAAACTGAAGAGAGACCGTGTTAAATGTAATGTCGGTGAACTTTTATGTACTTGTTTCTAGTCCTTAGTATTCGATTAAATGAATCTCCCATGATTCTGTACCAAACTAATTCACAATTATCCGGAGGTCAAAGTCAATATGACTTTTTTTTTGCAAATGCTGATTGGGGTGATCAAAGGCACATCACACTCCTGTGATGCATTTTAAGGTCACCGGACATAAATTAAATACTCTAATTATTTCAGAAATGTTTCTCTTGCCTAAACCTTCAGTATATCTATGACTTAATCACAAATTCATCAGTGGAAGTAGGTGAACACGTACACGTCATCACACAGTATACTTAGATCATAAAATGATGGTCATGCTGGAATTTATAAAGGAAAATTAAAGTCACTAAATTAAAGTTTTATTTGTTTTTCTTAGTTCACAATGTCATTAATTCCATAAGTTTCATTTCAATTAAGTATTTCTGTTGTGAAAATATTAAATATAATCATACTTATAATAATAACTTACGCATATGATAAATATACCTGCCTGTGTTGCATGTATACCGCTCTCGTTAAAAATGATCTTATTATTTCATTTTAATCTGCAGTTCTATTCCTTTGGCAGCTATCCCAAATGTGGTATGAGGTACTAAATAGCTGATCAGCTGAACCAAACCTCACCAAAAGAGAAAAGGTCTGGGAAGCATCCTACTAGAATGGGCCAAATGTATTTCATAAAAAATCCAAATAATTCATTTCAAGTAATTCAAATCAAGACACATTGTGCTATAGCCATTGACTAAGCCAATGAAAAAAAAATAAGTTTTCGGTGAGGAGAAGATGGCTGCGATCCTGGTTCTGCTGGCAGAAGACTACACTGAGCAGCAGGTTGCTTCCCAGCTTAAGATTTACAAGATGGCAGTATACAAGAGCAAGGTGAAGCAGGAGACACTGGGAACGACCAGCAACCAGTCAGGAAGAGTGTGGCCTGAGCTGCCTGCCAACTCATCTGACAGTGCCTCATGAAGGATGAAGCGACTTTCAGAAAGTGGTGTGAAGTGCACAGCTAGGATGATTCAAAAATAGCTCCTAGAAGCAAGCCTGAAGTCCTACAAAGCAAGGCAGAGGTCCTTCATCGATAAGTATCTGCTTAGAGGGCGGGGGTAAGGTAATCTTTTCTGATGAGTCCAATTTTCAGGTCCACTCAACACCTGGCTGTCCGATGGTTAGATCGAGACCAGGAGAGGTGTACAAACCCTAGTGTCTCATACCCACTGTGAAATTCGGCGGAGGGTCGTTGATCATCTGGCGGTGCTTCAGCGAGGCTGGAATTGGGCAGGTTTGTCTCTGTGAAGGACACATGAGTTCAAGCAATATATTAGGCTGCTTCCATCTGCCCAAACCATGTTCCTCAACTCCGATGACTGGGTTTTTCAGCAGGACAATGTATCATAGAACCAGATCAATCAAGGTGTGGATGGAGAACCACCAGATCAAGACCCTTATATAGACAGCCCAATCTCCAGACCCTAAACCCCATCAAAAACCTCTGCAATACTGTAATGGAGAAGATGGATGGTTACAAGCCATCAAAGCTGAGTTCTTTGAATTTTTGCTCCAGGAGTGGGATACAGTTGGAGATCATGCCAAGATGCATCAAAGCTGAGATAAAGAACTGGTCTTGTTCCACCACATATTGGTTGTTGAACCCTTCCAAAGTAAAAATATTATTGTTGTATTACTTAAAAATGGCTATAAATTTGTTCAGTTTGCATTATTCTATGTATAACAACATGGTATTTTTTTGGTATTATCACTGATTGTCATTTTCTGCATTTAAATGTTCTATAAAAAACAGACACATATCCATAAATAGCAAACCAATGACACTAAAAATATTGATGTGCTCTCTTAAATTTTCCCGAGCTGTATATATGCAATCCTGTCACAGGCAGATATAATACTACTTGACATTTAAAGAAGGCAACTCTTGGATCTGAATGTTTTTGTGCTTCTCTGTTTCAATTTGTCATGAACTGGAGATTTGCTCTGAAACAAGTAATTAAGTCCAGTACCTTGAATTTCATTAACTATGGTCACGCATTATGCTCCAGAGCTGCTGCACTAAATCCAATACAAGGCAGAATGTTACTTTCTTGTTTTCATCCTGAGTCTATGGCTTTTTCATCAATTCAGTTTCAGACATGCTTGATTTCCTCCACTAATCATGGCAATACAGCAGTATATTACGTGAGTGTGTCAGTCGTAATACACATATGTCTGATTATTTTATACAAGAAATATTCATTAACAATTTGACCAAAGCTTCCTTTGAAGGATTGTGCTAAGGTAGGAAGTGTGTGTGTGTGTGTGTGTGTGTGTGTGTTTGTGTGGGTGGGTGGCTGGGAGGGGGGTGTATTTAAGTAAACAAAGTAATACTCCTTTGAGGCAACTATTACATACTAACATAACTACATAGATAAAGGGGAGAAGTTCTTTTACAGTTTAACATAAAAATCATTTAATGCAAAATATTTATTGTATTGTGTTTTAATAAGCACAATCACAGTAAAATACATAATAACTGATATATATATATACACACACATACATACATACATACATACACCCATATCTTCGTGAGGACTATCCGTTAATTTCTATGGGGAAAAACCTTTATCCCAACAATGACAACCCTAACCCCTACCTAGCCCACCCTTAAACTTAACCATAAGTAACCAAACTAAATTTTTGTAGTCACAGATTTTTATTAAGAAAAAATGTTCCCCACAACGTCCAAATGGCAGGTTTTTATCACATTGTAGGGACATTTGGTCCCGACAATGTAATGTCTACCTGGGTCTCTCTCTCTATCTCTCTCTCTCTCTCTCTCTCTCTCTCTCACACACACACACACGTCACACTTTTGACGTAGATACCAGTTCATCTAATTGCGTGTTTTGCACACACACATCAAATTAATGAATAAAAAAACTTTACTTATTCAGACAAGTTGAAATGACAACTAACATTAAAGTGCGATCAGTACATAACAAGCGTCAAAATAATATCAGCGACAGTAAGAGTCTGAGACACTTCTAATTATCAGCGAGAGAAGTTTGAAGCCCAAGTTGGTCTGCAGCAGCAGGTTGCCCCGCCCACTGGCCGGTCTGTCCCTCGGGTGTGGCCTCCGATTGGCTAAGGTGGTTGCGGGTCTTGAGACTGAGAAGCAGCCTCTGAGCGAAGGCTCGCTGTTATGATGCAGTTTGCGCTGAAGGTGCGAGGTCTACATACGCGCCTGAGTTCGCTGCATTTAAGACCATCTCATCCAGATACTGGATATTTAAATCTGATTTGATTTTTGTCTTTTTTATATATATATATATACAGTATTTGTCAAAGGTTTACACGTAAATAATGCGTACGTTATATTTGGCAACCCGTTTGGATTGGATTTTGTACAAACTGCCCTGGAACGCATGAAGAGACGCTCGTTTTGTTTTTTCTTTTATGATGCGGCTCGAACAGGAAGAATTTTACAGAGCTTTGAAGATCCAGAGAGATCCCCCCTGTAATAAGGAAACTAGGCTACTGGATAATCTTGGACTACACTGTAAGCTTTAAAATGCAATGACAGCGTCTTGCTTCGTTTTACATTCCATGCTGGTAAATTGATGTATTAAATCGCGGACTTTCTCCGATGTGGATTATCTTTAACAAATTCCTGGATTTTAAATTCTGGAAGACTGTAGTTTTAAAAGAAAGTGATTTCTAAGAGAAGTATTAACTGGAGGAAAAATAGTACTCACTTAAAAGAATTAATTTGATATGCCCTTGTTTTTTTCTGAAACTATAAATATAAGGATAGCGCTGGTATTTACACGTAACGAACTGTGTCTACTGGGTTTTTCTTTACTGTTCTAGGCGCGTTAGACCCGTTAATTTATACTTTAATAAATTTCAGCTTTAGCTTGTGGCTAAAAAGCCTTATCGATGGCAAGAACAGCCTTCTGCAAATCGCTGTGTGAATTCCGTCAGTCCATGAACGTTTTAAATTGCTTTAAACATTGCACTCCCGAAAACGATGTAGAAGTTAACTAGATAAAAGCAAATTTTGTATGCAGTAATTGTACCATATTAGTGAGTCGACCATCTATAATTTAATAAAACTGATTTGCAAGGCAGGATAGGCACTCCGGAGGCAAGATGCGCCATTACATTCGCCGGATAACTTTATAGTAACGAGAATGACTGGCTAATTTGCGCCGTGACTGTGAGAAGTGCCGATATGCTGATATTTCTGTTATAGAGCATAAAAGGTAGACAAAAATCAACAAGTATACCAGCCAAGGAAATGGATTTTATAAAACTTCTAATACTTTTTCTGTGCTGTACTTCGTCGGATTCAGTAATTAATTTGAAATATTCTGTGGACGAAGACCAGAAAGCAGGGACGGTGATTGCAAACGTTGCGAAGGACGCAAAAGATGCAGGATTTCTGGTTGATCCTCGACAGCCCTCTTTGCGGGTTATATCCAATACTGCGCCACAGTTGGTGGACATTAACCCTGCCGGACTTCTTATCAACAAGCAAAAGATTGACCGAGACGTATTTTGCCGACAGGTACCTAAATGTTTTATCTCGCTAGAGGTCATGTCCAGCTCTATGGAAATATGTGTAATTAAAGTCGAAATTAAGGACCTAAACGACAATGCGCCGGTCTTCTCCAGGGATCACATAGACCTGAATATCTCAGAGACCGCCTCTCCAGGCACCAGGATTCCCCTAGAGGGGGCAAGTGATCCGGACGCAGGAAGCTTTGGTGTCCAGACGTACGAAATCACCCCCAAAGATATGTTTGGGTTGGACATTAAGACAAGGGGGGATGGATCTCGGTTTGCCGAGTTAGTGCTGGAGAAAAATCTGGACAGAGAAACGCAGTCTCATTACAGTTACGTGATAACTGCTTTGGATGGAGGGGACCCCCCGAAATTCGACACTGTTTCACTTAATATTAAAGTGATCGATTCAAATGACAATAACCCAATTTTTGACCAGTCTGTGTATTCGGTTAAAGTGATGGAGAATTCCCCTAATAACACTATAGTCATTGACCTGAATGCGACCGATCCAGATGAAGGCACCAACGGCGAGGTGGTGTATTCGTTTAACAGTTACGTGTCCGATAAAACACGGGAGTTGTTCAAAATTGATCCCTTTACTGGTGTCATTACAGTCAGTGGGCTTTTGGACTATGAGTCCGTGAACACGTATGAGATTGATGTCCAAGGCAAGGATTTAGGTCCAAATTCTATCCCTGCTCACTGTAAAGTGATCGTAAATGTCATGGATGCGAATGATAACGTGCCGGTGATTAAAATGCTGTCGGCGAACAGCGAGATGGTGGAAGTGAGCGAAGACGCGCAGCTGGGCTACGTGATCGCTTTGGTCCGGGTTTCGGACCGAGACTCGGGGGCTAATGGACGGGTGCAGCTGCGGCTGCAGGGCAATGTGCCGTTCAGGCTGCAGGAGTACGAGAGTTTCTCCACTATACTTGTTGATGGGAGGCTGGACAGAGAGCAGAGGGACACGTATAACTTAACGATCCAAGCGCTGGACGGCGGCGTGCCGCCTCTCAAAGCAACGAAATCACTGACGGTGAGAGTGACGGATGAAAACGATAACCATCCTCACTTTTCTAAGCCACATTATCAAGAAATGATCCTAGAAAACAATACCCCCGGGGCTTACCTGCTCTCCGTGTCCGCCAGTGACCCGGACCTGGGGCTGAACGGCACAGTGTCCTACCACATCGTGCCGTCTCAGGTGCGGGACATGCCCGTCTTCACCTATGTCTCTATAAATCCCACTTCTGGCGACATCTATGCGCTCAGATCATTCAACCACGAACATACCAGGACTTTCGAATTCAAAGTTTTGGCCAAAGATGGTGGGAACCCACCTTTAAGCAGCAATGCCACTGTGCGCATCGTGATCTTAGACGTTAACGACAATACCCCCGTTATGACCACCCCACCTCTGATTAACGGCTCGGCAGAGGTGTCCATCCCCAGAAATGCCGGTGTTGGCTACCTGGTCACTCAAGTCAAAGCCGATGATTACGACGAAGGGGAAAACGGAAGACTAACTTACTCTATTTCAGAGGGAGATCGGGCTTTCTTTGAGATCGACCAGGTGAATGGCGAAATCCGCACAACCAGGACGTTTGGAGAAAACGCCAAGAGCAGCTACGAGATCACGGTGGTGGCTCACGACCACGGCAAGACGTCGCTGACGGCCTCCGCCTTCATTGTGATATACCTCTCACCCGACATGGACCAACAGGAGTCTATAGGATACGTCAACCTGTCCCTGATCTTCATTATTGCCTTGGGCTCTATTGCTGCTATTCTTTTTGTCACCATGATTTTTGTGGCTGTGAAATGTAAACGGGACAACAAGGAGACTCGAACCTACAACTGCAGGTAAAAAGGCATTCCATGTATTTAATTATATTTATATTAAAGAACAAAGGGAATGCACGTAGATATAATGGTAGATGTATTATTATTATTATTATTATTATTATTATTATTATTATTATTATTATTGTAGTAGTAGTAGTAGTAGTAATAGTACCATGCACTCCAGAATGATTATTTTGAAACGTCATAAAGTTTTGCAAACTCTTGTGTTAAGCTTACAGATTTTGCTTGAACTTTGTCTCTTGCTTGCTGCTTCTGTAGTTTAAGTATTTAAGGTAGCATCGTAATAGGAAGAATTACATTCATTGCATAATTAGTAGGCCGATTGCATGTCCATCCAATTATATAAAATGTTAAAACCATTATCATTTATACAGAATAATGTGTGAGTCTTGAGTTGTAATATTTTAGGACAATTATAGCTTTATTATTTCGCACATTAAACATAAAATGAATTGGAAGAGATTCAGATGGAAAGGGACTTCACTGTTCGAGAATCTGTTGTCTAAATCTGAAGGCAGCAAACTGAAAATGAACAGGAAGTATGTATCATGAAGTTTTTTTTTTTTTTTTGCTTTTTCCATCCAAACCACAAAAGCATTAACACCATACCCCAGTTTTACAGAAACATTTTATTTGACTTTTCACTTGAAAATATAAACTGTATTTCCTATTTTAACTAGAAAATGTATTAGTAACATGTTTTGTGCTTAATCAATGGCATAACCTTTTCAGTGACACAGATATATGAACATTTTGCTGTTTTCACATCTTTTCTGCCTTGGAGTAATATTGGTTTGGTGCTTCAGACCTTCATTGGGATTCTCTACTAGATTAATTTGTCCATTACGACCTTTTTCTGTTTTATAACTCTAGTGCGATAATGGACTCATTAAATTCACTTTAGGATTTACCTTTTTGTCTTACAGAATTGGCCACTCATCCTGCAACAGTTTTTGCATAGATTATCCCTTGATTTCATATGCGATGCCATTTGACTTAGCAATATAGCCTAATGGTGTAGATGAAGTTAATACAAAAAAGTACAAATAGAAACATTTTAATGTTTAATAAAATGAATGTATAAATTATATAGATGATTTCATCTTTCCTTGCACTGGAGAGCTTTAAATGATGGAAAAGTTGATTTTAAAAGATGAAGAAGAAATCATACCTGTACATAAGACTGTAAGGAGGCTTTGTGGTCTGGTCTCACTCTGCTGTCTCAGTGCTGTGCACGTCTTTGCAGAGCATCATGTATGTTCTCATTTTAGCACTAACCCATTCCAGTTGCTAGCTGCTGTGAGCTACCTTGGGGCAGTACGAGATAGATCCTGTGAGCTAGTCATCATTTACCCGTCAGAAGCTAACTTTCATTCTCCCACTGTGAAGCTCCGCCTTTGTACCACTAGCATGAGTCACTCTCTCGTTTACCCCGCTCCCCCCCCCCCCCGTGTAATGTTAGGTTGGTTATAATGAAGGACTTCCTGTTCCATTTTCAACTTAGTTATTGTACAACAGGAGAGAGAAAGCTAAAGTCCAGAATATGACAATGCCATTTATTTTGTGAAATATAATTTTTTTTAATTCAACATAAACAGAACTACTCCCTCTTAAAACAATACCCTCACAGTTACATTGTACTTGAATTAACAGCAATTTTATTTTTTGTGATGTATCACTGAAAAGCGTCTTCTACAAGGGCAGAAACTCTTAATAGGGTGGGTTGTTAATGCATTTTTAACAGTATGAATAAAGCATTAAAGAATGGTGTGTTGTGTGGGACAGTGTAAACAAGCTTTGAGAACTTATAACTAAACTCAGATCAGGTTGACTGCTGAGTGCAGCGCGTCCAATCGTATCCAATCGTGTCCAATCGCGTCCAATCGTATTTGAATACGGTTTTGCCTAGAAAGTGCCCAGCAGAGGTTCCTACCATTGAGAATGAAAATGATTTAAATTTGTGGCAGAGAGTATCTAGATGCATTGTTCTGAATTAGCCCCACATACTGGCCAACTAAATTTGAATTTTTACTTTACCTTCATTTATTTAATGCTAATGGACTTGCAGTAGTGAAAGAGCGAAAGGAAGGAGCAAATACTGTGGGTTGTATTTTGAATCTGCTTGCATACTGTGTGCATGCATTCCCTGTATCCTTTTGAAGCTGTGTGTGTCTTTGTGGTGTGGTATGTTTGCATTCCGAATGTTTTCTGTTGATGATGGCGATGGCAGCATGGACAAAGGCAAATGAAATTAACCAAGCATTTCACTTGTCTGTAAGTCACATAACCATGGTTCCCCAGTGTTACTCCTCGTGAACGAGGGCCTTGTTGAGATGACGCATGGCGGTCCTTGATTGCGCGGATACCAGTGCACTGCTTTATTGAGTCTGTTCAGTTTCTTCTACCTGCGCAGGGTGGCAGAGTACTCTTATGGAAACCAGAAGAAGTCTAACAAGAAGAAGAAGCTCAGCAAGAATGATATTCGGCTGGTGCCCCGTGACGTGGAGGAGACGGACAAGATGAACGTGGTGAGTTGCTCTTCACTCACCTCCTCGCTCAACTACTTCGACTACCACCAGCAGAGCCTGCCTCTGGGCTGCAGGCGCTCGGAGGGCACCTTCCTCAACGTGGAGAGCCAGAACGTGCGCAATGCAGCCACCGACCACGGTTATCACAACACCTTCAGCGGACAGGGCCCACAGCAGCCTGACCTCATCATCAACGGCATTCCGCTGCCAGAGGTGAGGCCCACTCTCCTGCCGGAGGGGTTCAGTGCTGGGGGAGGAGGCCGGCATCAGGGTATAATTCATCATTACAGTTTAAGGAGAAGCAACATATATACAGTGCACAATATGCCCAAAAGTTTGCGGACACCCTGATTTAATCAGTGGAGTTTTCCGTTCAATGTCCACTGCTAACACATATGTATAATGAAGCACAAAGTCACACAATTTCCTGCAATATGCAACAATCTTTACCAGCAGTATGGGTGTGCAGGAGAGGTTAGTGACTTTACCCATGGCACCATCATAGGATACCATCCAACCAATGAGTCAGTTCACCACATTTCTGACCTTCACTTGCCCTGGTCAACCTCAAGTGAAGTGACTGTGAAGGTCTGGGACAACAAGTTCAGTTGTGAAGTGGTCAGCCACACAAGCTCACATAAATTTACCAGGGGTGCGTTTCACGAAACCTCCTTAATGCTACGTCGTTTGTAAATTCTACTTTAAGTTGTATCTTAATGCTCCGACGTGTTTCCTGGAATGTTCTTAGTTAAGTATATCTTCCGTAACATACTCTTTCGTAAGCTTCGTCTGAGCCTCTCTTAGCTGTCTCTTATCGCTGTTGTCGGCTCATATTGCTCATTTAAAATAAGACTAACATCGTTAAGGGTACAGTTTCATAACCATACATCACTTAACTAAAAAATAACTGATTCATATGATAAAATGATTTTGTCTGATTCACGACTACAATCTTCATTAGGTTTTGACCTTGCGTTCTGAATGTGCAGTGAATTGGCCCTAATAATGCACAGATTCATAATGACATTATGGCGGGGGGGGGGGGGGGCTCTGCCCAAATTTTGGTGGACCCGTTCCCCCTATTTTCGACACCCCTGGAATGCTTACACTTCTCTAAATGTACCAAAGTCACAGTATGTCAAAACTTAAATTCATGAGGTTGATATACTGCAGATTCATGTACGTATTTGGATAATATATTTTCCCCAAAAAGCACCCTGGAATAGTAGTCAGTACTGAAGCACATAGGATATTCTCTTATGTCAAGACAGTGACGCCGCTTTTCCTTTGGCTACTGGCCCATCCTTATATCAATGCCATGCACACGTATTGGTGCACGCAGGTGTTTTGTAGAACAAATAAAAATAAACTGGTGATACTACAATCTGGGGAGGCGGGTTTGTGCACCCAGTTGGCAAAAATCATATTTACGGTTAGATGGTTCAATTTGTTAATTTTGTATTTTATTTTTAGGTTCTCCACAGTTCTGATTAATGCAGTGTTTTTTTAGGATTCCTGCAGTGTTATATTTATAAAGAACACAACTTTCTCTCATGCCGCAGTCAAGCAGCCGCTCCCTGGAGGAAATAATCAGTTCTTTAGCCATTGATGCCAACCAATCAGGTGTTCTGGTGCCTATTAAGGTCACATGTAAGAAGCGCTTCCTTAAGCAGTTTCTTAAGACATTGTTTGGGAGACAGACGTAGAAAAAGAAACACCTTTCGTAAGATTTCTCTTCCGAGTCTTCGTAAGACTGCTAAGAGTCGTCGTTATGTGGAAACGCACCCCTGAATACCCAACATCAGGACCCAACCTGAATGGCAGCAAATTCAGCATCAGTCTTTCCAGAAAAGTTGAGCCTATTAAAGCAGCAGTGGGCTGACTTACTTCATATTAACATCCTTGGTTTCCTAGTGAGATTGTGACCAAGCTAGTGTCCACATTGTATATTGTCCATATAGTGTTTATGATAAGTAATGAAGGTTTTGGATTGCTGGGTGATACATTGTTAAAACATCTAGGTTATTTCTTTCATTCAAATGAAGTTACTTTGCTGCTTCTTGAGACTGAAATCATGTCACAATTCCCTCTTAATTAGGGTTGATGAAGTGGTTAGAGTTTGCTGCACTTGTGCCAGACAAATTCTGGAGGGCTGACAAAATTGATTTATTTTGTTTTGCTTGGCCTGCATGTTCTTTTATTTGTCAAGCAGTCAGAAAAATATTGCAGCTTGAACTCCTTCCAGGTGTCACTAATCTAGCCAAAAAGCTGTTCCAAATGTGACTGAAGGAACATATATTAAGAGTAATGTATGCTTAATTACCCCCATATGAATGGGACTGCGGTGTGTATGAGGATTGAAGCTTTTTTATGGGTATCGGCATCTATTTATTTGTTTGTTTATTCCCAGAAACACCAGGAGTTCCTTTATGTTCATTTTAACCTGGATTATTTTTAAATGCTGTACATGCAGTCAATATCGGCTTTTGTGTTTCCTGGTGAGTGACATGGTGATCGGTGCTTTGCACTCTTGCCTCACACCTCTGGGACCTGAGTTCCGTATGTGGAGTTCGTATCTGTGTTCTCCCCGTGTCATTGTGGGGTTCCCCCCACAGACTAAAAATTTGCTGGATACCAAATTGCCCACAGGTATGAATGGTGTGTGATTGTGCCCTGTGATGAGTTGGTGCCCTGGGTTGTTCCCTGCCTTGTGCCTGTAGAATCTGGGATAGAAATGCTCCTCAGGAATAAGGTCTGGGCCCTGCTGACCCTGATTAGGATAAGCAGTTAGACACTGGATAGATGGACATGATAGTAGTGAAACCATACTGAGCTTCTGAAATTGTTTCAGTGACTGTGCAGAAGAAAAAAAAAAACATGAATGACATCAATTGACGAGTGACCTCCTTTTACCTTCAGTCATGCATCTTTGCAATGTGCTTGAAAGCTACTCTGATTTACTGTGGTTATTGTGGATGGCTGGTTCAGGCAGCATCCCCCGAAGCAGCACCCAGAGAGCAGTATGGCGGATGAGGGCACAGGCTACTCTCCATGCTTCTGGTTTGTCTGTTCCTCTTAGCCTACAAGCCACACTTGAGGCCTGCAGGTGAGCAGAGAGATGAGCTACAGGTATGGGCACAGAGACATTGCAGTTACGGTGCATTGTAAAACTGCTGGTGGTGGTCGGGTGTAGGGAGGCAATAAAGAGACCTTTGAAGAAAAATTAGAGGGCTTTTATGTCTATCTGTTAATGAAAAAGGAGTGGAAAACATATAAGGTCACAAACAGTTTTTGATTTTGGCAAATGCTTACAGCTTACGTGTTTTGAGCAGTTACAGGGATCTTTTAAGGGCAGGTATGGATGGGTGTTGGGTAGCACTGTTGTTTCTCATCTCCAAGGGTGGTGGGTTCGAGTCCCTCTGTTTATGTGCAGTTTGCATGGGTCTCCATCCACAGTTACCGTTACTGGGACATAGATTTAAGCTGAGTGGTGTCCCTAAATTGTCCATAGTGTGTCTGTGTGTTAGGCCAGTAACAGTACACATATTCGTGATTTAATGTGTTTCTACAGAATACATAAATACATTCTGTATGCTTTCTGAAATCCATTATTATTTAATATGTTTTAGAGATGTTTTTAATTTCCTCTAAAATTTCAGTGAATCACATTATAATTTTAATGCCAGTTGTATAAAAATGAAATATCCATTTACCAGACAAATTGCCATATAATCCGTGACTGTCCATGTGATATGTAATATACTCCACATCCCAGTAAAGAGATTATATTTTCTAGAGACAGCATAAAAATTGCAGATATTCAGATAAACTATAGTAAGTGCTTGAAGGAATTAAATTAAAATCCTGCTGTGCTGTATTACGCTTTGATTCCCATCCACCACCGTTTAGAAAAGTTATGATTTTGGATTCCCAGTAATACAAATTACAACATCAGGGTGAAATTTAATGGATTTAACGAAGTGACACAAGAAGAAGAACAACAATAATAATTTGCAATATAACAGACTTCTGTAATAATCAATTAAAAACATATTTCTATATAACTCAAATGAAATGCAAGGCAAATCTTAATTTTCAGCAAAGGGGTCTCAAGCTGAAATGAAACAGTAATGCTAGAGTACTGACACTGAATAAAAAAAAAAGAAAAATGTTCCTGAGAGACAAGGGAGACTGATTCAAGGACTACAGTTAATTTTTTATCCCACTTCAAGCATACTTGATTTAATTCCTGGAGTGTGAGCCACCAGAGATTTTGGTGAGAAATTCATTTTAGCAATTACTGGTTAGGGGTTGAGAATCTCAAGCTTGATGAATGTCTGACAGACACAAAACAAGCACTTGTCAGACCAATGCTTAGTGAATATCTTGTGTCTCACCTGTGTAGCTCTCTCAGTACACAAATGCTATTGTTTATGAAAGCTCTTAAGGAATCTCTTCATAGGTCTAAAAGTTTCATTTCTCATCCTATTCTACCTCTCTATATGTGTGCTTATCATATAATTTTCATTCTCTAGACTGGAGAAAGTTACATTAATCCAAAAATGTTAATGTGAGATAAATGCAATATTAATAAAATAGTCCCTAAAAATAGATATCGTACTTAAGTAAATAGTGGTTGCATTTAATTTAGTTTGATTGCAACTCATACTTTTTTGCACAAATGTTTCCATATTTTGCTCTGCTTGCCGTATCAGTGCCCCAATCCACAGAATTATCTAAAACCAGATACTCAAAGCTTTTGTGGAAACTTTAAATGTTTTTGTTAAAGCGCTAAAAAAATTAATCACTGACTACTTAATTTTTAAAATTATACTAAACTTAAAAAATAAGCTGGCTCTAAAACTGAGATATTACTGAAGGGCCTGACTGTCTGTATTGGGCGTGTTAAATTAGGGCTGTAGCTGAGATCTGCAGGGTGGTAGGTCTCCAGAAGCAGGGTGGTAGGTCTCCAGAAGCAGGGTGGTAGGTCTCCAGAAGCAGGGTTAGGCAGCCCTGCTGTAAACAATTACACAATTCACTTCCAACGATAAGAGTTTATTATCCTTAGTGTTTGAAACATCACCTTAGTTTCACACAGAACATGTTTCACTGTCTAATAGGAAGAGAAGTAAAGGACGATCCTTTTGGATAATGCTCACCTTTGACTTTAGTAAATTAAGGACGATCCTTTTGGATAATGCTCACCTTTGACTTTAGTAAATTAAGGACGATCCTTTTGGATAATGCTCACCTT
>JAODJU010000038.1:5425554-5439613 GCA_026776725.1 Gnathonemus echidnorhynchus
CAGCAGAGGAAGCCCTAACCCTAACCAGACCCAAAGGGGGAGCCCGTCCTCCAGGGGGCAGCAGAGGAAGCCCTAACACTAACCAGACTCAAAGGGGGAGCCCATCCTCCAGGGGGCAGCAGAGGAAGCACAAATTAAGTAGATTTAAGTGGATTCTTTTAAGGAAAAAGAACAATTTTCATTAATTGTAACAAAAAATTTATCAGATCATAGAAAGATTATGTAAATTTGTTTATGTTCATTTATATTGTTCTTAATGTTAGGCAGGCAACATGAACCTCTGGTCTTTGCAGGCTCTCAAACAAAAAGTTACCAACCTTCAGATCCATCTAAAGCCTTGCAGCAAGCATAAACCAAAGAGACCTGACGACACATCCAGCACTGACTGATGTAAGCGTGCCACCACAGACTAGCTGTAATAACATGTGATGTCTGCTTGCACTGCGAATCGGACCAAAGCGAAGGGTGAACTTAGCTGTAAAGGAAGTTGATGGGGGGGGCGGGGACACGGCTGTAAGGCAAAGAAAAGTCTCTCCTGTCAGAAAAGTTAAAAGTATTTAGAGATGCTTTGAGGTTGTTTTAGAATTGCAGGGCCTCCTTGCTATTGGCAATAAAGATAAAAGGATTTAATACTTTACATGTGCCCACACAAACATTTTTTTTTCAGAATATAAATCGATTTTATTTGAAAGCATTTTATTTTATGGATCAAAAAATAGAAAAAAAAAATGAAACGTAAGAAGATTTGAAGTGCTACAATTACTAACAAGGTTTTTACTGGATTTCCATAAAATTGCTCTTGTAAATGAAAACATACCTTTCCCTCAAAGAATGGTGGGGGGGGTCACATTTAATGCAGTGGTCTGTCTAGTACAGCCCTGGAGACTGCAGTTAAAGCATATGATTATTTATTAAACTCAGGGAAATTGGTATGAACTTTACATTAGTGAAGGAAAGTGTTTTTTTGCCTTATAAAGGTGTGCTTGTGAGGGAATGATAGGATAAGCTCCAATATAAATGCATCATTTATTTCATATGGCAACTGACATGACAATACAAGAACCATTTTCCTTATTTACCCAAAAATATGTTACGTGATACTAGCTCTGTTAACCCACTTTTCTATGAATATTAATTTATCTACCCATCTATCCATCCAACATCCCACTGCTTACACAACACTGGTTCAGGGAAGTAAAGGTTTTGTAATAAATCACAGCAACAACTTTATTTAGATTCATTCAAAACCACTATAAGAGTAATGAGTTTAGAATAAAGACCTTTATTGCTCGTAGAAAATGAGGATAATTGATTTTGTTCATGGGTGTTTTACTGAGCAACTCCTTTGTGATTTCATTGGCTAGTCATCCATAAAACCAAGTAAGTCCAGAACATTCTTCAGAGTTTCTGTATTTTATGATTTGTTTTGGTAAGATACTTTTTACAGAACCTGTACGATGGCAGGGCTGGTGAAAGGATCCATTGTTTTTTGAGTATTAATTAAAGACGTTAGTATAAACACTTCATGTATAAACACATCTTGTGACAAGAAAAGCCCAACAGTACTGCTAGCAGTAATTTTCATGATAACTTAATTCAGTATTTTTTTCATTTAATTTATTTTTCATCTTGGACTAACATGGTTTCTCAGTAGGCAGATTTATTATATTATACGTCCAGGAGAATAACTTCAAATTCCCCAGCCTATTTTTTTGTTTTCCTGCAGATACGTCTTTAACAACTGAAAGCTGTTTGGGAAAACTGGTGATTCCTGGTTCTGTTGTTGTGTACATATGTCTGTGTGTCAGTGCCCAATACTGGACTTAATATGGCTTGTTTCCTGGGACAAGTGTATTGTTGTACTAAAACCTTTTTAGACTATAAGCTGCCAGGACAAAATAAAGATTTTATGGTCTTGGGAAATCAGACCACAGGAGAGAGGAAGTAACTTCATTAAATGTCTTTTTTTCCCTTTTTTTCTTTTCTCAGCTCTCATTAGCACAGATTTTGCTGACATCAAAGAACAATTAATAGGATTGAAAAAGATTGGCCTATATTTCCTAACAAAGCCATAGCGACCAGTTGCTTTTCCTAAGGAAAGTTTGTTGCCTTCTTCAGGAAGGCATTTCATGAAAGGTGCCTGTTGACAGACGGGAGCATCGTGAGACAGGCGCTCAAAGCCGAATCTCTAACGGCGTGTTCGCAGGTTTAGTCATCCCTCTCAACAGAAACCAAAACTTCCTGTGCACTTTATGCTGGTTTCTTGTGGAATTGTAGAATCTCTGCATATCTTGGGCTGTATCTTTTTATGCATGTGCCTTTAAACTGTTTCTTTGTGTGTTTCCCACTGAAAGCTGAGGAGTCTCAAGTGAAATATTTCCATCGGGAGGTCATCTTTTGAAAAGCTGGAAATTACTTTTATTCCAAAGTACCTGCCCCCCAAATTCTAACAAAGTCTAATTATGATTTTAGTTAGCATCAGTTTTTTTTTTTACATTTGGAAGCAACAGGATTCAATTTTCCACAAATGCAAGGCTAGCAATGATCGATCTGAAGTAGAAATGTGTCATATGTGCAGTTATAAACAATGTAACATGACAGTTTCTTCTATCTTTCTTGTTCTTATACAACTGAATGAAAAGACAGGACAGATATGTCTTGGAGATCTGCTTTGTGTATGCTGTCAGTTTATAAATCCAGTTGCGTATTAAGGCCTTGGGTAGGGAGATATTTATCATTTTACCAAGTCTGGTTTGACCTGCTGCTTCCGTTTCTGCATCCTAACCAAGACTCCCACACTTTATCTCATTCTCCTTCTCCACTCCAATATAGTGGGCTCTGCCTGTTTTAACTACACATGTACTTGAATAAATTCAGAATAACAAATGCTGTCATTATCGGCATTTGCTATCGGTATTTTAATCATGTTTTTTTATTTCTCAAGCCGTCTTAAAAACAGCTATACTCTTTAAAGTTGTCTCATTTATCATTGTACTCTTACTGCTGCAGTATATTCTCCAAATAAGTCAGCTCTGTCAAATGAGAATAATTGGCTAAAAAATGGACGGAAGGAGATGGTAATGATGCAAGAACTAACCATTACTGTCAAAATACCAGCTGTAGCTTGACACTTTTCTTCACGGTATAAGAGGGAAGTGCCCAGCAGGAATACTTATTTCTTACTTCCTGTTACTTGTGTTTTCTTATAATTTTTAAAAATGTTCATAGCGTCTCCTTTGGCAGAATTTATGTCTTTAGTTGGTACAAAGTATATATGTGTAAGGGGTTGTCTTGTAGTATAAAATATGGAGCGAATAAATAACATTGGCAATGCTGCCAGAAGATTCTGCTCCTGTCTGCCCTCCAAAATGTCTGCAGTTCCTAATCCAGTCTTAACTGGAGCGAAAACCGTGCCAGTGTGAACAAAAATATGTGGAGACGACCGCTTGTTCTGCTGCTGTAATGACGTGGATGTAATGTCTGCAGGGACGCGTAGAGTGAGGTACTGTGGGGCCTGTTCTGGTGTTCTGACTAAACAAGTGGAGAGGGATCATTAGCCAGAAGCGAGACGACAGGAGCATTAATAGTAAGCACACATGAACAGTCAGCTGTGACTCATTCATGCTTACTCACTCACATAGACATGCCTGCCAGTAGCCAAACATTCTCTGCTGATTGTTGGCTCATAAACAGCATTCTCTGTTCTGAGTCAGAGCTCAGTGCGACTTTACTATTGCTTCTGTGTACGATGACCTCTGCATGTTTTTACTACTTATCCTTCGTAGTCTGAACTTCTCCCTCACTGTTAGTTAGCAAAGACAACCTTTTCTATATGTTTATAGAAAGAGTCAGACATCTAGTAACAGTAACAATGCTTTTTGTATTTAAGAGAAAAAAAATGACTGCAGCAATGTTAAATAAAGAGCACCTGTTACTTTTCGTTTTGTCAGTATATCATTATTAAGTTTTATTCATGTGGCTAGTCATTTTAACTATGCAACTTGCACACTAATGCAAAGGTGGGAATCATGTCTTGACTACTAATTAATGGAAGCCTGTGGTCAAGGAGAATGCAGTCTCTTTGGGATTGACTGTGGCACTTGCAAAGAAAGGCACAGAATATCATCTAAAGCGGATGACTGACTGAAGCGGACAAAGGGACATGGTCACCTGATTACTGTTTTCTGACGGCATTGTCTTTGCAGGCTAGTTATCATAACAGAGTATAGGCAATGCAAAAGTTTTAGAAAGAAACTTTGAGGATTTATAAATGTATATTCTCGTTTTGTACAAAGGATACCACCATAGTCCCTAATTCTAATCTGTGGTGTCATATAAATCTTCAAAATTGGTCCATGTAGAGGAAAAAAACACTGGAATCCCCTTATGAAGGCCATGTGAAGCTCTTGCTCGTATGAGCAAAAAGAGAAAGCTGACTTTTTGGTTTAATTTGGAGGACTAGCAGTAATCCTGAAGACTTCCCTTTAGACAGGATTAGCCTGACTTTTCTAAATGGATCAAGGCTGCGTATCGGAGACAGTCAGTCATTCTGTGCAGCTAAATGGGTAAAAAGTGTGTTATGGGCCTTGTATGTGGAAAGGCATTATTATATTTCAATAATAATAATAATGTAATGAAAAATATGAATAATAAAAGATAATATAACTAATGTAAAATAAAAATACATTTGTATATAAAAAAAATTGTTTATATACACTAACAGTCACTTTATTAGGTGCACCATTGTAATGCTGGGTAAGATTATTTTCTTGTTCTCAGAATAGCCAAATTCTTTGTTAAAACAGATTCAACACGGTGCTGGTAGTATCTGTTAGAGATTCTGGCCATGTTGAAATGATTGCATCCAAAGGCCATTTTACCATAATTTATAATTTATGAAATTATATATTGAAACAATATAATTTAGTTTTAGATTTTAGTTTTAGATTTTAAAAATAAGGAAGCACTCATGAAAACAGCGCAGAAAATGTATCATGGTTGATGGCACAGTTCTAACAAGCATTGTAAGTCTTAGGGTACAGCCATAACAACGTATGTCTCTAACACTTCTCTGTCACGTCGTAGCAGTGTCTATCTGTTCATGCAGCAGATTAACTCTACACCGGCTGACATTTTGAACTTTGGGTCAAGGATTTCACAGAACTGCATAACCATTTAACCGAGTAACAGAACCAGCAACTCACACAGCCAATCCCCAATTCAGTTTTCCAGTGACTGTACTGGCCAGAGAGCCCCGTTAGACACACATGCTGTTAGGATTTATTGTCTGGGGGCTGCAATTTTAAGTAGGGCTGTCAAAGTTAATACGTTACCATTCATTTTGAATTCGTAATGCATTATTGTCTCTATGATTGCATGGATGCATGCGTTAATTTTGATACCCAAATACTACCAGCATGGAGAGGTGCAGATACTCTGAAATAACAAAACAAAGAGCTGCTGGTACTGAGTACCGGTGAGTACCTGTCTACTTCAAAGAGCTGCTGGTACTGAGTACCAGTGAGTACCTGTCTACTTCAAGCACCGATTTCGCTTTAAAAAATAAATGAATTTCAGTAGTGAATATGTACAGACTGTAAAACCTTTTCTTTTTAATGGTGTTGCTATGTGACTGCGTATGCAATTAATCATGATTGTTTTTTTAAAAGAAGTCCTAACCATTATCTCCTGTCTTGGTCCTTTTTCTTTGGGTGTACCCAATTTCCATCTCAGTTTCAGTAAAGCATGTTCTCAGTTGTTTGACAAGGTCTTACCCGTGATCCATAAATCATTTTCATGGCTAATATTTGTGTACTTGACAGCTGGAAGCAACTTCTCTGTGGTTACTTTTTGCAATCAGACTTTAATGTTTGTTTCACGAGTAACAATAGACCTTATAATTGTCTTATAATTGATACTTTCATTCATAAATCATTTTTTTGTTTGCAGTTATTCGTGCTAGTTATGGCAGACTTTAATTACATCCTAACAACTCTGAGGTCATTTGTCAAATATGCCTCTTCAGTATTTGTTTTAGGCGTAACAGTAAAATATCTCTAATTGGCTCATATTCAGGCTTTCATTCTCAGGGCTTACCTGTACTAAAGACAGAGGTAATGTCTCTGTGAGACGCACGTTGGATATCCTGTCAGTTAACATTACTGTAAATACTATCTATACTGTAATTCCAATTAATAGGCTATCCATATAAAAGCACAGGGTTGAATTTCATTTACTGTTACTGTATGTGTCTGCTTTTGTTAATACGACGGATAGCAATTACCGATTGAAAAACAAACATCAGTTAGCCAACTATTTCTTTCAATGTTAAGGTACTGTTTTTCATTATGGTCATTTTGAAGTTGAGAGTTGGCCTATTACTTACTATTTATACTGTGCTGTCAGGTGTTCCTGATGCTGTTACTGTAAACTGAAGTCAAATGAACAAAACTATATTGTTAAAGTAGCTAAGCTACATAATAAGATTTAATCATACAACCCATGATCACTTGATCTGTTCTTACAGTCTGGGTTTTGATTCCTACAACTAATCACAGTATTTCCCTCCAGGGTGTGGTTTACTGGAGCGTACACACATTTTTATTACATGGTATCGAAATCCTCAACCTCTTCATAAACATGTTTGTGGTTGGAACTTAGTGGTGTCCTTAGAGCTTGTGCCATACTCAAAATGGTTCCACGCTGTGCTTTCACATTTGCCACTAGTTTGACCAGCTTTAGCCTGATCTCTTTGTCTGAAACACAAGGACATATGTGATTTTCTCAGTTTTTTGAATTGGTCGTCTTTGTGTGTCTCTCAGGCAAAATCCTGGAGATCAGCAGTTTCTGAAATATGAAACACTATGTTTACCATTCATTTTTAAGAGGAGGGACTTCTTATAGGTCAGTATAAGCTGATACCCTGTATGCAGGCTTGATTTAAACTAAAAAAATAGACGTTAAAAATGAGAAACCAGCAATTTTCATTTCTACTCACTAGGGGTTTAAGCAGTAAATCTGCTACTTTTTTATTTCATTTCACTTGGTTTTGTAGTTTGTTGTCTTCATTTCAGTTTAGGTTTTGTCTCTCCTGTTTTTAGTTTATTTTAGATCAACAAAATGCTTTTATTATCGTTTTAGTTTCAGCATTTGTTTACAATAATAATCTTGCTTCCACCACATCCAAGAGGCGTTCTATTGGATTCAGATCAGGCTTCTGGCGAGGCCACTGAAGACCACTGGCATCTTTGTCATCTTCATGAAAGCAGTTTGAGATGCCTGTTGCTTTGTGTCGCATTATCCTGATGGAGGTAGACATCAGAAGATAGATAAATAGCGGCCATAAAGGGATGTACGTGATAAGCGGCAATACTCTGTGGCATTTAAGTGATGCTCGATTGGTATTATAGGAGGCAACAGTTGAAATCATCAAGCTGGGGAGTGTCCCAGGAAAATCCGAAGAGATCAGCAGTTTCTGAAATACATTACCAACACCACAAACAACCATGCCATATGACAAATATATCAGTGTTCCTAATAAATTGGCCAGTGAGGAGATGAATATATATGCACAGTATAGTTGCACTACTAGAAATCAAAAGCTATTAGCAACTACTGTACATAGCACATACACTCTGTGTTCTGTGTAGGATTTCCATGAAATCAGTAGCATTCTGTGAAGAGAAAAGACAGAGAGAACACTATCAAATTTAAGGCTTTGTTCGTCTCAGCAGCTGCTTGTTAAGTGTTATTTCTGATGGCTGTCTGTCGGAGCTTCACGGACAATAGCTAGCAGTCAGACAGCCTCCATGTGATGTGGTGTGTGATTGTGGGCGCAGAGGCCTTTCGTGAATGGTACACAGGATGGAGAATCGGCTCCTTTGGGAAATGAAAAGATTACCTAGCAAAAAGTACATAGACACATTAATATACTATATAATCATGTCTTAATTTCCTCTGTCCCTTCAACAAGTTTATCAGGATCAGTAGTAAATTTTTTATTTATTTATTTATTTTTATGTTATGCTAAGCCTTGTAAATCAGATATGAATTAGTAAGTATTAATCTGAGAGCGTTACCGGCATATGCAGATAATAAGCCTAGACATGCTGTAAGGGATGTTGGGCTGGCGTTGGATAGATCATTGTGTTTATTAATTTAATAGCTTTCATGATTTCTTAAATTATTTATTTACCCTATTTTAGCAAAAGCTTAAAAACATTTGTAAAAATAAGTTTCCAATTCTAGGAACAGATTGAAACTTTCTCTTAAATTTACCTGAGGGGCATGGGCTATGAGAGTTGTAATTGCATCAGAGTGTCTGTGATGTTTCACCAGCCAAAACTCAGTGTGAATGCAATTTGTTTAATCAAATCGACACCATGTCAGGATTAGTGAAAGATGGTGATGTTCTGCCTGTATCTTATACTTGCTAGACTGGTAGTGATGCAACCGGCAGTGCTGACTTATGCACTTTCTTAAACGTAGTAAAATAAGTCAATAACAAGCCCAACTCATTCCATCTTCTGGTGAGATTGGCTTATGCAGGATGGCTTTCTCCTCAGACTGAGTGATGGGATTCTGCAAATCTTCATAGAAAAGACCCATAAAAAGATACCACATCCTCATGAAAGCCCCCAAGAAAACTGCGTGACAAGAAGAATTGCTTTCAAAATGATGTTGTTGCCACTGCTGGCTGGTTTGACATATCATGTTGTTGAATCTGCAGTAAGAAAATCTTTAAAATGCAGGTACAAGGAGAGGAAAAAAAAGTTCAGAGTAGTCTGTATGCAAATATGTGACATGTCATGTGGTGTGTTTTTTTAAGTACTACCTAGTGCTTTATTATAGTGTGCATTTCATTTCATTTTCATTTTTACATTGACTTAGTGAAGATTATATTTTCTGAATTTGAAAATTCAGCAGCTGTATATAGGCAGCCCGCTTGTGCTGTTCAGGCTGAATAATCATACATATAAACATTCATTTCAAAATAACAGTTTTAGTTTCGCATTTTTGCTGAAAAGTGCATTTGAAAGCAACTTTTGCTGAGGCAAAATCTTTAGCCTTTTAACTTTAGCTTAGCTATCATTTCTGAGGGAATCAGCAAGCAAGTAATCTGCCGGCATAGATTAAATTTTACGGGTTTGCTCAGGACCTCAGTGTCTGTTTGGGGAATTGTTCTCTGCCTGCTTCAGGTAATACAAAACGGACGCCGTGGGATTTGGGATGAGGTACTCAAATTTATTTCCCAAACATCCAGACGATGAGTTCTCAGCCCCTGCCTATAGGAAGTAAGCACTCTTTGGTTTAGACATCGAGGGGATTAGAGAAAATCAAGCCAATTTATGCTTCGCAAAAACCAAGTTTTTATTTTCTCAGCCTGTTTTGATATGCAAAACCGCATCTCATTGCATTATTCAGGGTTTTTCTGGAACCGGATGCAGGAAGCTTTCAGGACCCATCATACGCATTATTTATGACCCGAGGATCCAGTATAATCACAGTGTCTTCGCCCAGTTTTTCCATTACTCAGTTATGAAGTTTTAAACTAGGGCATGTGCATATAAAGTTACTCTGATGGGAGATACACTGTCTAGCCACAGAACAGCAGCTGAAGGAAGCCACCTAGTCTTTGTTTATTTGTTGTCTCTTCACATTATTTGCATGTATTTTTATTGAATAGGTTAAACATACCTTAATATGGCATCGCTGTCAAATAGAACAGTTTTGCGAGGACAAGAAACTCGAATCCTATGCGTGCTCAGTAAATGCACACGCACATGTGCACCAATAGTCCATATGCATATTTCTTGAATCGCAAACACAAAGAATACACCAGCATAAGGACCATGGAGCCAGTCTTGTGTAAGGCAGACAAATCAGATTGCAGGGCGAGCTGTCAGAAATGATCAGTCTGAATGTAGTCATGTGCAGCAGAGAAGTCCATCAGCACGAGTGGTGTACCACTGCACAACCCGCCCCCCCCGGCTCCTGTCGAGCCCTCACATTACAGTCTCCCCTTCAGCAATCAGCAATTAACTGTCTGCTTCTGTCCAACTGCGATCAAATGGCACAGAAATCAGATATTTACTTACATCGGTTACTAAACTTCAGGTTCTTAGATACCTACGAAACACTGGTCACCCTGATCAATGTGCTCTTATACTGAAACAAGCCCCAGTTTCAGATATACTCAGAGGTAGCTGTCAGCAACATTCATGCATTAAGTGTAAGCCGCTACTCATATAGCTAATTCATATCCGACAGTAAATGTTAATTTCTACAGAGTGATACACTAGTGATGAGGGTCAGCCAGAGTAATACAGATCATGTGAAGCGAGGCATCCTGTTATCATTAAGTTTTAATGACAAATGAGATATTGTTGGTGGACTGTTATATAAAATTCTGTCATAATACAAAGCCCATTTGTGAATGTAATTACGCAAAGAGTAGCAGACTACTGCGCATTGAAGGAAGTTGAAAAGAAGTGACTCCGTTTTTTGCTCATGTGGAGCAGTGTACAAACATAATGTGTTCTGGCAAGTTGTCCTTAGCTATATTCCTGACAAAACCATGTTTTCTAGCTGGAATATGTTACAAATAATGACAGAGTTGTCTTGGCCCACTCACTCCACAAGAAAGCAGGAATTCAGGAAGCGGGAATTCAGCAACACCTTAGTGACAGGGGAGAATACAGCCAGGGAACCGCTTAAGGAAACAGATATGGACTTGCCAGTCTGCCGACTCTCTTCAAATCACCATATCTGCTATTCATTTGTAGGATGTAAGGAAACATATTTACAATGATTTCTAGCATGATGAAAGAGTTATGCCTATAATGTCTGAATAATGCATATTACAGTTTACTATATATACCCAGGCAAAAACAATGGATTTGTGGTTTGGAAGCCCAATCACCATGATTGGGGCTTTGAATCCTGCCTCCATTCTGTGTATGGAGTTTGCATGTTCTTTCCATCATCTGGGTGTTACAGTTTCATGCAGCAATTCAAAGACATGAGGTTAGGTAAAGTGAAACTCTAGATTGTCCATAGTGTGCATATCCCCAGGGTATCCTGCCCAGGGTATCCTCCTTAGGGTATCCTGCCCAGGGTATATTCCCCAGGGGATCTTGCCCAGGGTATCCTGCCCAGGGTATATTCCCCAGGGGATCTTGCCCAGGGTATATTCCCCAGGGGACCTTGCCCAGGGTATCCTCCCCTGGGTATCCTGCCCAGGGTATGCTCTCCAGGGTATCTTTCCCAGGGTATCCCCAAGCCTAATGCCCTCTGGTTCCTACGGTCACTACCACCCTGAACTGCATAGGCTTTTGGGAAATGAATGGAATACTCACATTTTAAAAGAGATTTTAAAATTTTTATTTTAAAAAATGTATGCTTTTAATTTTAAAAGCATACATTGTATGCATGTAATGCAGAGATAATGTGTAAATCCTTGCTCCTGGTGTATGTCGGTATACAACGGAGCTGGAGTCATTGTTTCCATTGTGATCAAGAGCAGAACTACTTGACAAAGTGATGTGGCTAAGAGCTTTTGTCATCATTCTCTTCTCAGGACTAACATGGAATGTTTAGTATTCTTTCTACGACTAAAGGGCTATCACCTCATATCTTATATCAGTAAACTGCAAGGATATCCAACCCGCATTATGGGGAAAAAAAATGTTTCAGAGCCTTCTGATGGACTGAGCTACATGAATTACAAGATACTGTGTCAAAACCACCATTGTCAATTGAATACAAAAACCATATGATGTCTTGTGGAAATGTCAAAACACATCAAGAAAAAGACGTGAAGGTGATGGTTTGACTTCCGTAACCACAGATGCTGTCATTGTGTGCTTTGGTTCCTGTTGAATGGAAGGTGAAGATCAAAGAAACTTAAAACCTACGAGCTCATGCAGAGGGACATACCGGAATGAGATGCAGTTTGGAAATATTTGTAGATTTTAAAACGCCTTGTGATTTGAAATGGCTTGATGCTTCTGTGGACACTGATAGTGCCCTGAATGGTGTTAATATGATAGGGAAACACGTAAGGTCCATATGCACATATTCAGAGTATCGGATTACCAAGAAGAAAGTATCACAACTGGAACCCTATGCTGGCATCCTCGGCAAGAAATTTCAGAGATAGACCAAACACGGTAAATAGGGGTAGCTCAGAGTAAAGAATGGTAAACTGACATGGGGACATTCTATGAAAGGATAGATAGATAGATAGATAGATAGATAGATAGATAGATAGATAGATGCGTTGAGAGGTACATTGTCTGTGTGGCTAAGTATTACAAACACACATGAGTTAAGTCATTTTAGAAGTGGTGTCTTTTTTGGGGCAAGGCTTGGTGGAAACAGCCACCCACCTGGGATTTTCACATTTTTCAGCATTTAGAGTTTATAGAGAATGATAACATAAACGAAAAAGCACCCAGTCAGCAGCTGTTTTATTGCTGGAAACACCTTGCTAATGAGAGAAGTCAGAGGAGGACTTGTATAAGCGAACAGGAATGGCACAATTGCAAAAATAACAGCTCAGTTGTGCAGAAAGGGATGTCTCAGTGCCTTTCTTGTCAGCCATTGGAGTGGTTAATGTATTACATAGGGGGACCTAATAGAGTGACTACTGAGTGCAGCTGGCCTAGGGGAAATCCTATTAACTTTTGGTGCTAATAGCAATTGTAGACATTAATATTGTGGTTGAATTAATCTTTTCAGAAACAGTCAAAGAAAAACATAATTAGATATTTTAGCAGAAGTGTTTTGTAATATAAATATTCTAGTTGTTTCAAAAGACTAAATGGGAAAATTATAATGAAAATATGTTTTGGTCTGTCCTGCTCATGAGTTGGATTTGTCTTTGGTATCTTTTCAGTGATTACTATTTGTGATTACGTGTGCGATTAAGATGAATGATAATTAACATGTCATATTGCTGTTTTACAGACAGAAAATTATTCGATCGACTCCAGCTATGTAAACAGTAGAGCACATCTCATTAAAAGGTGGGTTTCCAATGAAAAATCCTCCTATTTTCCTTTATTTCATTAATTTTCTTTAATATTTCCTGCTAAATTTATTGAGTACCAATGGTATCACTAAACATCAATACTGCTTAATTATATCTATCTATCTGTCTGCCTGTCTGTCTCTTTATCTAGCTATCTAAATATCCTCCATGCCATATCTATCTTACGCTTGCTCCCCTCAAACAATGTAATTATGGTGCTTCAGTCCAAAACACCATAAAATATTTTACAATAACCACGACCTGCTGATGGCCTCTTGTAGTACAGTCACTGTCCTTAATAGTTAATTGATCCCCACATACAATGAAATGATCAAATGCAGTCTGCTTAAAGGAAAGAAACACCACTGAATATGCATGAGATGGAGGAACACGAGGATTCACCATTATGGTAAATCAGCTTCCCCCTGTCACTCTACAGCACATCGACATTCAAGGACATGGAAGGTAACAGCCTTAAAGACAGCGGTCATGAAGAAAGTGACCAGACTGACAGCGAGCATGATGTGCAGAGAGCTCTCTATCCCGACACTGCCGCCAACGATATGCTCAACGTAACTGTGCCGTCAAGTGGCTGCCAGGTGCTGGCTTTAGGTAAGCTTACCTCCAGTTTTCACATAGGCACTAACGTTAAAATTGTTATTTAGTATTTTCACTCTTTTCTTTGCAAATCATTTACAGAGAAACATTAATGTGGTCAGAGGGCCCTGGGCTATTTCAGGTGTCAGAAGTCCCAGGGCAATTTCAGGTGTCAGGGGTCCCTGGGCTATTTCAGGTGTCAGAGGTCCCAGGGCTATTTCAGGTGTCAGGGGTCCCTGGGCTATTTCAGGTGTCAGAGGTCCCAGGGCTATTTCAGGTGTCAGAGGGCCCTGGGCTATTTCAGGTGTCAGAGGTCCCAGGGCTATTTCAGGTGTCAGAGGTCCCAGGGCTGTTTCAGGTGTCAGAGGTCCCAGGGCAATTTCAGGTGTCAGGGGTCCCTGGGCTATTTCAGGTGTCAGAGGTCCCAGG
>JAODJU010000038.1:5439713-5452625 GCA_026776725.1 Gnathonemus echidnorhynchus
TCAGGTGTCAGAGGTCCCAGGGCAATTTCAGGTGTCAGGGGTCCCTGGGCTATTTCAGGTGTCAGAGGTCCCAGGGCTGTTTCAGGTGTCAGAGGTCCCAGGGCAATTTCAGATGTCAGGGGTCCCTGGGCTATTTCAGGTGTCAGAGGTCCCAGGGCAATTTCAGGTGTCAGGGGTCCCTGGGCTATTTCAGGTGTCAGAGGTCCCAGGGCAATTTCAGGTGTCAGAGGTCCCAGGGCTATTTCAGGTGTCAGGGGCCCCTGGGCTATTTCAGGTGTCAGAGGACCCTGGGCTGTTTCAAGATTATTGAGTTTAGGAGCTGATTCAACAGCTGCTTAATTAGAGTGCATATAAATGGCATCTATTAAGAGAATTTAAGGATGAGAATGGACTCTCATTATTCAGTAGATTTATTTTGGCAGCAAATTTATGTTTTTGAAGTTTCTTTTAAAATCATCATGATATGTTGACAGAAACCTATTGCAGGCAGTACCTGCATTACTTACTGAAATGCTGTATCGTTAGTTTTATAACGCCCATCTGGCAGTACTTCCTGAAAAGACCAAGTGTACTTTTCAACAGATCATGAAACTAACTTTCTTCCATTTACCTTTATTGAGAAGAAATCAGTTATCATTTTGTTATTTAAAAAATTCCAGCATTATTTATGTATAGGTCATAATAAATGGTGAATAAATGTGGCAATGCCTCAGTGGATAACCCTATTCTCATACTTGACTTCCCCACACTCTGACTTGGCGTCTCTGCATGACCCATAGTGTCTGTGTGTGTGTGTGTGCGTGCGTGCGCATGCGCGCGTGAGCAGGTATACCTTACCTTATTATAGGGACACAGTGTCCCCACAATGAGATGAATACCCATTTTTTTTCCCTCATGGGGACCAGTTTCATAAGGGAAAACTCAGTTTAATAAAAAATCTGAGACTGCAATGAAAAAACTAAAAATGCAAAAACTCTTGTACTTTGCTTGATTACTTATGGTTATGGTTAAGGCTGGGTGGGGGTTAAGATTGTCATAGTTAGCGTTAGCATTTTTCCCATAGAAATGAATGAGCGGGCCCCATAAAGATATGTTTGCCCGACATGTGTGCACCCCTGTGATTGGCGGGTCTCTTACATGGGGGGGCTTCTCCACCTTGTGACCTGTGTAGTCTGACATATAGTCTTATAAACAGCATAGCTTCATGCTGTTTATTGATGAATATAAATATAATCACAGAGATGCTGTTTTCAATGTTCACAAACAATTTACAGAAATCAAGTTTCTACATATTTATTTTTCGCAATGTGCATGTTGATTGCTGTATTTTTATTTTTGGAGATGCATATTGTCTGTGTCCTCCAAGATGTACAGTCCTGGTGAATTTAGATATTGTAACATATGATTTAGGGTAGAATAGATGTCTTACAGAGGGAGTTCCTCAAAGAAACTACAAAAATGTATACACACGATTTTTCCGTACGAGAAGTATTTCACTGCCATGGATCCTGTTTAATATTGTAAGACATGAGTTATCTCTGAAGTTCCCTTCACTAGTGTCCATTTTAATTAGGGCTGCACAATATATAAAAAAATTAAAATCACATTGCACTTATGAAATTGCAATAAATATTGTTATATTTATTAAACATGATGGAGAAAATTTACAGTCAAATAGAACTTATTGCCTACCAATACAGTCTGTCTTTAGTAGGCAAATCAAGTCAGAAGTTCACATTTTGGTTAAGTCTAATAATTTCAACTAAATTATGAGACCCATAAATCAAGAATTCCCTACTGGCCATTGAAAACATGCCCTTTCTGTTAAGACTGCATTTCACACAACATGACTTTCAAGCAGTGTCAAATGTGTTCATGAAAACTATAACAAAAAAATTATGTCAACAAAGTTTTTTAATTGATGAAAACAAGATGAAAATAAAATTAAATTATGATACCAAAAACTGAATGACACCTTTGTCAATAAATAAAAATGAGTTGAGTGTCAGTTGTAGTCTTCTATGATTGGATAATGTTGATGTAACTGACTTCAAGTACAGAAATCATGCCGTTCTGTTTCTGTAATGTAGAATGGATGTGTGTGTATGTACGTATGTATTTTTTAATTCATTTTCAAAGTTAATTTGACATATGGTCTAGCAGGCTACCTCATATTATATCTTACAGAATCCTGTCTGGTAATTTATTTATTCAATTTATGAGATTTACATGTGCACACAGAAACAGATGGCAGGCTAAATGCAGTTATATTTTCATTATAAACTGAAAGATCTGATTATAATTTAGACTTGCTAACCAAGGTGCCATTGATCGAATTAAAAGCCCCTTAATCTAGCTGATAAGGTTCTGATCAACCCCTGAACATTTTAAACGGCTTAAAATGAATTTGTTTATTCTCTTTTCTATTATTATTATTATTATTATTATTATTACACTTTCCAAAAGAAGATTAATCCTTTTATACAATCAGAATAAAATATACAAAGTATTAGCTGTGACATTTTAAAAGCACATTAGTACTGGAAATTATTGGAATATTATGAATTCCTTCCATATTTGATTTGTATTTCCATCTGTTCCATTGGTAGTAAAATAATTTTGGTAGGAATGCCTAAGTAGTGAAAAGGTCTTTTGATCGCATCTGATGAATTGTTTAATTATGGGGAAACAGCAAAAAACAAAACCGATAAAGTGATTTTTTTTTTCCCAACATCTTTTCGTTTTACTGTAGAGTTACCAGAATCTTGAATGCAAAAGCAACATATTTCAGAAAAGCTAGATCGCTCACGGAAACCCAATCAGCACCAGCTACTCCCCTGCCGCATCCAGGCTTTTTAATTGTCAGTCCCAAATTTTTCCCTCTGATGGATTCCCAATGGCTTGCTTCTTCTCAACTGCCCTGAGCTATCTCTCCACACCTCATTAGTGTTCAAAATCACCAGGGCCACACTTCTCCTAATTGATTTCAAAACCCCCTTTTTTCTCCACCTCTTCTCTATTTGATCATCTAAACTATAAATGGCTACTTGAAAACGCATGTGATTTGCCACGCTTCTTTTGTCAAATCAAAGGAACAGTAAATCAGATTCCCTGTTCATGCTGTAAACATATTCAAGATTAATTCTTAGTTTACTGTCTTTTGATCTGCTTATGGAAATGCTGACAGGTGTCAAAAATCAGGAGAGCAACAGTAAGAGGCTCAGGATGACAATCTGTGAGGCGGCACGGCTGAAGTAAACAGTCCTGAGAAAATATAAAGGGAAAAAAAATCTGCAAAGGAAACAAATATCTTTCTGACAGGCAAGAGTCTTTTTTTTATAAGAGATCCTCTGAGGTCTGAGCAGACGCTAGCAGCTCCTGCAGAAATCTCAAACGTCTCTAGTGTTTTTTCAACATTATTCTTGGTATGAACATCTATTACTGAATAAACCTTGTCTTCCGAGGTCCCGTCCTCTTTACAAAAAAGGATCTCAGTCTAGTTTGCTGTTTGCCGAGCTGTTTTGTCAGGTATTGCTACAGTGCCTGAAGAAACAATACTGTCAAATCACAAGATTTTCCAACAACAATGAACTTTAATAGCATTAATTGTACATTTCATGATCTTCATCCAGAATTATAATTTGTAATATGTAATATGTCCCTATCTTTTAAAACATTGATATTTTATTTTTATTTCCTATAACTCAGAAAATAGGTGATGTATGTATCCACTGTTAAACATCTAATCATTGTTCATGTGCATGTGTGTCTCTGTGTGCATGTAACTATCAACCCATATCCTCAATACGTTAATTTCATTTCACTATTTAAAGTCTGCTTTCCATTGTTACATATTATTATGTGTATTCACGTTAGCACATAAAAAACACATGTACTATAGTGGAACTGCTTACAGTATATTTATTTGACTGGCGCTTAAAAATTGTATTTTCCTTCGCTTAATATGTTTCTGCCTTGTGTAAACCACCATTTTCTAAAACCACTCCAAATCAGATAAATCTTATTTTGTATGCCTTTAACAACAAAACATGTTTCTGAAGCACATCTTCTGGGGGATAAAAATACACCCCAAAAATGCAGTAATGATTGAGTATACCAGCATATCATACTGTTTGAATAATCCAAATTAAAAATGAGCTCATCGCACTGTCTGGAGAACGTGTATAATAGTCACGTCAAACACAGATGGAATTAGATCAGGCCCATTCAGAGCCCAATAAGGAGCTCACAATGTAGGACTTTGTGGAAAACAAATTAAAGACTGGAGAAAGAAAAGAAGAAATCCCCTAAGTTCTTTTACTCTAGGAAGCTCGGTTATGTGTGTGTGTAACAGAGAATGATTTCTATAATAATATATTCATATAATGAGGAGTTATGGAAGGATACAAGTCATTCTATAGTCTTATACACCTCTTCTGCAATCTGCTGTCTATAAAGCTGTCGAGGACCCAATTTCCTCTGTAGCCTGATCAAAGTTTGAGATTTTGTGACAGCGGGACCAGCTTTCTCTTGCCCCTGCTGGCCTATTCTGCCAGCCCACCACCCAAGCGCCATCTGTCACCACTTTACTCCCTGGGTACTACCCGTTTCAGTCTGGGCACCATATGCCAGCGAGCAAACACCTTGTGATAATGGAAGCTATTGGAACTGCAGAATGACATGAAAACACCATCTATACTTTAATCAGGATGGTGATTGTCCAGATCCACCCAGTAGACAGCCTTGGTTGCAGTCCAGCGTGATCTGATTTGTGACACTATATTACAGCAGTCACCCATCTCCCACAATGCACTGCTGAGATACAATACAGTGCTTCTTAATCAGCCGTGGAAATGCCAAATCGCAGGCCACTCTAATTCAGGTTTTGGGTGCTGCCTTGCGCCTTGTCTGTGCAGTGATGTTAATGCTATGCTGCTTGCTTGATCCAGCCCGTAGTAAATGCTGTCCTCCATGGAGAAAGACAGATGTTGGCCAGTTCCTGCCGGAACGACTCTCCTCACGTTGCTCTCAGTATAACTGACATAATAGAGATCCCTCCAGACCACGGAAGTTTTAGCAGTGTTTCTACAGCAGGCTAAAGCAACATGCCATTAATTCGCAGGACTTCCTGTACTTAATAGCGCAAACAGCACCACTTAGATTCAGTCATTTCCCACAATAATTTTCTTGTTATTTAAAAATCGGATGGGATTCAGGAAAATCTGTTTTTCTAAAGGAGCTTTGAATTCCTGGTTGCTCTTGTTCTTCTGTAACAGAAATATACCCCATTGACAGCTGCTCTGTTAATTCAGGCACCCTTACTCTTAGTTTATCTGTTCTTTGCATTGCTGGCCACTCAGTGACCATGAAATCAGTCTCTGCCAGATACTTTTCATTATTCCTGCAGCTCCTTCTGTTTCTTATCACTTAGTAAAAGGAGCTACAGGGAGCAATTGAAGCCATCCTTGGATTTTACTTCATGATGATTTATAATACCAGTTGCTAATAAGACGATGTTCATGCTCATTGGCTACTGAAGAACTGTCAGTTTATGCTGTTGGATATCTGGAAAGAGGAGATTCACGTGTCTAAAGTGATGTGCAGGTCAGCCAATGGCGTGTTTCTGCCTAAAAATGGAGCGAATGATAGCTTTTTTTGGTTAGTCTCAACGGAGGCCTTCCCTTCTGCACAAATCTGTATTGCATTGTATTGCTGACTATGTAATAAAGAAGTCTGACTGATGGCTGAAGTGAATGAATGTTTTCTCAGAAACTTCATAATACTCACTGACACTCTGTCAAAACAGAAAGACAAATACATTCTCCGTAGTTAAAAAAAAATCAGTTTTCTCCTGAAAAGATAGTCCACATATGTCCATGTAGATCCTACAGATAAGTAGCTGTGCAGCACCTGTCACTCCTCCACTGCAGCAACGTCCATATTCATCTTTCTAACTCAAAGAACCAACAGCATACATGCTCTGCAAAACCAAATTCATTCTCCTCATTCACCGAATTCTGCATCTCATCACACAGTTGTTCTGGCTTATTTTTAAGGGTATTACTATCAATTAACATGTGACATTTTAAAATGTGTCCGTCAGTACTAAGTATTATCTTTGTGCCGTGATTAACTTGGCAACAAAAGATTACCCCTGGCAAATGACATTTCCATGTCCTGCCAAACTCATGAATATTCCATGCAAATTATTTCTTTCAAAATTATTCATTCTAAGGAGAGATTTTTGTTATACATGTACACAAAGAAGCGGCAATACTATAAACCACACAATGCATGTTGTTTCTCATTTTTCTAAATGCAAAACTCAGGCAGGTTAAGGAAGCCACACATGGTCTCTTTCCGTGTCGTATCACATCTGTGTTTGACTCCATGTAGAGAGATGACCCGATTCAAACTGAATCCGTCTTCATCCTTTTGGAAGCTTCTTTCAGGATGATATTTAAGGGTTAATGCACAACAAGCCACGCATTATATGTTTTTAAGAGCATGGATGAGGAGGTGGGTAATGTAATGTCTGTATGATATGAAAAATGAAATACCACTCCAGTCTATAACTGTGAAGCATTTTTCTGATATACAACCTAAACCATTGTCTTTATTTTGAAAATACTCTATTGTGCATTGCGAAGACCATTAACCAGCCACTAGTTTGAAATTACCTACTGGGAAGGCCAAAGGCCAGTTTCTGTGTGTGTGTGTGTGTGTGTGTGTGTGTGTGTATTGACTTCCCCACACTCTGACTTGGCGTCTCTGCATGACCCTTAGTGTGTGTGTGTCTGTGTGTTTATCTTTACATACCCCCTGGTATTCAGCTGCTTTATGGGTAAAATCTGACTTATTTAGTATCGTACTGATAGTTAAAGTTGGACTTGCATACCGTCTTGCCTCGACAGCTTATACGGACGGTGAAGTATGACTGCACTTTAATCACTAACCACAGGTCTTGGTCCTCAGCCTGAAACACTGCTTTTGTATAAATGATTTGTAGCAACTTCTTTCCTATTATAGTTTCCATTAAGAAATGATAGTTAGAATTAAAGATTATAATTGCATATTAACTTGTTACTGTGATTTGCCTGGCTGACCCTACGTATGCAGTTATAGAATTCTCCCATCAAGCACTTAAGTCAAAGTGCTTAAAAAGTTACGCGCTTTTAAGTTCACCGTTTTCTCCCCTCATGAGCAAGAAGTATAATTAATTCATCAAACAAAAAAAGGGGGTTATGACTCATATCATGTTTAAGAACAAATTTATATACTTTGACTTGTCCCTCTTCATTCAGAACAATTATGTAAAGAAGCAAATATACCTTAGTACAGTAATAGATATAGTGTAAATGTTAGTGTTAGTGTTAATGTTAGTGTTACAGTATAAAATAATAATGCACTCGACTGCATTGTCGAAACATGCTTATAAGGTACAGCGTTGTCTGTAAAACCCACACATCTTTCCCATTGAGCAAAGAATGGTTACCAATTAGGTGAGTGTCCTGGTCAGGTAGTTCCATTGGGGGCCCCTGACCTAGTGTATGTATGAAGTCTATGTATGTGTAGGAAAATATGGGACAAACAGGAATCCAAAATGGAGTAGTCAAACATACGTTGTAATCAGTGTCAGCTGAATCACATCAAGACGAGGTCTGTCGCACTCTCACAGGAGCGCGTCTACATACGCTGTGGTTTAGCGCGGCGAGGACACACTGCTTCCCTTTTTACAATTTTATATGGATGAACTGTTTTGTAATCAATCATTTAGCCTAATTGCTTTGCCTGCTAGGTGTGTTCACAAGGCAGATGTCATTAGAATCCTGCCTAATGGTAATATACTTTGTATATACTTATACGTATATTTCTATATGGTTCTATGTTATATAGTTCTTATATAGTTATATGAATTTTTCACATTTGGATTGTAACATTTGTTTCTAAATGTATGATATGGGTGAGAAAGTTTCATTTTGCTATATGTTCGGGTTCCATGAAAACTGCAATATCTCGTTTGGCTATGTAGAGCACCCCCCCCCCTCCCCCCCCCATGAGCAGATAGTTAAAAATGCAATTAAGTGCACTTAAGTCAGTGGTAGAATGCGCTTAAGGGCCATTTACATGCAAAATGCCCCTATTTTGCTGTTTATAAGCCCAAAGTCTGTATCTAGCCTAAGTGAACTTCAACCCCACACTTAAGTCGATGGGAGAAAATGCGTAAGGCAAAAACTTAAGTGCTGGGGAAATTGACCCCACTGTGATTTATTTAAACAATTTATGAGTTGTACTACAGCTTCACAACCATTGTTCTTGTTTGCTTAGGGGCCCAATTTTAATAACCTAAAGCACACGGTCTGAAATACACAGCACAAGTTCTTTTAGCACGTGGCTAACCCACTTTTGCTAGTTTAATGGTGGAAAAATAGTCACAGCACCAGGGGCATCGTTTAAAAGGGTTGTACTAAGTCTCATAATTAGTCATGGGGGTGTTTGGGGTGTAGCACGCTAAAAACCAATCAGAGTGTCATCTCCCATTCCCTTTAAGAGCTAGGTGCATCTTGGTGGATTGCTATTATAATGGTGGATTTGCCAAGGGGAAAAGATCATTTCTCGGCAGATCTGTTCATGTGCAAAGTGAAAGCGCAGAAGCAGAAGATATCCGGCAACAGCAGGATTCCACCAAAGTAGAGGTCTGCATTCCTGCAGCTATAGAATGCAAATGCGGGAGCAGGCAGGAAGCGACTCTGGGAGCCGGGAAGGATTAAAAAGTTTTTTTTTTTAACAAAATTTTATTCAGTTCAGTCCACTTTTTTTTTGCGTAGCACATTTTCACAACATTGCATTGTCTCAAAGTGGTTTACATTATCCATGCCCAAAGCCCCCAGAGAGCAAGCCAGGGGTGACAGTAGCAAGGAAAAACTCCTTAGAAGGAAGAAACCTTGGAAGGAACCAGACCCAAAGGGGGAGTCCATCCTCCAGGGGGCAGCAGAGGAAGCCCTAACCCTAACCAGACCCAACGAAGGAGCCCATCTTCCAGGGGGCAGCAGAGGAAGCCCTAACCCTAACCAGACCCAACGAAGGAGCCCATCCTCCAGGGGGCAGTAGAGGAAGCCCTAACCCAACCCTAACCAGACCCAAAAGGGGAGCTCGTCCTCCAGGGGGAACAAAATGGCAAAACACTAATTTCCAAATTTTAATATTTGAGTCTAATCCATAGCGAACATATGTGCTGTCAAGGAGTTGACTAAGCATACGTACATCTAAGCTGAGTTTCCAATGAATACCCAGTTAAGTGCACTATTTATCACTATTATTATAATAACAGGACAGCAGGCATCTTTGTCAGTTATATGTCAGTCTCTAAATTTAGGCAGTAGATGTTGAACTAAAAACTTAATTGACCTTTTTTAATCAATTAACTAACATGTTGAAAAAAACAAACAAAAAAACTTTATATACTATTGGACTGCTAAGAATATTGTACTTGTCATATGATAAACATCACACAGGCCATAGTCTGATTGGCTAACCTATGAAATAGAGTGTGTAGCATGGCTGGTGAGAAAGAATTGGTGCCAAAAGAGGTTCTATTTTGATTTTGATTGTGTGGATATGGTTTGTATTTGAAAAATCCAATGTGGACCAATCTATTGTGTTTTGCAAACTTTAATACTGTTAATACAACAGGTGGCAACACAACCACTCTTTTTAAATGATTAATTAACATTACTACATACATTCTAAAAAAATACTGGTCTATTTTGTGGATCATAATTATTACCAAAAGTATCGTGATATGACATTCTGGCCTTATCTTCCACTCCTTCTCCCAAATTAGTCTCTATCAACAGCCGTGTCCCCCACCCCTCACCCCCCCCCACTATTGGTGCATGATAGGAAAGGTAAAACACAAGAAACATTTTGAATAATCAGTTTAATCGGACACTTGCAGTGCCATTTTTATTTGAAAAGGTCATTTAAAATATTTTGCTTGAAGAAAGGTAAGTTCATTAAAGAAGTGATAAAAATTTATTATTTTTTTTTCAAATTACAGTAGTATCTTGGAACACAAACTTAATTTGTTCCAGAAGGCCTGTTGAGTTGCAATTTGGTCAACAATGGGAGACACAGAGTTCAAAAGAGGACAAATTGTTGATGCACTTCTTACTGGTGCATCTGTGACCAGGACAGCAAGTCTTCTTGGTGTATGGAGAGCCATGGTATCCAAAGTCATGTCAGCACACCATGAAGGACAGACCACATCCGACAGGATACCACCACGAAGGACAGACCACATCCGACGGGATACCACCACGAAGGACAGAGCACATCCGACGGGATACCACCACGAAGGACAGACCACATCCGACAGGATACCACCACGAAGGACAGAGCACATCCTACAGGATACCACCATGAAGGACAGACCACATCCGACAGGATACCACCATGAAGGACAGACCACATCCGACAGGATACCACCACGAAGGACAGAGCACATCCGACAGGATACCGCCACGAAGGACAGACCACATCCGAAAGGATACCGCCATGACGGACAGACCACATCCGACAGGAGTTACTGTGGCTGCAAGAGGAAGCCGTCTGAAAGGGACGTTCGGCTACTCAAAAAGCATAGAACCACGGCTGCTCACTGCAGAATTGAAAGCCCACTGCAACTCTCCTGTTTCCGCCAGAACCGTTCACTGGAAGCTCCAAACGGTCAATATTCATGGTCAGGCTGCTATAGTCAAGCCTTTGGTCGCTCATGCCAATGCCAAATGTTGGTTTCAGTGGTGCCAGCAGCACAAATCCTGAGCTGTGGTCAAAGTGAACATGTACTGTTCTCTGATGAGGCCCTCTTCACTTTAAGGAAGCTTACCACCTAGACCAGGGGTGGGCAATCTTGACTATTGCTTAGCCAGAGTGAAGCACAGGGGTGTGGTGGTTTGAGCTGCAAAATCATGACATTCTCTAGGCGCACTACTTGTTCTAGATGGGTGCGCCACTGCCAAGGACTATGGGACCATTCTAGAGGACAATGTTCAAACAATGGTTCAAACATTGTACCCTGAAGGTTGTGCCTTGTATGAGGATGACAATGCACCACTACACACAGCGATACTGGTGACAGAGTGGTTTGAAGAACATACTGTAAAAGTGAAGCTGAAAATCCAATCCTAACCCTTTCCTCACTGGCTTTCTTTTCCTCACACTACTGGTGACAGCCAATCAAATAACAGTGTTTTCTTTCAAAGATGGCGTCTCCAGCCCATAATTCTACGTGGCGTGACACATCTCCGTAGTACCTACAGGGTCGCCGTTATTCTTTACCTGAAATTAAGCATAGTCAAGCGAAATGTATTTTTTATCGGCACAGGATGAGATTAAAGATACAGGCGGGAGCAGAACAAAATATTTTACAAATTAATTAATTAATTTACATGAAACACCTGCAACAAACCCATCCAGCAAATGGAGCGTAAATGTCATGCAGGTTCACTGGCTGAAGATCCTGAAACTAAGCAATGATGTATGAATTCATAATTTGAATTGACCATTATGACATAGATTTCTTAACATTTTTTGACATACCCATGATGATTTGCATTGTAATGTTTTTAATCTCTTGCATGTTTGTGCATTGCTGCATATCCCTGTCTGTAACAAGCAGTGTTACTATCTTAACAACGTGCCCCTTAAATAACACTGAAACACTGCGCCATTGACTTCATACCAGGTTTTTGTTGGTCAGAAGTGCATTTGCTTTCCACTGCCTCAAGATAACAATGTGCTAGTAATGCACTTGGCCACACCAACACACTGGTGGGCGCCAGAAGGGCGCTGCGTCAGGCTCATGCTAGCACAGACCATAGATATCATGAGCAGACACTTGCGTCATCCCTGGTGCCGCCTTGCGCTGGATGCTAAATAGGGCCCTACCTGTTTTTGTCCTATTTTCCATTAAATGGCACAAAATGATATGACATCATTGGATTCATTCTGTATAGCTGATTAACTCTGAATCCAGGCACCCCTCATCAACCTCTTATGAGAGTAAGAGGTAAATAGAACAGTTTTATTTTTTATTGGGGGAGAGTTAATGAAGAATGAAGGTCATTTCCCTGCAAAAAAGAAGCAACAATACATGATGCAATCCTTTGCATTCTTGCTGCAAACAACACTAACAAAGCTGACTGGAAATTTTCTGCACACTTGTTCCTATATAACAATTTTTATTTTTTTGTGAACAATTCAGTCAGATTCATAGCAAAATGACATCTATCGAGCAAAAAACAATCACATTCAGTTACTGTTTTGTCCTTAAGTTTACCCAAGTATGGTCTTTAATATGCTATTCTTATGTTTTATGTTATTCTAGTTTTCTGCATCTTACACATGCCACTACAGCTGTTAATGAGCTACCCCCGCTTTGTAGGGAATTCTTCCTGACTGACATGGCAAGCCGCTAGCAGCCTGAGACTACAGCACTCACAGTCTACACCCCAGTCCACTCTGTGTTGATCTGTGGATGCTCTGCATTCCATCGCTATCATTCCATTGCTACACTTACAACTCACACATCACAAAAGAATTTCCTATTAGCGGGCCCAGTTAAACCACTATAAATATTTGGAGTGCTCCATCCTGCCCAATCAGCCACAGACAGATCTTAAATATTGCGGAAGTTCTTTGGTTTTGTCTTAAATATATATTTATTATGCTTTAGGTGAGGGAGGCATGACGCTGTAGTAGTGAGTGTGGTCGCCTCACACCCCTGGGACCAGGGTTCAAGTCTCCACCGTGGCTCGATGGCTGTGGAGTTTGTGTGTTCTCCCGCTGTGTTATTGTGGAGCTTCCTCTGGGTACTCCAGTCCACCCCCCCCCCCTCCCCCCCCCCCCCCC
>JAODJU010000038.1:5452725-5464723 GCA_026776725.1 Gnathonemus echidnorhynchus
CAGCCCCCACCCCCCCCCCCCCCCCCCACAGGCCAAAAACATGCTGAGGTTAACTGGAGTTACCAAATCGCCCATAAGGTGTGTGAGTGAGTGAGTGAGTGAGTGAGTGAGTGAGTGAGTGTGTGAGTGTGTGTGTGTGTGTGTGAGTGCGTGTGTGTGTGTGAGTGTGTGAGTGTGTGTGAGTGTGTGAGTGAGTGTGTGAGTGAGTGAGTGTGTGAGTGAGTGCTCTGCAATGGGTCGGTGCCCCGTCCTGGTTGTTCCCTGCCTTGCACCCATAGTCTCCAGGATAAGCCCTGAACAGGACAAGCAGTTACAGATGATGCATGGATGTTTTAGATTTAATTGATGTGCTGTAATAATAATAATAATGGTAAAATGACCACATATAAATTATATATAAAGTCCCTAAAATATGTGTTAAAATATAACACAGACACTCAGACTGAGCCTGAAGGACAAGGTTGTATTATTATATGGGTCAAATGAAGCAGGCTGTGTTTTAGGGTGACAAAATCTGATTTGACGACGGTCTATTAATCTGCTGTAATGGCATTAATGATTTTATTGCATTAAAAAATGGGAAATGATGCTAATTTACAATGTTTAAATTTAAATATTGAATTTAATCTTAAATACGCACTTGTAGATTCCCAATCCCCAATTTAATTTAGCTGAAACATAAATTGGTTTGTGATGTACTATTCCTTTCATGTTATTTAATTTTAAAGTAAAACACAAAATGATAAATGTTAATAATTTGACCTGCCGACAACGAACATATCTATCTATCTATCTATCTATCTATCTATCTATCTATCTATCTGTCTATCTATCTATCATTAAATCTTTCAGTGTAAATGCACTATGATTTTTCCTGTACATTGAACATGTACAAATCACAGGCATATTCAATTTTGGTATTAATTTTGTGAGTGAATTGAGACTGTGTGTGTGGGTGTCTGTGAACCTAAAGCCGTATATACCTACAGCTTTGGTTTGAAATGTCCTGGGGAAACGTTTGTGCTCCTTTATCTACCTTAAAATGAATGCCAGGTGTGAAGATTTAAACGTTTGTCTGTAAAGTAGTATTAAGAGATTTAGACCTTAATATTTTGGACACATTTATAATCTAAACATTAAAGGGGTGTGAAGAAGACCTTGAAGTTGAGTACTTCAGTTATATAGTATTTATGTAATTTCTTTGCATAATGTAATTTCTTTGATATATAGTTACTTGTACTTCCCGTTAGATGTATACAATCTAATTGCACAGGTCTTAAAATCAGATAACTTAATTATGATGACTAGGAAATGAATGAATGAATGAAAATGGCTTGTGCTCAACAATGATCTGTAACTTCAAAGCAAATCTCACTGTCTGCTGCTGCTTTATGCTTGAAGCTTTAGAACATCTTAGTGAAGCACCAGCTAAAAACATATACATGCCACATGCTGGAAAATGGGCAGGAAGTCAAGGTTAACGCTGCCTTTTCCCCCTCAATATTATTGGTGTGTAAGGAGCTTGGGGGGCCGGGGGGGGCCGGGAGGGGCACTACCTCTCTTATCCTTCTCCATATTCCTCCATGTTTAATGAGAGCATCTGGGACTTTTAAGACCAAGGAAGAGAGGACTAACTCTCAAGTCTCTCGACTTCAGCAAGCTTGGCCTGACCCACACTGGAAATGTGGCCAAGTTTGACTTCCTGTAATCAAAGCATTGCATTCAGTATGGTGACCGTCTGTCATTGACCTTTCCAGGAAATTCTTTCCTCTCTGCTCAGCTTGGCTTCGCTAGCATGCCAGGAAGGCATCAAAGTCCTTATGCCCCAGTGAGAGACCCAGAATGGATGTACACTTCTCATTACAGAATACTAATTACCTGCTTATTTGATCGTGTTGCCTCCTGGATCAGAATTTGATGGAGAGTTAGAGTCATAAGCATGGAAAATACAGACATTTGTAACGACGGCTCCAAAAGAAAACAGCTCTGACTGGGCCATCCATTCATAATTCCAGGTTTTCTGCCCAATGATCACTGAGATCATTAGACAATACACTGCAATGAAAGAGGCAGCCAATGACATTTTGGGGCGCTGACTGGGTGGGCAGGAGGCTCCAGGCTGAGTTGTATGAAAAGCCAACAGGTGAAATCAGGAACAGGAACCAGTACACAGGAAACTGGCTTGAAATGCAAAAACTACAAAACCAAGCCCAAAACATGGGAACAAGAGGCTATACTTATTTATAGGGATGCACCTATATCGATACCAGTATCGGGCTGATACTACACTCACATGCTAATACTCATACTCGTAAAATAAGAACCAATAACATTTCATTGCAACATTACGTTAAAATTCAAAGCCACTGCATTTTTTTGTGCTGCCTAATCAGATTTTTGAATCTAGTGAGAGATTTATCAACCAGAATAATTTGGGAAGGATAAATGCACAGGACACTGGCATTGGCAAACTGGCGAGTATACACAGATGATGTTGGACGTATTTTAAGATAAGGGACGACAACAGAAGTAAAGCAGATTGTAACCTCTGGTCTGCTAAAGTGTCAGGAGAAGCAAGGGACAGCACATCATTTAACACAAGCGATTTGATCAAACATCTAAAGACGCACCATGGTGCATGGAGTTTGCGTGTGTGTGTGTATGTGTTACAAAGTTAGGAAAGCTTTGTTTGTTTAAGATTTAAGCCTGATGTTTATTCATTGACCTTGGATACAAGTGATTTCTGAACAGTAGCCCTATCATAAAATCCACCTGTGTGAAGCATTTTTTGTTGAGAGTGGATCATAGAAGCGCTGAGTCAGGTCTGTTGTAATTCTTAATGCTGTAGTTCAGGGGTGGCCAATCTTATCCAGAAAGGGCCGCTGTGTGCGTGGCTTTTTGCTGCAACTCCCTCATTAGATTACTAATTAGCAGAGGTGGAGAGTTCAGGTCCAGAAAGTACTAATCCAGGCCAAGGTTTTGTTCCAACCAACCAACTGAGGACTCTGTGACTGTGACTCATTATACTGAACTGGTTGGTTGAAATAAAACCTTGGTCTGGATTTGTACTTTCTAGACCTGAACTTTCCACCTCTGCTAATTAGAGAATTGAATGGCTAAAGAGTCCTCACACCTGGGTTTGAACAGTTGACCTAAAGGTTATCACAAAAACCTGCATACACACCGGCCCTTTGCGAGTTAGACAGGTGCGGACACAGTTCTTCATGCATGCTTGTCCATGTTTGATAGCTCATGGGAGTTTTACTTACACAAAAATATTCCAAGGGCAGAACAGAAAATGATTGTTTCAGAGAGATAACCAATCATATTGCAGAGGAGATGGGTCCAAGCAACTAGAGGAGGTGGGACCAAAACATTTGATTGGTGATTGATATACTTGAAATTTTAGTGATGGACTATTTGGCCTCTTTGAAAACTCATACTTCAAAGTGCAAATTGTTAGACCTCTTTTATAATTGACACATTCTGCGAATTGACAGCCTAATCGGACTCACCTTTGTATCTGCCTTTATAATTCTGATTAGTTACTTCAAGATTACAATCCTTTTTCATGCGTTATTTTGTCATTTAGCCAATCCTGTGTGTGTGCGCGCGCGCGCGCGTGTGTGTGTGTCTGTGTGTGTGGATTTACTGCTTCAGTACAGACTGAACTGTTATAGTTTTTAGACAGCAAGTGGCACTACTACAGTGTCATTTACGACAAATGTTTGGCAAGAAATCGCTGTCACACATATTCACGAGATGCCATTTTGTATACCTATTGTAGTCTCATAAAGACACACATTACTTTGAGAAGTAAAATTAATCAATTTATATAGCAGCATTGCAATTTATAAGGCAAAATGATACAAGAGATGTCATTTTTAGTCATTAAAAATCACTGCTTTGCTTTGCAGTAATATCTCCCATGATTTACACGTAACCTACTGGTTTACATAATCTAGGTAAAAGATCATTCATTGACTGTACATCAAGGGTGCCCAAGTCCAGTCCTGGGGGGCCGGAGCCCTGTGTAGCTTAGTTCTTTCCCTGTTCCACCATAAATGATTCAGCTCAAGAGCTTTGTGGAAAATTAGCAGAAGGAGTTGAATCAGGTGTATTAAATGAGGGGAAACCGAAAAATGTGCAGGGCTCTGGCCCCCCAGGACTGGAGTTAGGCACCTCTGCTGTACTGATATGATAATCATTTCTCAGGTAAAATTTTACGTTTACCAAATTTCAGTTTATATGTAAGAGTCTGATTTGTTTTGTTCAGTCCTCTATGCCTAAGCAAGAGAGTGAGAGAGCCTCTGCTTCAGAAGAAGCAAGAGAGTGAGAGAGCCTCTGCTTCAGAAGAAGTGAAGTGATGTTTTGGTTATAATTGGACATGCTGGGCAATGCAATGACAAATTCAATTAGTAGCTTAATTTGGAAACTTAAAATCTCTTTCCGCTACACTCTGTAAAACTTACATGGAGAAAGCTGTTCGTGCCAACATTATGTGAATAAAAATGGGCTGGGGAGCTGTAGAATGATGTTTAAAAACATTTTCATTTAAGTTTGAAAATATGTTTATAGACCTAATAGACTAGGAAGATCAGTGAAGCTTTTGGTTCTCCGTGTGACCATGATTGGAGACAGAGCTCCAAGACGAACCGTACTAATTCTAATCTACTTTTATCTGTAAATCATGTTTATAATGCTCTGAGCCGCTGAAAGTTTTGTAGTTATTAGTCCATTAACTCTACCCATTGTACTTTGAATGGACACAATGGAGTTATTTATAGTAATGCACAGGTACTGTGAGATCTCACCAAACCGCTCATTATTTTTTTTCTTCTATTCATTTTCATCATCTCCCGTATGCCATAAGGGGCTCAGTCATAACTAAACTAACTTTTATCATAAACTCGTTGAATAAATTAACTAATTAGACTTTAGCGTTTTTCCAGTATTCCATTGTGCAGTTTCTGTGAGCCCATGTCTACCGTAGCCTCAGTTTCCTGTTCTTAGCTGACAGGAGTGGCACCTGGTGTGGTCTATTCCTGCCGTAGCCCATCTGATTCAAGGTTTGACGTGTTGTGCGCTCAGAGACGCTCTTCTGCACTCCTTGGTTGTACCGAGTGGTTATTTGACTTACATTTGCCTTTCTATCAGCTTGAACCAGTCTGGCCATTCTTCTCTCTCCTCCGCCATCAACAAGGCATTTTCTCCCAAAGTTTCTTCTTTTTCAGCCCATTCTCTGTAAACCCTAGAGATGGTCGTGTGTGAAAATCCCAGTAGATCAGCAGTATCTGAAATACTCATACCAGCCATCTGGCACCAATACTCATGCCACGTTCAAAGTCACTTTAGTCACCTTTCATCCCATCCTGGTGTGTGATGTGCACATCAATTAAGGCTCCTGACTCATATCTACATGAGTTCATGCATTGTGTTGCTGACATATGGTTGACTGATTAGACATTTGCTTCAGCAAGCAGTTCAACAGATTTATCTAATAAAGTGTCCAGTGAGTGCATGTTAACTGTATGATTTGAATTAACAAAAAATGAGTTTAAATACAAATTAGTAAAAGAGATTCAATTTTAAAATTAAATTTAAAAATATGGGTCAGTTATACAGGTAATATACAGTAGTTTTGTAAGTAAGTAATACCATTATTGTGATAAAATATCTAAAATATTCACATAAATGTCATGTTAAGACCCAGCTCCAAACCTCATGCAGAACTGGCAGCTTTGATTGTAATTATAAAGCATTTCTGTAATTATATAGCATTTCAACTACGGAACAGATATTCTGTGTCTGAAATGGTCTCATTCCCCTTGCTAATGATAAGATATAGGAACACGAAGTCACCAAGTAATAATGCCATTAGATGTGTAATTTAGTATTATCGTTTTTTTGCAATCTTGAGAATTGAACTTATCGTCCAGTATCAGTAATGTCCCTGGCAGAGCGTCACCACTTTGGAGGCTACTGGTTTTCAGGCTGCATTTTAACTGGAATATATAACACAGCTTCCTACTGTATCTTATTTAGTCCAACTGCATGTACAGTTCTGTATATCCTTGCGTTTACAGCATTGCATTTTTTCTTGTCCCCTGCAGCCAATTTTGAAAAATCCAGCTGACATCATCAAGAAGTATTTCCTGTACTCTACCCCTTAAATCCATCCATCCATTTTCTATACCTGCCCATCCCATAACAATGTAAAATTCTAAATTATCCCGTGTATTTGGCATTGAAGACAACTGGCAGTTTATCATTTGTAGATGATGGGAGAGTCGCTCATTTAAGGCTGCTTTCCTGCAGTACACCTGGGGCTGAGACGGAGTACAGGATATCCAAGGAGCCATATAAAAGCTTTTAGGCTACACAGCCGTCTACTGGCTGCTTGTGCAAAACGGATAAAAAGAAAATTCAGCTGAACTTTAGTGGCACGATATAAGTGGGCTGTGACCTTAGAGTTCATGCGTGGCTAAGAACATGAACTACAGAACTTCAGTTTCGTTTCTAATGCATTAGAAAGAATGTTTTGGACAAAAATGACCTCTCTGAGACATCTCAGTGAGGCTAAGTGAAAGTATCCATGTCTGAATATACATAAAGACACACAGCTCCATTTGCATTACAGTATGAAGTGTAAATTGAACGTTGAAAATGAAACATTTATTATTTCAGATTGTTGATTAATTCAACAGAAATTTTCCTCTGTACATAAATGAATCCATCCATGTTATATCATTGTTGTAGTTATTATCATCATCATCATTATTAGTAGTAGTAGAAGTATTTGACCTGTTTTCAGGAATGTGCGTATGCAGAATGTTTATGTGCATTAGGAAGGAGCCTGTGAGAGGAAGCAAAATGCATGAGTCAGGATGCCAACCCATCAACAGGATTGTTGCACAAGCAAAATGCAGCAGCCGAAACATGTCTCTGACCGAATGGTTTATTTCTTGATTAGATTAAATAGGTGGTTGCACTAATTTGGGTCTGTTGCTGCACACCGCAGGGTTCCTGCACATTACGGAGACATATGCAATTTCATTTAGCTGTTTTCCATGTCTAGATAAGTATGTAAAAGGGAATAAAGTATGCGACTATTTTGGTATTTTGTTAAGGAATTTTAAAGTGGAAAATGTGTAGGAACCCTGACAGCACTTAGAGTACTTTGATCAGATTTCTCTGTAGCTCAGCAAAAACCAGAACAGATGATTTTTAAAAAGAAAAAAAAAATGCACTCACAATAAAGTTACTCCTGGTCCACCACATGTTGATGATGATGATGATGATGAAACCCTTTATCATGTTGATAGTTGTTTCTGTATTTTCTTTAATCTAACATTTCCTGATTATCTTTATTCGATTAGTGGGGACCATTGACTTGAAACAGCTATGTAATTTGACCTCAAAATGAAGTCAAATAGTGCAAATTATAGCCTGATTATAATTTACTTTCAAACATCAAACCATTTGCAAGCACAGGAGAATGGGCCACGCTGCTGTCAGTCTAGCTCAGTGTGTGTGTGTGTGTGGGGGGGTTTATATGTGTTTGAATACTAACATAAATATTTTAACATTTGTGTTTTTACTATGCTACACTTCATTTTCGTCAAAATTAATAATAAATAAATCTTTTATCCTAACAAACTGAGTATAATCTGTACACTTCCTTTATTTTCTGAACGTTTCTTTTTTGGAAGTTCTAAAAATGCTTTCTCCTTGGTAAAGCAAATGAAGATGAAATAACATGAGAGTCTTTGGTTTAGTATTTACTGTGTACATTTCTTGATTTTATTTATGTTTTATGACAGTATTGTTTGAATGGACCCAGTTTCCATCCTGTCATTTAGTATAGATAGCAGGAAGCCTGTCCCAGCCAGGGAACACTGGGCTGACAAAGCCAGTGTGTCACAATGCACACAAACTCACAGGCTGTGGGCACTGCACAGGGAAAGAGCATCTCACACAGCCGCTGGGACTGTCAACAGAAGCGGTATTTGTGGTGTAAAGCCATCCATCATGGGGTGAGCATGCAATCACAGAGCAGGGAGAAAATGTGATGCATCCATGCTTTTTAAAGTACATTAACATCTTTTGAAGGTAAAGAAACTGTGAACTATCACCTCTGTGGATAGACCATTAGTAAGTTATTCTTGTGCATACATTTATGTTTTACTCCCAAGGTTAGACATATCTGTATGTATATAAAGGGTCAGATATCATAGCTTTTTAAAGATGAGTAAAAAAAAAAAAAAAACAGATTTTCATGAAATGAAAGATGAATTGCTGATGTCTTTATTAATAAGGTAGATATTGATCAGCTCTTGCTCTTTATTGACATCCAAACTCAGAGATTGATGACAGGCCGATTTTCTGCGAGTCTCATTGGAACCTGAAGTAGGTTAAGGAGCATGACGGCATGTCTGTCTTTAAATATCGATATAAGTGTGAGGCAGACATGCCTCTCACAGTCAAGGAAGGGTAGGAAAGGCAAAATTGGTGACTTTTCATAGACCAGCAGTGTAGGCTTGACAGATCACCCAATTAAAACTCTACCTACAACCAAGTCCTGTCAATCTGATCTATGGGCCAACTTTTATACACTGGACAGTGATGTAGAATTTCCCCACAAACAGCTGTGTGTCCATCTCCCAAAGCACAGATGAGGCAGGAGAATAAAAGTCTGTCTGAAGTCTCAACCCCAAATTGATTATGTTCACATTTGCATGTGATGACTACTGTCTGAGGTGAATGTTTATTAGAAATACCATTGAGTAAAAAAACAAAAACATGGCTGAATTTAGGTCAAGATGGGACTTTCTGATTTTAAAAGCTATATTATGCTAAATGTTTATGCTAAGTGTTTAACACTTTTTCTCCACAGACTTGACAGATAGCTTCCACTGTCAGGAAGAGTGCCGTATCCTGGGCCACTCGGACCGGTGTTGGATGCCACGTCTCCCCGCCCATGTCAAATCCCCGGACCAGAGCAGCAGCGTCATCACCCTCCCCATTGAACCACCCACTGTGGATGCCCCCCCCTACAAGGACTGTGGCACCAAAAGGACTTTCGCCACCTTTGGCAAGGATGGCCCAGAGGATCATGAGCGGTGTGAGCCGAAGGGACGTAGGACAGTGGAGGTGTCAACATGTAGCCCGAAAGCCAGTGGGATGGTGAGGGAGGCAGGTAACGGCCAAGAGGTAGCCAGTCCCCTATCCTCCCCCGTGCACCTGAAGAGCCCTCTGGCCAAATTTCCCTCCACCTACAGCACTCTGAAACGGCGTGATGCTGAACGGATAACCCAGCAGAGCCTACTGCGGCAGGCAGAGGGGAAGGACAGCGAGCCTGATGTCCGGGACATCAACCAGGGCCTGCATGACTGTCAAGAGAAGGGCTCTCCTGGAACTAGGCGCCTGAAGGACATAGTGCTGTGAGAGCACAGGCATTGCTCCATTACTACCAGTCTTTGTTCGTGTTGTAACAATCAAAAACAAGGAACGAAAACATTTACAGCACAACTTATGTAATAGAATTTCACAGAGATAGATGCTGGTATTCCTGCGCCTGCAAGAAAAGATCGAGGTTTTTATACCTGATCTATCTCTCCTCCTGGAACCCTGGAACGAGGGCTTTACTAGTTACTGTGTAACATGCCAAATTCCACAGAATTTATTCATTTATTTATTGTTCCTTTTGTTCGTGTGGATAGAAGCTTGAAATTGTGAAGTAATTATGTTTTATTTCTGTGCTTTACACAATATTACTTTCTGCTGTTTTGCAGTTTGTTGTTCCTGTCTTTCCGTTTTAATGTGACCACAGTTCCTAATGGGAAACAGAGCATACAAACTAAACCAGAAATACACAGTCAACCATGACAAAAATGGAAGATCTTTATAGTACTTTATTATTATTATTATTATTATTATTATTATTACTACTACTTCTGCTGTCCAGGGGAAACACTAAACAAAGCTAAGCATGTAGGAATGCCATATCCATCCAATAAAAAGTTTTATTTCAAACGAAGCACATTATTTGAAAACTCTGGAACCCATTTGTGACTGTGATCACTGGGACTATTAACTGTTCTCTGGCCTTGGAGGCTTTCAAATGTTCGGTCGCGGAGCTAGAAAATAGAAGGAACGGATATGTATATATGGTTTATAATGGACATTTTTCATAAACTTGTGACAATCCCTTTAACGTTTCCTTTCAAGACAAAAAACCTAGTTAATATCTGTGTTTGACGGGTTCAAAAGTAGAGTTTGTTACACAAAGAAATATATATAAATATATATATAACATATATGTAAGCCAGAATCGTTTTTACTTTATTTGAAAATGTTTAACAGAATTGTTATTGTGTTTGGTTATTTTTGGTAAGTTAAACCTTTAAATCAACAGGTTTTTTCATAAACCTTTAAATAATCATTCCTTTATTTTCAAATTCAATTTTGACTCTTGTTTAATATGTTAATCTTGGCAACTTGCAGTCTGTATGTTGTTTACTGGTCTGTTCTTGTGCCATAAAATTCCTGTCAGCTATGTGGGCAAAAAAATTAATAAAAACAATTAAAAAGAGATACAATCTACACCTATAGTAGTAATGTCATATAAATGAGCTTTGAGTGAAAAGAAATCAGATATTTAACTAGCAAAGGCTGTGGGACCATTGGCATGGCAAGCTGGTCTGGTGACTCCAAACAGATCTTACATTTTTTTAGGACCCTGAATTTAATTCATTTCATTTGTACAGTGTACAGTCTACAGTGTACAGTGCAATTTGAGAAATAGCTGCCCCAAAGCACTTTATGGACAAATAAAGTAAAGCAACAAATCAATACAATTTGATTTATGATCTTGGCCTACATTTTTCTTAAGAGTCAACACCTTGAATAATGAGGAAAATGTGATGATTGTTGGTGAATTATACATGTAACACTATGGTGAGAAGCTTTAACGTTGTGGCTTTATTGGGGGACCCGCCCAGACAGCCGAAGTAACAGATTTTGTGATATTTCATAATGAAATTGGTTTGGATTCAAAGAAAGTCTTAGGAATCACACTGTTTTCACTACTTGTAACATTTTGGTTCCTTTGCCATACAGGTATATAATAATTATTAGAAGTAACGATAAAAATGGGCATAAAACTTAAGTGAATGTTCAGGCTTCACCAACCGCTTCTGATAACATGAACGTAATCACTGAATGTACAAGATAACTTATTATTAAAATATTTAGTGTACGACGCTTTGAATCCTTGTTTTTTCTTTAATGCTGATGCCTTTATGTGCCCTGTATTGGGGTGACATTCCAGTCCTGACGGTTCGCAGCCTTATGCCCTACGCTGCGTTGGATAGGCTCTAGGTGAGGCTGACCAGGATAAGCTGTTAGAAGATAAACACAGCTTGGTCTGGAGCATTTATGTACAGCTGCGTATGCAGCACAGAACAACCGAAAAGAATGGCTTTAAAATGTAAAGCGTAGACAGGAAAGTCAGTCTAAGTGTTTTAAATTGTACAGTACTCAAGACCTTTGCCTGACAAATTGGATATGACAGACCTATCTGAACAAGCCTTCCCAGCTCATCAGACCGTGCTTTTTTTGTTATGGACATTATTGTAGCAAGAACATTTATGGACTGACAATTTATATTGAAATTTCATGTGTTTCATATATTACCATATTTCATTTCTCAGCTGTGGGAAGACAGAAAGCCACAATGGTCATGAAAGCACAGAATGTAGACAAGGAATGAATAAATTAACTTGGTTTGTTTTTCGAACCAAAAAAGGCCAAAACATTTCATTTGTCAAAGAGTCTGAATGAAAAGAAACAATTTAAAGCCAAATCAATTCAAACCCAAACAGGACATTCTACTTCAGTTAATAATTGCTGAATTGCTGGCGTGTGTCTAGAGAATGCTTTCTGCTTCTTGATGCCATGTCTGATAAATTCAGATAGGTCTGTGTGTTCACTTAGG
>JAODJU010000038.1:5464823-5482943 GCA_026776725.1 Gnathonemus echidnorhynchus
TGGATTTTATATATATATATATATATATATATATATATATATATATATATAATTTTCAGCTTCATTTGATTTTATTTTTGTTTTTTCCATTGTTATACTGAACTTTGAATTACTGAACTAAATTTTGAATAACTGAATATGTAAGAAAAACAGCCACTGGCCCAATAATGGAATTCAGTTGGACAGACAAAAGTATATGCAAGTAGTTCTTCCTTTCTGAAAAATAAATGGTACTTATATTGCAAATTAAATTGAATTAAATCTTAATGGAATGTCTGCGTGTTTGGTCAGAGACTGACACACATGCACTTAGAGGCTCCAAGGTAATTGGCAGCATATTTGGCCAGTTCAACTCAGGAACTGACATAGATCCGTGTGTCTGACTGACTCAACACAAAGGCTGCACAGCAGTTTGTCACTGTATGACACCATATAGCCACTCAGCTCCAGATCCAGAAAGTCACCAGACCTCACAAGTTGTCACAACCTTGTGGTATTGCTGGAGTGAGCATTAATTCTAGAATGGAATTGCAGTAGCATCAGTACCTAAGAATCTGCTAGACGTGGACATAAAGTGATTTGCCGGTAATCTTAAGCATCCTCCATAAGTGTGAGACCAAGTGAGGGAGTTTCACTGAACAGGATAATAAACCAATCAATGATCAGATGTAAAAACTAATTTCTGGGGAATAAGCAACCATCCATCCAGCTTCCGTCCTAATAAACAATCAGGTAGTCACTTGGAAAATTAACAACGTGGAGTTGAGGTTCTTTGTACACCAAAGGGGAGGGTACCATCTTAAGACTGAGACTGTTGTACCAGTTGCAATTAGGACAATCATGTGCATCTAAACGCAAGTGTTTACACCAGTTGCATTCAAATATAACAATGTTTCTCACATTTAAGTGTTCTGAGTGAACTTAGTCTGAGCCGGGTGTAAGAAAAAGGCAAGCAGAGAGGGGGGCGGGAGGTGGAACGTATGACAGGAGGTCCGTGAGAACAGGCCTGTGGAACGTATGACAGAAGGTCTGTGAGAACAGGCCTGTGGAACGTATGACAGAAGGTCCATGAGAATAGGCCTGTGGAACGTATGACAGAAGGTCTGTGAGAACAGGCCTGTGGAACGTATGACAGAAGGTCTGTGAGAACAGGCCTGTGAGCTACTTTCATTCAGTGGGCGTTCTGGGGGTATGATATGTCAGAGTGGATTTGTGCATCCAGTCTTGTAGCCAACTTGACAATTTCCCTTGAAGGCCTAAAGGGATCCAGAGTCACAGGTTCCTGTTGGTGCCAGTAGCCTTAAAAATATTATTTGGTTTAAAATGTAACAGTGAAGGCTCAATGATGCAAGCAATGGCTGTTCTCCTAGTTCAGGCTATTCCAAGTGATAGAACCTTGTTGTCTTTTCTGATTCATTTTATTTTTTTCTTTCTTCACTTTCCTATTCATTTTACTGGTTGATTACTGATAAAAATTAAAGTTCGGCCAAATATTTCCCTGTAGACAAAGAGGATCCAAGCGCAGGAAGTGTGGATGTTTAATTCAGAAGCTCAAATTCAAGTCAGAAACAGGCAGGTAAAGACCTTTAAGGCAGGTAAGCAAAACAATCAGAAGACGTGATCCAGAGGGGAGAATGCAGGTTCAGGCGATCGGCGAGGCACCCGAAACCAGGAAACCCTCAGGCAAGAATCCGAAGTCCGGGAGGTCAGGAACAGACCATACAAGAAAGGGCTCTAGTGATCATAAGACACACTCAGTAAGTGCTGCCATTTAGTACTTAAGGGAAGAGCTAGGCTTATATTCAGAGTCTGATTACTGGTGATGCTTGGCGGTTGTTAGTCCCTCAGGGAAGGCGATGGGTGGGGGCATGGCTGTTTTGGAGAAGGTGGGCATGGTCAGGTCTGATTGCATGTGGGGGCCTCTGGGCCAGCCAGGGGCAACTCACTTCCCATAGTCAGTTTATAATACAATACAGATCCAGGTGCCCAGTGATATCAGGCATACATTGTTTCATTATAAAGATGTCTTTGCCGTGTAAAACCTGTTATGTAATGTTCCCTCAACCCTGGAGGCCAGATACTTTAAAGTCAAAACATCAATTTTAAGTAGAATTTTGCTTTCATAATATAATTACTGAAAATATTAAGGCATTAAACTTAAGACCATTTCACCCCACTTTTCACTGATATCTCACTGGCAGATTTTTGCGGGCCTGTTTAATGAATCCCACACATCTCTAAATCGCTTCTGTGGTCTTGACCTCTAATTAGACAGTTAGAACCAACCTGAATTAACCATTCTAGGAACTGAAGATGGAATATAGCCTGTGGGGGTGTGATGTGAAGGTTGCTGTTAATATTTGGAAATGTGTCATAAAGGAAGATGTCCTCTATTAGTTTGCTAGTAGCTCTAAAGAAAACAGTTTCAAAAATTAAATAGATTTTCTGTTATTAAAGAGACATTAAATAGAAGGACATCTATTAAATTTACTGCTCCAAGTGTCATAAACAGACTGACTGAATAATAGATAAAAATTTCCATTAGAGGCTTCTGCATTTTGTATGTTTTTGATTTTGTTGTATTATTACACAATATTCTCAAGTGAGTCATGCGTAGTATCTTCAGAAGATATGTTTTTTATTTTTCTTATAGAAAATTGCTAGGACCAATAACTCTCTATTCTGTAGTTTTTTTTCCCTTTTGTCCATTCTTTTCCAGTCATTCAAAGTCTCATGGCGCATGGTCTGCCTCAAATGGATTCCAAGCATTATTGCTGGATTAAAGTTGACACCTTATTTGGAGAAATAAAGACCACTCTTCGGAAGTACACACAAAAGACGTATTTGCACATCTATTAACAGCCAGCCAATAAATGCCATAGCAAAGTAGTGCTAAAGAAAACTGAATGGCAAAACGATTCCATTCTGACGGAAATTGTGGCAATAATAATCTGTCCATTTCAGACAACACATGGAACTAACTAACAGACAGCAAGGATGTTTATTTTCCAGAGTTATATCAGAACAGGGATAACTGTTAGGATTAGGGATAGCTAAAAGGTTAGGCAGGTGATGGGTGGTCAGATAAATAAAATATCTTTCAGTATATTTCAGTTACCTGGGTTACTGGGAAAAACAATATATACACTTTGTTGAGAACATCAGCAGAACAAATTGAATAGAACCAATCAATACAAATCTTCACTGTCACCTACCTCACCCTGGACGAGATGTTGTTAGTGTCACAATTTCTCCAGTCAATTCATTTCACTGTCTAAATCTTCTGCTGTATGGTGTACTTTTATACATTTGATAAAATTTGATTTGATTTAATTTAATAATATATATATACACACACACTACCCTCTTCTTCCCTTTAAAGGAATATTTTGCATAAATATTTCAGTTGAATGCAATTCTTCAAAATATTTAAAGTTGATGGCCCCAATTTCTAGGGCCAACACATGTAAAGATGATATCCTGACAAAATAGACAAAATACAGAATTTGGACTAATTTTGGACAAATTACAGAATTTGGATCCATAATTAGGATGAGGGTTTTATTGCTTTCGCCCATCAGGCAATTAAGTTAAAAAAAGCACTTAAAAAGTTTTACACTTTTGGGTTAGGCAAGGAAAGAACAAGGAACAAGGAAGAGGAGTTACACCCTGAAAGAGTTTGGCAACAAAAACTGGATGGATGGATGGATGGACGGACGGACAGACGGACGGACATTAGGAAGCCAAAAGCCAGATATTTTTCTGCTGCAAAATTTGTCCTTAGGATGAAATGCATTCTCTGGGGCCATCTGTCATTTTGATAAAAATTTACACAGTAAACTTGTATTAAAAGGTAAATACGATCAGAAACACTGCCACAAGCAAAAGTACAGTAAGGAGGGTGGCACTTTTCAATCATTTTAAATAATGCAGCTTCATGTATTCCTCTTTTTTTAAAATCAAACTTTATGTGGCCTTTGTTATATTATTCTAATTTGCAATTAGTCATTTATGAACATTTCTTTTTTTTCACATTTCTATACATATCAATAGTGTAAGGAACCGCCTGTTGTAAATACTTGTAGATCTTTCTGTGCGCTTCTCAAAATGTTACTTAGACTAAACATCAAACTGAATTAAATCTGACTTCAATTTCTTTTAATTTGGGGCTTGTTTTAGAATGACTATGGTCTTCAGTTAATTTACTGTTGTTCTGATTACTTCTGTACTTCTCTTATGTTTACGTAAAGCTTGTTTATACTGGACTATGATGCTGGGCTGGATTCATGTTTGTCTGATGCTATAAACAGACACAATATGAAACCAGTTTGATCTCAGTTCAGGGACTACAGGGTGGCTACAAACTACCACAAAATCAACATGTTTGATTAATGTAGCTCAGGGACTGCCTAATTTCATCGTATCTGGTTGATTCAGCTTAGAGCGTGCATGGTTACACAGTATATTTGAAAAGTTCAGCTCAGGGACTGATTCAGTTTATGCATGTCTAACTAATTCAACTCCAAGGCTCCAAGGCAATAGTCAACATGTTTGATTAAATTAGCTCAGGGACTGATTGAATTACATGACGTCTGATAAACTCAACTCAGAGGCCATATGGCAGTTTTGCACTCTATCATTCTATCATAAGATTGCTGTTCACCTGCAGTTTAACCAATTCAAGTAATTAGTCTAAATGCTATATTCAGTTCTTTTAAACTGGTTCTTTTCAAGGAATCAGCCGTACCAGTTTTCAGATCTAGAATAATCAAAGTTGTTGTACATCAACGCATTAAAAGTCTAAAAATATTTGACAAATCACATAAAGACACACAGTGACCTTTTGTGGCACCCCTCCGCATACCGTAATCTCTTGTATTAGTGCTGCGCGCACGCCCGGCCGCGTGGCGCCCCTCCGCATACCGTAATCCGCTGTATTAGTGCTGCGCGCACGCCCGGCCGCGTGGCGCCCCTCCGCATACCGTAATCCCTCGTATTAGTGCTGCGCGCACGCCCGGCCGCGTGGCGCCCCTCCGCATACCGTAATCCCTCGTATTAGTGTTGCGCGCACGCCCGGCCGCGTGGCGCCCCTCCGCATACCGTAATCCCTCGTATTTCTGCTGCGCGCACGCCCGGCCGCGTGGCGCCCCTCCGCATACCGTAATCCTTTGTATTAGTGCTGCGCGCACGCCCGGCCGCGTGGCGCCCCTCCGCATACCGTAATCCCTTGTATTTGTGCACCCCTCTACATACCGTAGGAAATGGTTATGATACAATATATTAATGTATTATTATTATTATTAGTAGTAGTAGTAGTAGTATTTCTTATCTTAAATTCATATAATTACCTTATTGGCCACTGGTATCACCTTCTTTATTTTAATTCATTTCACATATGTTCCCCTAACTCAATTTTTCCAATTGGATATGTGTATTTTAGTGTACGATTTTTGTGAATGCAAGGTTTGTCAGGAACGGATTAGTCGCATTGTAGCAGGACTGGCTGTAATATGCAGTTTTAAGGCCATTCAAATGAGACCAAACATAAAACGTGAAAAGGGGCGGAGCAGAGGAGACGCCAGAGCCTGCTTGTGTGTCAGTCGCGGTGGGGGGAGGTAGGGGGGTCTCCTGCAGGTGTGCCAGAGGGAGTTTGTGAGCCCAGCTGCTTTGGAGCCAACGTGAGATTTCCTCCCAGGGGTGCGAAACTGCCCAAAGGAGTCTGGGATCACAAACTCCTCTGTGGCCGCAAGTCTCAAAATATATCATTAAGGATATAACTAGATATTTGAGTTGTATTTTAAATAATTTACTTTATTCGGTACCATAAATAGCAGTCATATTCAATTAAACATTAAAGGTGCCTTATGCAATGTGTTTGCCCTCATGGCAACAAAATAAGAAGCACAGACGCAGTCACTCTCTCCTCATTTTCCTGCAATTTCCTTCAGGATCGACACAATTTTTTTATCTAAGTTTGAAGGTAGCATCATTTCAGATGTTTGCTGCTAACATCCTCACCTACTGGGTTAGTATCTATTGGAAATTTTAAAATCAGGGTCATTGGGATTTTTCCCTTAAACCTTCTAAGTTTAAGAAGATGGGCTCAGAGTGTTTGTGATCCCATGTCTGAAGGGCATATTCTTAAGATTTAAGAGTTGTGGATGTTTCTAGTTCATTCAAATTATAATAATAAATACAATTAATAAATGCATGGGCCTGCAAGATCATCAGCCAATAAAAAAAGATGTTTGAATGACATAACAAATGGTATTATAAACTGCAAAACTTGAAAGTCCTTTAGCCTTAAGTCAAACTTGAATTATATTGGTTTTATATGCATAATGTTTTATTAGAATCTTATTAGTTAATGTATTATATGTAAGTGGGAATCCCTGTGACATGGGAAGAAGCAAAAGGATGCTTTTGTTCTGATCATTTTATTAAAAATGATCTGAATATTCTAACTTATGTTGTGTTTAGTTTGACAATAATATTTGTGCATAATTTTGATCAGATTTTAAAAAGGTAAGACTGGAAATCTACCTAAAGGTCTAGCACTTAAACAGAATACCAAATTAATTTGTGCAAGATAGAAATAAATGCTTTTGACAAGATAGGTAAAATTTTAATTTCAACAAAATATTTAATAATGTGATCTTAAAACTGAATAATAAAAAAACAAGTCCATTTAAACGATTTCAGAAAAAGAAGAAACAGTAATATGGCCCTTTGATCTTTTTCAATGAAAGTGGGGCAGCATCTTTGTCACACAGGGGAAAGGGGACGCCTGACTTGGCTCCCAGTCTCCCCTGCTTTCCTTTGGGTCTCAGTGCCAGATGCTTTGTTCTGTGGAACAGAGCACTCTTTGGAAAGGCAGTGATGCCTGTCACTGCCACACAATGGCTGCACGGAGGGGACATGTTTATGGAAAAAAAAACAGTGCTCTATGCTCAAACAGTACTCAGAGAATTCAGACTGTGGTAAGCAGCGGGAAAATAATATCAGAAATTAGGCATCACAAATAATATTGTGAAACAACAACTTAACCCTTTAAATTTGACCTTTCTGGTTATATAAAACATTAAGCCTTATATGAACATATATTAACCAAAGAATCATATCACCTCAGCCATATGCATACATAGTATCTATATAGGGGCATATGCTCATATAATATGCAAATCAAGCCTTTCTGGTCACAAAATCTGACAATAGCAAGTATAAATAAAAAATCAAGAAGAGGAATTTTTAGCAGGGAGAGGCAGCGGTACGAGAAAATGTTATTTCTGAGGCCCTAAACACGTTTGTCACAATTTATTTATCTAATGAGTTATTTAACTAAGTAACTCTAATGGTTCTATTCTACACCAGGTGCGCCGCTGGTGTCTCTGCTAGCAAGAGCCCGACTTGCTGGTCATTTTCCCGTCCAGCACCCATGTTGTTTCAAGAGCAAATGTCCTGTGGCCATCCGAACCCTCATGGGCGTGTCGGTCAGGTGCTTTTTTGGCACATAATTATCCTGAGGCAGCAGAAAGCAATTATGCGACTGCCCAACAAAAAACCTGGTCTGAAGTCAATGGTGTCGTATTTCACTGTCATTTTATGGGCGCGTTAACAAGAGACGCACACACAGAGATGCACACACAGAGATGCACAAACAATCACATACAGAGATGCACACACAGAGATGCACACACAGGCACACACAGAGATGCATACACAGAGATGCACACACAATCACACACAGGGATGCATACACAGGCACACACAGGGATGCACACACAGAGACACACAAAGATGCACACACAGAAATGCACACATAATCACACACAGAGATGCACAGCAGTGCACAAACATGCAAAAGACTACAAAGTGAAAGATCAATAATGTATGTATCAAGATATTCTTAAGGGTAACACTGTACTTAAAACACCCATGTATAATGCATTATACATACCTTCCAAATGCAGTATAATAATGCATTCATAAAGTATTATAAACACGGTTTTAACTATTTATACAAAAAAGTTGCACTTTTAATAATGATTTTTTTTTTAGGGGTGGAGAGAGTGTGTAGGGTGGGCTTGGGTAGTACAATGGTTATATTCTTTAATACTCTTGGTATACTGTCCTCAGCTCAGTGAAATGCATCACGGGGGGGGAGGGGCTCACCCCTTATGGGAAGATGGTGCAATAGCATTGCTTTGAAAATACAGTGTAAATACTAAACCACAGTATAGAGAATGGATGGTATGACCATATGAAAAATAGTGTGGGGGGGCAAGAGGAAGAGGCTGGGGGCTCTGGGAAGAGTAGGGATTAGACTGGGGGGGGCAGGAAGGTCTGGGGAGTGCATTGTTTTAGTGCTGACAACATCTCATTTGCAGATTACAAAGAAGCACCCACACATTCCATGGTAAATATTACACAGTTACGGCACAATTTACAACATAAATGCATGAATATGCATTAATTTACGCTGTTTAGTAGAACATAATGGAAAATTTATATGGTTTAAAAAAGGTCTTTCCTCTAACCATCTGGGTTGGACTCATAGACATGTAGAGTGTTCATCTGTCAGTCAGCATAGAAGAGAACATACATGATGTATTATTTTGCTGAGAGGAATCTACCCTATGGGGTGAGGAATATGAACATTTTAGGTACTGACTTTGATGAAAATACTAATTGCTGTGATGAGAAGACTGAGTTCTGTACACTTGTGTTCTCTCAAGTCTCGGAATTGTAGCAGCAGGTATGATTGAGGTGCTCTGAAATGAGATGAGACAGCAAGGAGTTCAAAGCTGTTGGCAAGTAGCCTGGATACAGAAGATTAGTTTTTAATTTCGATCCGGAGCTTCGCTGTGCCAGTATCAATCTGAGTTTGGTAGGATTCCTCACCTTCCTTTTCTTGTTTGTTTATACTGTAAGGTGTTTGCTGTATTTATACCTTATAAGTCTTCTGTTGTGTTCTACAGCAGGTATTAATACCAAGTCTAACCCTTCTGTGGAATGGAGTGACATCCAATTCCAAAACTGCAAAGAAAATCAAAATAAAGAAACAAACAAATAGCTAATGTGAAATTTTCAAATAAGTCCCCATACCAATATCCTGCAGGGTTATAAAACTCAGGAGCTGTGAGATAGTTTGGTAAAATAAGTGAAAATAATAATAATAATAATAATAATAATAAAGAAGAAGAAGAATTTTTAAGTAATAATTTTACATAATAGTGTTATACTTTCAGGTCAACCAGGAAATGAGTTATGTTTATAAATTCAGAAACACGTGAGGCTTCCTCCTGGGTGTTTCCACACCTGTGAATAACTGTAGTAATTCCACGTGGAAATTAAACTTAGGTGAAATGTGGATTCTGTAGGCTGTTACTTATACTTGTTTCAGACTTTAAACAACATTTTAGTCCATTTGATGTTTGGCAAGGCTATGCAGTACGATGGAATAAGATTACAGTTTGTATTTCGACAAAGAACAGTAAGACATAAAGGGCTGATCAGCTACATTTATTATATTTCAGTCTAATTTACTGGCTTCATTTACCAAATTTATTGATGCACAGTGCTGCACAGACATCTTGTACCTCATCAAAACTGTTCATATTACAATACATTTATATTGCAGCACCTAGTTGATGAACTTTGGTACCATAATGCAACTTAGTCATTGAAATCAATCATTTGCATTAGTGAATAAGAGCTGCAAGAATACTTACGGGCAGGAAACAAACAAATAGGTACAGACAAATTAATTGTTTTTCTGAAGATCTACACACTTTCTGTGTAGTACGAATGATCCTATACAAAATGCTCTGACACACACAATAGCTCAGTCGATGTTTACTTGCACAGAAGTTGGATTTTGCAAAGAAAGAATATGAATATTACTAAAACTGTTTTAAAAATCTTATTATTATTGTTGTTGTTTTCGTTAGAATTTGGGTTATTTTTGGAAAAGAACGATACTTGCAGAATTATAGCAAAAAAGAAAATCTAACCATGTAGGCTATCAAAGTGTAAGGTATAGTCTGAGCTGAAACAGAGCCGTGTGATGCTTTAATGCAACAGAACTGGGTTATTGTGTTCGTGGGGGTGTCAACAGCAGGTGTCTGTGGAATGGCCTGCAGGCAATAACCAACCACAGTGGACAGAGGTGTCAGGTTACAGATGCTTACAGTACGTTAAGTTTCTGATGAACTAGGGGGATTTGTGCTGAAACTGTCTGAACAAGAAGTGGGGAGGATTTTTAGCAAAGCAAAAGCTTTCTGCCTTGATGGGATCCGTTCCTGTGTTTTAGAGATTTGTAGAGCACTGCTGCCACCTGATTTCACTGTAGTGTTTGTAAGGAACCACCCACTGGCCCAATGATGGAGAATGATTGCATCTAGATCTTCTGAAAGAACTTCTGAAATGTTACTTTCCCTTCAAATGAAACCAAACTGAATCTGACGTCAATTTATTATATTTTACTGTATTTCAAGCTGTTAATGACATGGTCTTTGCTATAAGATATACTCAAATACAACACTGTAAGTGTAAATCATGCAAGCAAACGTTTCTGTCACAGGGCATAACACCAATAAAGGCGGCAACACGATTTGTTTCTAGGATTTTCTTTGACTATCTCGTCCTTCGTTCCAGGGAGCAGGTTCGACATGGTTGGTAGAGTTGTTACACATCTTATTTTGAAAAACAAAATGCTGCGTCCCATTTTGAAACAATATGGGACGCGATTTGTCTCATATTTTGTGATTTGCCACCACCATCCTCCCCACCCCATTCCACTGGATTTCAACGCTGGTGAACTGGTGCAGTAGGTTTGCAGTATTTCCAGTTTATGTTAGCTATAGTTTTCTGCAGAGTATATAGTACACAACATCAGTCTGTTGGATTTTGGACCATCAATATCTTTTTACTTTGCTTATCACCAATATCTCCTTTTTTAAAGATGGTATGACTTCTGATATGTTGCTATCTTCACCAGCACTTGAAGTTTCCTCTATGGGAACATTAATCTATTTCACTTTGTATTACCAAAGCAGTAGCATGTGGCGTATTCTGCTAACACAGTCAACCACGCAGTGCGTTTGTTGGGTATGGGCTGTTCATTGTGGCATTGTTAAATGATATATATTTTTCTTTGGTTGGTTGCTGTGATGTGGTGAGCTGATGTTTGCATTGTTCTGTTTATTAAGTTTGTTAAGTTTCTTATTTTCCAATCATTAACATTTTATATGATCAGCCAATATATCATTTATTTTACCCAGCCCTAGTTGTGGCTGAATTGCTTTAGGGTCCCATCTGATTCATTCGGTAAAACTCCCCAGTTGCTGTAGTCAGTGGCAAGATCACACAGTGAACATAAGAAATTTACAAACGAGAGGAGGCCATTCGGCCCATCAAGCTCGTTTGGGGAGAACTTAACTAATAGCTCAGAGTTCTTAAAATCTTATCTAGCTCCGATTTAAAGGAACCCAGGGTCTTAGCTTCCTACACTAGCAGGAAGACTACTCCATACTCTAACTACACACTGTGTAAAGAAGTGTTTCCTCAAACTCATTTTTAAATTTTCTCCCGCTAATTTCCACTTATGGCCACAAGTTCTATTATTTAAACTAATAAAGTAGCCATTTGGCTGAACAGCATCCAGACCTGTTAGAATCTTATATACCTGGATCATGTCCCCCATGTTTTTATTGCTTCCCCACACTGGCGAGAGTGGGACATGGAAGCATCTACAAGCAACAACCGAGGTATTTCTCATAATCAGCTACCTTTATTTGAATGGAACCCATAAAGCAGGGGTCTCAAACTCCAGTCCTAGGGGGCCAGAGCCCTACACAGTTTTTGATTCACCCTCATTTAACACACCTGATTCAGCTCCTTGTGCTAATTACCACACAGCTCTTGAGCTGAATCATTTGTGGTGGAAGGGGGAAAGAACTAAGCTACACAGGGCTGCGGACCCTCCAGGACTGGAGTTTGAGACCCCTGCCATAAAGTATCTGTATTTTATATTTCTGCTCCCTGCATGGATTACCTTACATTTATCTATGTTAAATTTCATCTGCCAGGTATCAGCCCAGTCGCTAATTAAATCAAGATCCCGTTGTAGCCCCTCTGCTGCTAGATCAGTATCTGCTACACCACCCACCTTGGTGTCGTCTGCAAATTTAACCAGTGTTAAATTTGTGCTTTACTTTGTGCTGAACATGCCCTGATGCAGGTAAAACAAAGTAAGGTGACATGGTTTACATTTTTGCCAATTTAACCTAATTTAAAAAACTTTAATATTTCCGACAATGGACGTTTTGAAAAGAAGACAAGTTACGGATTTAGCCAGTGTTTTTATTCATGATTCTATATAAAGATTTAAGCAAGATATAAACTGAAATAGATGCGAAAAATACGCGGCATTGCCGATGATGTGCTCCTCCCCAGAGGGTTAAGCAGTCCAGTAAAATTTATACACATACAACAACTTGAACCTTGAATCTTAATAGGAATAGTGCACAATTTGGTTTATAGGTTACTTTATATAGAATACTAGTCAAAAGTTTGGACACTTGTACCCATAAAAAAGGTTTACAGTATTTGTACTATTCTTTACATTTTATAATAATTTTAAAGATATGGGGCTCAGATGGTTACTGGTTCAAATCCTTGGGTCAGCAGGGTGATGTCACCAAACCTCTAAGCCAATTTCTTGAGGTGGCCTCCTGGGATGCTTGTCCAGCTGTCCAGAAGGAGGTCCCACATATATGCTGAGCTCTCATTGGCCGCTTTTCCTTTACTCTCTGGTCAAACTCCTCCAAAACCATCTCTGCAGTGTTTAGGTCAGGTGGCCAGGTCATGTGACATGACACTCTACCACTCTCCTTTGCAGGTGGCTTGGCTTTTGACTGGTACTGCACACCAAACATTACATATTCTTTCTGATAATCGTGATTTCTCAAATTCCCTGAGTTTTGGGTTGGTTTGTAACTGGATAGATCTGACTTTCAAAAATCTAGGGTAGGATGTAAAATAGGACAGTTTGATTTAAATTGTTGTAATGAGTCATTGAGTCCATGTGCTGAGCCATCCATAATCATTTATTCACTCTCAGCTAAAGCACAATCCAAACTTGGAAGTCATTGAAACAGGCAATAAGGCAAAAACCAAAATCATAACTCAGAAGCAGAGTCAAGAAGTAGGGTAATTGGCTGATTAAACATGCAAGGATAGACATAAGTAAATTAACAATGGGAAATGCTCAGAAAGGAACTAAACACAATAAGTCACATTGCGCTATAGAATGGAAGCGGTCTTATTCATTTACATGGGAACTGTATTCCAAATGAGTTTAATATATAGGGGCAGCAGATCGGGGAGGATTAAGCAGTTGTGTTGAAGATCCACGCTGGGCCCTAGATCCAGAGGTAGACGGGATGCTAAACATGACAATTGTATGCTAGTATCAACACGACTGTTGGGTCACTGACAATAATATTCACAGACCGCGGGAGGATCGATCATGTGGTCTGGGAGGATCGATCATGTGGTCTGGGAGGATCGATCATGTGGTCTGGGAGGATCGATCATGTGGTCTGTATTCAACTGCATTTTGTTCTAGAATCTGCCAGTTGGTGATCACTGCTCTATAGAAATTCTTAAAAAAAATTTTTTAAAAAGCATGCAGTTCAGTTAGTAAGCTATCAGTGAACTGCTTTGATGCACTTATTTATCTCACATTTCTATTCTCTGGGACACGTCTATCATTGGCTCTATGGCTATCATGAGTTTACTTTTGTTGAGTTTTATGAAGGTATCACTATATTTAAGTGTAAGTCATCATTTTTTCATTCAGAAACATTATTTCTATCTCTTTTCATTGTCTAAAGAGTTAGGATACTTACAGATTATCACACTTGGATTGGGATCCTATAGCACAGTGCTATATGCTTTGTACTCTTTTTCTTTTAACAAAATGTAAACACTGATTCAGGCATAACAGTCTGACTGCAGCTGTCAGTGGGATAAAAACAAACTGTTTTTTTATGTTTTTAAAATAAATCCTTTCTGTTAATGAAAGAAAATTGGCCAGCTGGCTCTTGAACATGTTTTAACAATTGATAATTTTTTTTATTGCAGAATAGAGTGCAAAAAGGCACACATTTATCCAAAGCAACATACAATTCAGAGAGCAGGGTCAGTCAGTCCCAGGGGCTACTGTGGATTTGGGGCCATACTCATGAGCCCCATGGTTAAATCACTCTGCTTATGCTGGGACTTGAACCGGTGACCTTCTGAACACAGGCACGGCATTTGAACCCTCCCACTTACCCCCTGACATAGTAGAGCTATATGATATATGGCTTGGTGGCTTAGAGGCTGAGTTTGTAGCATCATGGGATTGTAGCTTCGTGTGGTGTGTGGAGTTTGCAGAGTCTCCCTATGTCTACACAGCTTCCCTCACACTGTCCAACTGGTGAACTGGTGTTTGTAATTTGCCTGCAATGCAGTGCATCTTCACCACTTCATCTTACTGCTGAAGTACAAGCTGTGAGTGCTGGTCAGGCCTAAAGACGACTGCCTGCAGCTGACAGGAATCTGGACCCCAAACCAGACACCATTCCAGTCATCGATGTGTTATAAATATGTACCCCTGACAGAGGCCAACAACTACTCTTAACTACCTTCACTTGGTACTAAGTATGTGGACACAACTTTTAATATTTTCATGAAGGGACCAGATATCATGCAATAGTGCCTCAGTATCCCATATTCCTCCAGCACTTTCTTCATATAAAAAAAGCACATGTAGACTGTGTCACAAACACCAACATTCAAGATTCATCTGTTCCATGCATGCTATTACTTGCAGTGAAATGCAAATCTGGCTACTCCTTAGACTGAGAGATAAATAAGAGTTTACAGCTTGATATGGGTTAACCTTACTTTTGAACTTGTTTTTCTTTTTTAACAAAAACAAATGAAAAATAAACTGAATGGTTAAAAGTTGAGAGGGGAGGAAAAACGGATAACAGAAGATAAATAGGACTATATATCTTGTATACTGTATGTAGAGAAGTGATAATTTAAGAGACTGCAAGACAGATAATAAAAGGTAACAGACATAATACAGAGAAATGTTTGGTGAAACTACATTTTCTATAGCACCAGTATGGAAAGTCTTGAGGATCCCTGTGGAGACCTTGAATTTCCTCAGCTGCCGCAGGAGGCTGAGTCTCTGTCTTGCCTTGGAGACCAGCGTGTGGATGCAGTGTGACCATGTCCGGTCCTCGGAGAGTGGACTCCAAGGTATTTGACGTCGTTCACCCTCCCCTTTGGTGCCTCGTTGATGCTTCATCCTTCTGAAGTCCCTGCATAAGCTTTGCCTTGTCAACGTTGCTGGAGAGCTTGTTAGACCATCTAGCATCCTGCTGTGAGGCTACCTCGTCCAGGGAGGCTCCTTCATCGTTGCCAGACACAAAGTTCCAAACACCACTGTGTCATCGACAAACTTGTCGATGGATCTGGAGCTGTGGAAAGCAACCTATTCAACCAAATGTGTGTTTTCCCTCATGAATCATAGGTTTGAGCGTTTTACACAGACATCACCAGTGAGACTGTGATCCTCCTATGTCATAGAACATAAAATGAAAGCCACTGCCCCTCTTTGGCTTTAAGAGACATGTCAATCATGCCATCCCTATTACACATTGTGCCATCAGCATCTCTGGACACATGTTTTCTACCTGTGCAACCTTTCCACCTCTGACCAACATTAATAGACTATGACCCATCAAGCTTATCCAACACTGTGTCCCAGTGAGAGGACATATGCATTGGATTAGGGGGTTCCTAAATGTGGTCCTTCTACAGCCTGAGCGAGTTCCTGTGAAGAGCTGTAAAGGCCTTTAAAATGGTCCATTTAGACTCCCTATCACTGGCCTCGTTCTTCATCATGCCCCACATCCAATATACAACCAAACCGTGACCTTTGACCTAGGGTGCTCTAGTACCAAGTTCATTTATGAGATACACAACATTTGTTAAGGTCAGGCCTCATCGTGGGACACATGAGCTCTACTATTCATGGACTACTCACTACCCATGGATGTAAGAGTGACATACACGTTAATTCAGGTTCCTTACCCACCAAAGAGGTAGCTTGTGCACATTCTAAAAGCCAAGTTCTATTTCCAACTTATAATCTGTTTGGCTCTTCCTCCACTCATGATTAGCACCCAAATTGCACTGCACTCTCCCCTATCTGTTACTTTGTGTATGGTGGGCCTACAACCTTACAGCGCTTAGCAACAAACACCAGCCTATGACCCGGATCCAGTAAAGTGTCCCAGTAACCAATGTCCAGGTCATCTGATATTTATTAAAGTGTGTTAATAATGGCATTAGAAACCTATTTTCAAGATCACGTCTTGCAAGATAAGAAGACATTAAATGCTATTTTTGATGTATAGCTCAACATTAAAGACATTTCAATTTATAATTTAAAGCTAAGTATTGGACTATCACATGTATATACTCAAATGTATATCCTATGTTTCCTTTTAGTTCCAAAACATCTTTGCAGACAGTTTTGTCTGTTATTATTACAAGTGATTTTCATTCATAAAGTATTACTCTATTATACTATATATTTTCAGTAATAAACAAATGTATTATCCAGACTGATATAAATAATATATAGTACAGTAATCTCCCTCTATCCGTGAGTGACACATTCTAAGACTTACTCTGGATGGCCAAAACCGCAGATAATAGCTCCATTTAGGCTATATTCATGTACTTACATATGATAGCTGATAAATTATGCACAGTAAAACATTGCCAACATTAAATACAGTAATAATGTAGTACAGTACTGTACTCTCTCTCTCTAATGAAAGTGATTATGACTTTTTAGCCAAATCGAGAGATAACAGATGAAACAATATCATGTATCATGGGATGACAGATCAATGAAAATCATAGTTTTTATACCCCTCAAAGGATGAAGGAACAATGAAAATACATACTGTTATACAATTTTTCTTCGGGCCATGGTGAACCAAGGATAACTGAAACCATGGATACAGTGGTCTGCTGTAATTCCTGAACAAGTCCCAAATGCCACGATACTAGGTTTCAGATTTACCATAATTACCAAATGAACTAAATTTTAAACCATCTTCAAACACATGCTGGTGACAAAACTGGTCCTCATGTTGATTCTTTATAATTTAGAGCTACTTCTTTAACGGTATTTATTCCTCTATGTATAACTTTCCTTCCTACTCACCAGAACATGTCTCTCAAATTTCTAATAACTCTGAAAACATTGTGAACCCCTTTTTTTTGGGTTTGCAATGATTTGCAGACTTAGAAATAAAAATGCAGTAAAACTTTCCAGCGCTCCTCTGGAAATGCAGTGTAAATTGAAGGATACACCAGGTATTTAGCTACACTGACACTAAGTAGACCTACACATGAGGTCAGACTGATTACAGAAACAGAAATACATTTCTTACCAAATAGCATGAAAACTAGTGAATTTTGAACTTTATAACTGCTGGGAAAAAGCCCAAAAATTATTTATTTATTTATTTATTTATTTATTTATTATTTGCTTCAGTTCTCTATAAATATGTATCCAGTAATATTTGGAGTTCTTCTGGAGCTTATAACGAGGCGAAGAACACAAGGGGACATTGTGGGGCACATAGTCACACACAGTCATACACAGTCACACACACACACACATACACAGTCACACACATAGTCACACACAGTCACACACACACACATAGTCACACACAGTCATACACAGTCACACACACACACACACAGTCACACACACACATACACAGTCACACACATAGTCACACACACACATACACAGTCACACACACACAGTCACACACAGTCTCACACACACACATAGTCATACACAGTCTCACACACAGTCACACACACATAGTCATACATTTATAATAAAGTTCCGATTTAACGCAAGTGTTAATTTAGTGTTTTAGTGTACTCAGCACTTTATTGTTTTAACTATACGTTAATTAGATCAACTAAAAGTTTAAATACTCTATATTAATATACTGGGCTGGG
>JAODJU010000038.1:5499909-5516563 GCA_026776725.1 Gnathonemus echidnorhynchus
CCCCCCCCCCCCCCCGAATATAACAGACTTGTATGTCTTAATAAAAGACACTATAATAAAAGATATTATAACTATCTGTGTGATATAATTACCACACAGGTAATTATAATAATTACAAAATAATACAATTAAAAAAAAAACAAGTGCAGTTTTATCCATACAATACACATCACTGCAATATACAATATACAAGGTGCAATATATGTCTAGAAGTATATGGCAGGACTGCACGATATCACATTGTGATGTAATTGTGATTACATGGTGCATGCGCAATAATCGCCAGGGCTTTAGATGACGGATGAAACATTTGTCCGGATGCCAGCTTTTCAGTACTATAAAGATAACTGTATAGTAAACTGTATGCAAACTTACACCCACAATTTGGTAAACAAATTAGTAGTATGCCTAAAATAATAATGAGAATTTTTGACTTCCAGAAGTTAGCAATCTGTATAAATTTAAATTCGGTTTGTGGGGCACATGACAAGCTACCGTTTTTGGTATATCATGGAAGTAACTATGAAGTAGTTAAGTGGTAGGGAAGAAAGAGACACTGAGGCAAGTACACCATGGTTTGGAAGAGGAGATGTCGTGGATGAGTAAAGTATTGATATAATGTTGGTGGCATGGTGGTCCTTTTCACAGTTTATTAAACATCTGGATGAGTGGCTGTACAGAAGAGGTTAGTGACGTCTCAGTGCCATCTTAGGAAAACATCTTTCCGACAAGTCAGTTCACATTTCTGTCCTGCTAGAGCTGCCCTGATAAAAATCCAAGTGAAATGATTGTCAAGGTCAAAAGGTCTGAGAGCAAGTTCAGCTGGAAGTGGCAGCCAAACAAGCTCACAGAGAGGGGCCTGATCACCCAACTTCAATACCCAACCTGAATGGCAGCAAATCCCACCAGCAATGTTCCAGCATCTAATGGAAAACCTTCCCTGAAGAACAGAGGCTATTATCACAACAGTGAGCTGACCGGTTTCATATGAATATCCTTGGTTTTGGACTGGGATGGTGGACAAGCTGGTGGCCACATACATTTGGCCATATAGTGTATTTTAAAACAGTGTTTCTACTGTTGATAAAATAATTGGCCCAATATACCCAATAGAGGAGAAGAAGACTTTACCATAATGTGTGCGTGCCTGCTTCTTAACTATCAATACTACCAAAAGGAAGCATAAATCTGCTCAATACATCAGAGAGTGAATGCACAGAAAAGACAGTAAGGACGGAAATACAGCAGTAAAGACAAAGGATCTAAGGAAAAGCGTGAGAAAGAGGAAGCAGCCAAAAGGCAACATGGAACAGGGATACAGACACAGCAGCAGTGGTGCGGCCTGACTTTGGAACTTTATTTATTCCAGCGATACTTTGCACAAAACTCATTAAAAAACTGTTTCTCCATATAGCATTTACTGGTAATACTCAGAAGAATAGATGCACAGCTATCATGGGATAGCATAACATTCAACTTTAACGTTTAACACCTCTAAGGAGAAATGCGACAGACAAATCAGACTGCAAAATAAATACATAAGAAAAGTCACAGACACAGACACTCTCTTAATCAGATATACAGTCAAACTAACAAGCTAATTAGTAACCTCGATGAAGGCTGTTGTTCTTCAGTGGAGGCACTAGTTCAAATGCAAAGCAGAACAAAGAGGGAATGAAAGAAGTGAACTGGGTTCTGCCCCAGCAATGACATTTTCTTAGATCTTTCAGCCACACTAGTTTGGTACCAGGTTCACCGTATTCTCTGACAGACATTTAGAAAGGGTCTTGTTTGATTATGCCAGAGGAATCGCCCAAAACGCATGGATGCTTTTACTATACTGCTTGGTGAATTAAGAAAAGCGTGATAGCATGGTGTGAATCAAGAAAAGCGTGATAGCATGTTGTGAATCACGAAAAGCGTGATAGCATGGTGTGAATCTAATGTTAGAGACTTGTTTTCTTGTTTTGCTTCATTTCTCTTGCTTCTTTGGCGCTTGTAGTAACGCAGCACGTGTAAATATTTATGGAGTGAAATTGGTGAGAGTGTTAGTGTGGCATTATGGGGACGGGGGTACGAGGGGTATTCTTAGTGTATTACAAAGAAATACCGGCAATAAAGTAAATTTATCACGTTAAACTATATTCTGTCTTCAGCACTATTCACTGTATATGTTACAATACTCCTTTTAACTCCTCTGCCAAATACATTTTCATTTCCTGGGCAATGTACTCAACAAAATGAATACAAATATGAAAACAGTTTGTCTTTAAGTCATGACCCTTTGCCTACTGTGCAGCAAACGGCATCTCGTAGTCAGCAAGAGGTTTGCCCTCCTTTACAACTGCATTTGTTGTGTTGAAGGAACCTCATTTATAAATGCTAATTATTTGACCTTGTAAGTATTTCCCCAGCCAGTAGTTTGTTTTGCTATGGTAATCTTTTCACCAGCCTCAATTCCTGTTGACTGTTTTTTTTGCTCATTGTCTTTCTCTCTGTACCTTTTTTAGAAGCCCAGACTCAGAAGAATTCATTAGCTGAATAGATTTAAGCATTATGTAAATCATTTTAATCTTGCCTGTTTCTCAGGCTACCAGCCAGTTGAGCATAGTCATAGTCACAGAATACTTACCTGGTTGGTAGAAACAAAATCTTGGTCTGGATTTGTAGTTTCTGGACCTGAAATGCCCAGGCACCGCTCATTGTACAGTCTAATGGCCAAATTTTGGAATGACCTTATATACTGTTACTTGGAGCAAAACTCCTCAGTTTGTTGCTGAAAGTGTTCTTCTGTTTGACTAAGATGACCTACAGAAGGTAGGTCTGAGTATCCGCTGTTCCACCACAGCCTCCGGCAAGTCCTGACCAGCTCCTAGAACTGAGCTGACTTTCTTAGTCTGTTGATCTTTTTGGCATCACTTGCACAGATGCTATTGCCCCAACACAACAATGCAAAAAAGACTGTGCCGGCAATAACATGTAGGGGTGACCTGCAGACACCTCAGTCTAGACCTCAGGACCTCAGTCTATTTTTTTCCTGCATCATTTTACAGAATAATTTAAAGACAGAGAAAAGGGAAGACAAAGAAAGAGAAGCCACATGACAATGGAGCCCTCTGTTCTAGGGCTGGGCGACGAAACCATAACAATAATTACTGTAATATTATTTTCCTCAATATCAACGTGACAAATGCTCAAAAAAACATTTTAAATAATTTAAAGTGAAGCTATTATGCGTTTCAGTTTTTTCTCTGTCTTTTAGTCTGTTGTACAGCTTTATGTGCATGTAAATGGTCGGAAAAGTTTTGAGGCCCAAAGTACACACCAAAGGGAGTGACTCTCACCACAGAAAGCACTCTTCTTTAATCTTCCTTGAAACACCTCATTGGAATTCCAGCCTCTACTTCCTTGATATGGTGAGGTCACATCGTAACAATCCGTAACACAAACACTGGCTGCCAACTTGAAAGGATCTGCCTACAGACTTCAAGTCGGGCTGAATGTGTAGGGCGAGTCGACCAATTCAGTGGTGACATTTTGTCAGAGCTGACTAAAATAACCTGTTCAACCTCTGCCTCACGTATGTGAAATGCGAAATGCGGTTTGGAAAGTAATTGCTCCTTTCTGATGATAAACGATAGTTTCAAATCACAATTAATCTCGTTTCAACTTTCACTGGAAAAGAAATAATGATTTGACAATCATCATAATGGTTAGCTATAATCGACTGATGTGATTTTTTTTAACTGTGATCTGTAATCTAAGTGCAGCCCAAGGTCGTCTTACTCATGTTAATATGGAAATAGGTCAGTTTGCTCCCTCCACACACAGAGTCCTTCACAAGGCTCCTGCTTTCATCCTCCTGCTTCACCGACACACCCGACTATCGCCGTGGCGTCAGAGAATTTCTGCGGGTGTCGTGAGTTTCAGGTGTAGACGGTACAGAGGAGGGGGCCCAGTGCAGCCCCCTGTGGGGCCCCCCGACTGACACACGATTCTTAAGCGACGCAAACTGTGATCTGCCATGTGATATGGTGGACTGAGCAGCTTGGGGTGTGTGACGCTCATAGTTCAAGAGAGAGCAAAGGACGTGACCCTCACCCTGCTTCACTGCTTATCCAGATGGGAGCAGGCATCTAGATGTCAGCATCACACACTCCAGTGTGGTCCTGCTCGACAAACTGCAAATCAATACAATTCATTACTAAACAAAGGCTATTCAGTTGTTCCCAAAAAAGGACTATAGGTAGGACTACAGGTAGGACTATAGGTAGGACTACAGGTAGGACTATAGGTAGGACTATAGGTAGGACTATAGGTAGGACTACAGGTAGGACTATAGGTAGGACTATAGGTGGGATTATAGGTAGGACTATAGGTAGGACTACAGGTAGGACTACAGGTAGGACTATAGGTAGGACTACAGGTAGGACTACAGGTAGGACTATAGGTAGGACTACAGGTAGGACTATAGGTAGGCATCCCAGCCACTCAGGTAACAGCACTGTTTCATTCTCTCCAAGGTTGGAGATTTTAATCCAACTCCTATATTTGGAATATATGATATTATCTGTGTCATAGAGGTTCCTCCCACAGTCCAAAGACATGCAGTCAACTGACTGGCGTTCCTCAATGATCCACAGCATATGAATGTGCTCTGTGATGGACTCCCATTTCATCTAGAGCAGGGGTGGGCAATCTTACCTGCAAAGGGCCGATGTGTATGCAGGTTTTTGGGATAACCTTTAGGTCAGCTGTTCAAACCCAGGTGTGAGGACTCTTCTGCCAATCACTCCTCTAATTAGTAATCTACAGTAATTAGGAAGTTGCAGCGAAAACCTGCATATACACCGGCCCTTTGCGGATAAGATTGCCCACCCCTGATCTAGAGTCTGCCTTATATTCCAAAACGCCCTGGATGAGTTCCAGTCAGAGGATAAATATATAATGATACATTTCATTTGTAAAGTGTTTTCAAGAGCCCAAACACACAAAAGGTGAGAGGAAAAAAACAGACAGTCAATAATAAATGCATTAAGCAGGTAAATGAGAAGGGTACTTTATGTTGACAGTAGCAGCCAAAGCTGAAACTTGGCGTAATCCATGAATAACCGCAAAGAAGGAAGAGTAAACTGCAGATGAAGGACGAGAAGAGAGTTGCACTTCAGGTAGGCGAGAAGTTTGAGTACTTTAGAGAAAAAGTAAGGTTGGAGATAAGGCAGCAGCTTTTAAAATTAGTGTAGTCAAGACCAGTTTTTTTTTAACGGGCATCATAGTAGCAACCTTCTAGATGGAGGAAACCAGTGACTAATTAAAGGGGGTGGACAGACTGAGGGCAGAGAGCTGGCAGCACTCAAAGTGGTAGCCTTATAAACACTGATTACATTCATTTATAGAAGGAAGGAAGCAATTTTATTTGAGTAGTAAGCTGTGTTTTCCATTATAAAAGAGGGAATTTACACACCGATGCTGCAGATACACTTACCTGGGTGATGGTGTGATGATGCTGGTAGATAATGTAGTTAAGTGACCCATCTTAGAATAGAGCACTTTTACAGAAATATTTTTAGTGTTATTCCCCAAGAAAATGCATGTTAACAATACAAAATGCGACATATTTGTTGCAATTATTATAGGTGTATTTTGTCATACAGTAGCCATGTTAAGTGTTCAGACTGTGTAACACCAGCACGGAGCCCCCATCCACCAGCACAGTCCCCAGCTGCCCACCCACCATCACAGAGCCCCCATCCACCAGCACAGAGCCGCCATCCATCATCACAGAGCCCCCAGCTGCCCATCCACCAGCACAGAGCCCCCATCCACCAGATGTTGCATACAGAGCCCCACCAGACCTCAGCTCTACTCCTTGTTGACCAGGAAAGACCACAATCTGCAGGGCCATGAACAATCTGTCAGGAGACTGCTTATACCTCAAAAGTTTCATCCTTGCAAGTATTCTTTAAATGAATGTTCAATTTAATAGAAAAGCACAATCAAATATTTGAGATGGGCATGATGTATGTGAAGTTGGACCTTTGGCTGCCTCGGAGTGGGGAAGAGGAGACAGGCAGTGGGAACAGAAGCAGAGGGATGCCTGGAAATAGCAACAGCCAGACAGCTGTTGACTGGAGATGTTTCCTCATAAAAAATCTAAGAAAGGATCTGCAAAGATCAGCAGAAACAGGAGAGTTTGTTTACCTGATGTTTTGGGATTTTAGCAGGAGAGAAGAGAATGCAAGGCTTTCTGTTTATGTCATTAATGAGACAGGAGAAGTAGACAGTTTTAGCCATGCAAAGGGCATCTCTGCAAAGCAAGAGCTGTTTCTTCATAGGCATAAGCATGGAGGGCAAACGAAGTCTTCTGAAGGCATCTCTCTAGCTGCCACTATTTCAAAGTGCAGAATTCAGCTTTATAGAAGGGGCAGGCAGAGGGAAATTAGAGTGAACGACATTTTAAAGTGACGAGAGCATGAAGAGTGCTGGGTGGTTTAGTAATGGGCTCAGAGGCAAAAGTGTCAGGAGAAGAAGGAAGAGGGGGAGCAGGGATGTGGAAATAGACTGACGGGGTATGTGGTCGAATGTTGCAGAAAAAGAGATGTGGAAATAGACTGAGACAGGGTATGTGGTCGAATGTTACAGAAAAAGAGATGAGGAAATAGACTGAGACAGGGTATGTGGTCGAATGTTACAGAAAAAGAGATGTGGAAATAGACTGAGATGGGGTATGTGGTCGAATGTTACAGAAAAAGTTGGATCTTTTCTTAGACTGCTATGGCAATAGAGAGAAAAGGAGTGAATGAGCAAAAATCAGGAGTCATGGTAGAATTAAGTTAGTTGATGTGGATATAGAAATCACCATGTAATAGAGAATCTGAGGACAATGGAGCAGCAGTAAGCTGCAGTTCCAACAGTTCAGATGGGGTATGAGAGTTTGGGGGACGATATAGCAGGAAAAAAATATAGGAACATAGTCATTTAAAAACAAGGCACTCAAACAATGACACAGAAGGAGGACTGGCTGTAATAATATTGAATTTATTATTATAATTTCGAGCCAGATGCCTGCCGTATCCTGAAGAATGAGGATTGTCATTGTCAACAATGGTATGTGAATAGCAGGGCCAATTTATTATTGGATAATGCTTATATCCAAAATTAGCTTATGGATAATGAAAAAAAAATGCAAATACAAACCTACTTTTGGTTATGCCAATGCCAAATACAAGGCGATCGTAGCAGATTGTGATTTACTGCATGAAAATAAACAGGGGAAGGAGTTTGTTGGTTACGGTGGGAAAGGTGAAGTTTTGTCGCAATGTGAACGGGCCCTCACTGCCACAAGCTGGTCTTCCCTAAAGTTAAATTATGAGATTTGAGTTTGTGTGTCATACCTACAGCTTAATTGTTGATTCTGTTTTACATTATAGGTGCAGACACATTGTACTCGCACACATGAGATCCTCTCATTTGTCTCTTCTCTTTTATCTCTACAGTCCTACAAAACTCTAATTCTCTTGACCACTGAAATATTATCCATTCCTTTGGTCCTAACTTGACTGGAACACACAGCCCAGGTCTAGGACAGACTGAAAGCGTGAATATAATTTTGTCTGGTGGCTGTACTGTAACCCTTGGGTAATAATAGTTGTACCCCACTGAGCCTAGATCACTAGAACCAACAATTCCTTCGTTCTCGAGTGACCTACACCACATGATGGCTTTGAATTCCCCTCCAGATTCCCCTTCCTCTGCTCTCTCCATCCTAAGTAGGGACACCTGGTGTGGGGCCCCCCCCCCCCCCCCCAGGGTGACCACATGCATCCCACTCAGGCAGATCGGCAAGCACCCCCCCTCGGCGTAGCTGGTTGAGCATCCTCATCCTCACCTTCCTTCCATTTCATTCCCAAACATGCTCACGTGCTTAAGACCGCACTCTCCAACCTATTAAACCGTATGTTTATGGACACCATGTTTAGCCTGCGTCCATCCATCCACCCATCACAGAGGGTCCAGAGCCTATCTCGGAGGCTACAGGTGCTAGGTAGGGAATAACCAAGGATGGGGCACCAACTCATCACAGGATACACTCACACTCCATTCTGATTTAGAGTAAGTTAGCTACACCGCCAAGAATGCTACTTGGAAATTCCATTCAATGAAAATATCAATATCAGAATGAAATGACATAAGTCATCTAGATGGATTAGTTTAAAAGACATTTGGGGCTAATTAGAGGTTAGATTATTACCTGAAATTTCTTTTTTTTAATTAGTATGACATTCATTTAATATCCTGTAGCATCACTGCATTCATGTAGACGGCTACAAAACATTATCTCAGCAAAAGGTCAACTAATTGAAGGTAACAAATGCAAATGCACGATGCAACTCTAATTTCAGTATCAGGCACCTTTATTTAATAATTGCCTCATGTTTTTGTGCAATGTGATACACAAGAGAGGATCGCTAGGGGTCAGAGAACAGGGTCAGCCAGCATCGAGACCCCATGGAGCTGTCAAGGTGAAGGTCCTTGCTCACAGATCCAACAATGATTATTTTGCCGGCCATAGGATCTAAGCCCATGAACTTCTGGATACACACAAGACACACAGTTCCCTAAAAACACAAATACACAAAATTGTTGTGAAATAGATGTTCAGGCTGCCTGCTTTTCCCCATTTTAAGGAGTCGATTTTCCCATCAAACACTTCAGTCAAAAAAGCACGTAAAAAGTTACTCGCTTTCGAGCGAAGCCTGTTCTCCCCCCATCAGCGTGGACATGCCCACCGCACTTAACCTGAACAAGGAGGTGCGGCTGTGCAAGAAGTATAATTAATTCATCAAGCAAGAAAAGGGGGTTATGACCTCAGTGATTATGGCAGCAAGCAAAATGTGGAATATGGACTATTGCATATACATTCTGAGCCTAACTGAAATCTGCAGAAATTGTTTTACTTTGAAAATGAAGACATGGCGGCAGCCTGCTACACTTACATGTGGTCATTCTCACAAACACGAGAATCCTTCGACAAAATACAAAATGTTACAGTGAAATACAGTGGCTGAATTTTATGCAGCGCTGTTGACATTATCTTATTAGCTGTATTACAATTATGTCATTTAAAGCTCTGATCCATTGCAGATTTACAATCAAATAACACAAAAATAGATACGATGTTTTTAAATCTTTCAACTTTACTGCAAGTGACCCGCAATAGACAGTCAATCAGTATAAAATATAGGTACATTTCTTTAGTTGTTTAGTTTTTTTTTCTACTGGCTAACTTTATCGTCAAAGTTAATTAACAGTAAAAATGTTTGACCTTGTGTTTTTTTTCTTCTTTTAAGTAGTCAGATGTGTCTGCTGTGAAATAATACTGTCAGATGACGTAGGGAGGCAAGCGATAGCATCCAGAGGGGCAGGTAAACTGTCTCAGTCTACTCTGCTGCTTCCTTCAGGCAAAGAAAGATTTAAAAGGCAAGAGTGTGTTGAGCTTTTATAAAACTGGATGTGCAACTGCATTTTTCATGTGAACTGGCCCAGATACAATACCTAAAAATGAGTAACAGTTTAATGTGGGTAAGCAGGGCAGGCTGGTTAGGTCAAACCCAATTGTGAAAGTAGAGGCTGGTGAGCATATTTAACACAGGACAACTGTATACCTACCCTTACCCAGAGAAATGATTTGTGTACATTCGAGTGTGCAAAAGTTTGGATGTTTACTAATAGCTAGTAGTGAATAGTTTCATTCCTGTGCAGTTTCAAAGTTTTTATTTTAGGCTTTGTGTCACATTTTTGATGAAATCCTTTACAATAGTCGTATCAAACTCAATTTCTATGGGGCTGATTTTCATTCCAAATCATTACCCTGGCTTAATAGATCCAATTAGTAATTAATTAGCTATTCAAATTACACTGTGCTGTCCTCCAGAAACACTGCATTGCACTAAATGTTTCCTATAAATGTGGCAAAAATTGCTGTAAATATTCAAATATGGCACATGCAAGATATGAAAAAAATAATTTGTAGAGCTAGTTTTAAAAACAGCTATTTATTATGCCTGTAATAAAAGTAATATATTTTAAATATTTTTATCTAAATGTATGCAAAGAGAACAGGTGCCGCTGTGTAAATCTCTTTGCATGTTGAACAGAATACATTTGCCTATTTTCTTTCAGTTAAATTAGAGTGAAAAAGGTTGATAGCACAAAACAGATTCTATTAAGATAATGACCATTAACAATATAGATAAAAATAGAGAAACAATCAAATTCATTCAATTTGTTAACATCTGATTTATTTTAGTTAGTGTTTAATTAGTAGCTGACTGTAAGATATAATTTGCCGATAGTTTACGGTTGTCACGGTTCGGCGGGTGAGCGGGCGAGCAAGCAGGCACATCCAGCCGGGAGTACAGGCAAAGGGGTTTAATAGGCACTGACGTAGACACAGCACATGACATTACAATGACAAGTCTGGGGAAACGAACTCGGACGCGGACTAAATACACAGGACAAGCTGAGGTAAACGAGCAACAGGTGGGAACGATCAGGTAGAAACACCGGGTAACGAGGTGGGCGTGGCACACAGGATGATCGAACGGAGCGGGGCGTGACAACGGTATCATAGGTACCAAAAACATCCATTAATTAGAGATATTTCTCATCATAAAATGCTCTTCTCTCCGTAAAGTGCTGTCGAAGAAATAAAATCCATCCAAGCAGGGGTGGAACTTAAGGCATTTCAGTAATAGTTAGTTCAATGATAGTTCAGTAAAATGTACAGTACTAGCAAAGGAAAGAATATTATAGGCCTAGTCAAGGACTTTGTTGCAGTTAAATGCCATACAATGATTCCTTGAGCTTTTATGTTGATCTATAGCTAGGAAAGAAATCTTAATGCTTTGGTTTTACTTTTTGTATATGAAACTATAACATCAGCTTTTTATTTGAATATTTTTGTATAACTAGAGCAAAGTGTTTTTATGGCTGTATCTGGGCCCAGTACATGTTACATGACACAAAAAATGTTCAAAATATGTTGTGGCCTCCATCATACCACCAGTCGCCCCGCTCTGTAAGTTTTTTCTGATTCGCACGTACTCATGTTCCTTTAAGTCTGACTTTTCATCAATATTTTGAACCTTTGCATCTATTAATTAATTTATCTTATCTCTTATCTTGCCCATTTCCATGCAGTACTGTTTAATACTGGCAGATGGAAGCCATCCTAACCTAAGGCTTGTAGCTCTGCTTCGGTTTAGCTGTAGCTGTTGACCTTAGAAAGCTATTAGCTAAATATTCACCATGGTGCAGATACAGTCAAGTCAGACATGTAGACACACTCTGGCTTTATTAAAAAACACAGTCTTGTGAATTGGACATGAATAAGATTTTTTTTTATCTTTGCCGCATTAGAATACAATATGCTGGAAACACAATAGACAGTGCGGCGCCAACATCTGACAGATGGCCCGAAGATTTTCTTGGGGGGCACAAGGGGGGTGAGACACATGTGGGGTGGCAATGCACATTGGGCTGGGCGATGAACTAAAAACCATGTTGCAATATTTTTAGACAGAATAGCGAAACACAATGTTTATATCTGGGTACTTTCTGTACATTTTTCATTTTAGGTCACAGCCTCATGTGAAATGTCACAAACACTGTTATTAGATGTGTGGTCAAACAAAACGCAAATACAGCAGAACCTTGGAACCTAAACGCCTCTTAACTCGACCAGCTTGGACATCGAATGGGTCTTTTGAATTTTGGAAGTCGACCATTCCTTCTAAAAATTTTATGAGCCAAGACACTTGGACGGGGCGGTCAAGAAAAATCTAACCACAACTCGACCTAAAACTCAGAATAGGACAAAACAAAACAGACCTGCTAAAACTTGTACGGATAGAGACGCGTCGCTGATGAGCTGAAACAAAGGCAAACGGACCTACTGTACTGGGGGAGATTAGCAGAACATCCTATTTGTTTTATGTTAAAAAAATAAAACTGAACAAAATAAAAGACAGTCCCCTGACGCTGACCCTCTCAACTGATCAACCTCAGGTTCTCAGGTAACACAGACCAGCAGATGACATGACAGGCAGATCTCAAAACGATGCAAGCTGCAAATCTGAATTCTGATTCTGCAAAAATTAAAAAGTGCAAATATGGTAGTGCACTTCCTCTGTAAAGGCACAAGACCTCACAGTGTGGTGGGGAACTGAAATGAAATGACAGAAGAAATTAAATGTGAATATCATGTGAATATCATGTGAATATCATGATGCATCATAATGCATCAGATCGTGATACTGGCATTCTGAGAAATATTGTATCACAGGCTAGTTGGCGATACCAAGCCGTAATCTATACAAATTTTTTGCTCTGAAAAATGGAGACTCTAAGATTGAATACCGACTTATCAGGTCTTTTAAGTTCACTGGCAAACAGGGATGAGTCTGAAACTGAGACTAGCCAGAAAGGCCTGCACAGCGATGAATATGCAATGTCTTCTGGTTTTTTGTTGTAGTCCGACATGCTTTCTTTCCCTTTCTAGTCAGCCGGCTTGTGTTCAGTTATTTGTACTCTGCTTTTGTCTAAATTATGTACCTCAGGCAAGAGGGCAAGATTAAGTTCCAGCCCTGCATATGTAACAGGAGTTATGGTACCATAAGTGTCACCTAAAATCTGTTTTTTATACCATTTTATTTTCAGTTTTGTTACTTTCATGTATGATATTTGTGTTTTGTTATTAATCTTTCATTTATTTAGGTGACCCTCTAACCAAAACCTGCTACATGTATGTGTCCTTTTAATGTTGTTATTCAGGTGAATTCTGTTCTGCTCTGTGCATGATGTTTATTTATATTGTAATGATGTTTATGAATTATGAGGGTGTTCGTATGTAAAGTCTCTGTTAAATTATTTATCGAAGGTAGTACTTTTAATGCCTTTAGAAAGATGTTAATATGCTGTTTAATTGAGTTTTATACATATTTACATGAGTGTATTGTTTTTTTGTGATGCATTTTTATACTATGAACTGTGTTAATGTTATTTATTTAATCATTGAGGGTACAATGTGTCGCTTTATTCTCAGTTAGTCATGAGCCCTGCTGAGCAAAGAGTGACAGACCCTTAACCCCTTTGTGTCTTTTTAAACTTTTTATTTAGAATAAACCCTCCAGTGAGCAGAAGAGACCTGAGTCCCCTTCTCCTGTTCTATACACGCAACGCAGAAAATAATTAGTCAGTGTCAGCCTTGGGAGTTGAACACACAGGCTACACATATTTGCTATAACTTTCTTGCTAGTCCATTAAACTATTACTTTTTGTTTAATGTATAACTTCAGTACATTAGCATTTATTATAATAAATTTAACATAAACATAGCATATTCGGGGGGGGGGGGGCAGTTCAAGGCTGACACCACGAAAAAGAACAACCTATTAATTGTTGTATCCGCTCCAGTTTTATCACTCTAGGTGTGACTGGGTAACAATCAGCATGACTGTGGTATCATACACTATAAGCAGTTTTGAACTTAAAGCCTATAAAATTTAGTTTAATTATATATGTAAGTTCAAATCAGTAGTGAAAAAGTTCGGTAAATGTAAGATTCACCCATCCATCTCTACCATAAAATTCCCAACTTCACTGTATCAGCTTTTTACATCATTGTGTGCATCAAACTGAACACGGACAATACGAGAAAAAGCAAAGAGGAGAGGGAGAAGGTAATCGCTGTGCATGGTCAAGGTGAAGACCACAAGCCCATTTCCAAAGAGCTTCATGTTCCTCTGACTATGGTCACTAATATTATCCAGTAGGTTAAGGTCCATGGAGCTGTAGACAACCTCCCTGGATATGGAAACAAGTGGAAAAGTGACCCCAGACTGAATAGAAGGATAGTCTGAATGGCGAAGAAGGAAGCCAGGAAAACGTAAGAACAGATTCAGGCTGACCTCCAAAAGCAAGATATAACAGTTTCAGGTCACACCATCCTTCACTATCTGAATGCAAGTGGCCTACATGGTCCCAGACAGACACTAAAATCCCAAATGGAGTTTGCAAAAATATATGTTTACAAACCACAGTGCTGCTGGAAGAATGTCCTTTGAACAGATGAAACGAAATGAGAGCTTGTTGGTAGATCGCAGCAGCTGTGTGTTCACAAACAAAAACAAACATTGACAAAACTATGTTTCAAGTACCCTGTTATGAGTCCTGATCTGTGTCTAATTGAACATCTATACAAAGAGCTGAAACTCCCAATTGGGAGAAGGACCCTATTAAACCCAAGTTAACTGGAGCAGATTGCTCAGGAACAGCGGGCTGGATTACTAGCTAAGAGGTGTGAAGTCTCAGTCAGAGATGCGTGAAATGCTCACTTTCAGTTATTAAAAAATTTATTGGGTCCCAAAGATTTTGTCCATGCCATTTTCATTTGTTTTATTATTTAGAATAATGTGTTAAATTATATCAAAATCAAAGTGTCTGCTCTATAAAGAATAATGAATGACAATTAACTTTTTAATACTATTTTTAATTAACCTTTATGTTTTATGGAAACTTGTGGTTCTTTTTTTAAAAAATGGAAGAGTCCTGTTTTGGCAGGATCTATATGTGTAGTAGCAATAAGTAAATCCTGCGAATTTTATTATCAGTTTGTATTAATTATCTCCCATCAATGACAATGACTGTTTTTGCAGCTGTACATTACCAGAAATCAGCAGTCATATAATGCTTATGGATTATTATTATTATTATTATTATCTATTTTTATATTATTCGACAGTGTTATTGTTGTTACTGGAAGAAAATCACCTCTACATATCTTACATGTAAAAATAACAACAATAATAATAGTTCTAATAATACAGTTGAAGAAAACTTCCAGAAGACAAAATGGCTTTTTCATGGGTTCTTACTCATTTCATTTTTGAATTGTTGGAACTGTAACCAACCCAGTTTGCATTAATCCTTTCATAGCTGATTACTAAAATCAGGTACTACAATCAGGTACTTTTCAATGGCACTTTCAGCAAACATTGCATTGAATAGATGTTATGCAACTACTTTTGGATAACTCTTTACATTCACAGTTTCACTCCTGTCCAACTAATTGGAGTTGAAGGATTTCAGAAGAATGAATTAGTTGGCAAAGGCTTACCGAACACTATCAAATAGTTTTGAAAGCAGGAGACACAATTCTATTAGATCATGTCAGCAAGCAAGTTTCCAGTAGGAGAAAAGTCCTTAAACCCCTTTTGAATTTTTTTTTCTAGAAGGTCCCCTAGTTTGAAAAGAGCCTGGGGCAGGTTCCCTCTGTACCTCTTACCTCTTTAGAATTCCTGGCTCAGCTTCTTGGTGCAAAAACCCCTTCAGTTCAGGTGAGTTCACACCCATAAAATCCCCCATTGCATGAATGTCATGCAAATAAATTTTAAGGCAAACATAGCACTGTAATGGAATTAGTGTAACATGCAAGGACATCAGTTACTGGGACATTCATATGAAGCTAGAGAATGAACACCTTCCGTGATGTATGTTGGGGAACATGACTGTAAATCTGTAAACATGTTTTGTAATTTTAAATTGGTATTAATTATAACATTGGATTATAACATTATGGAAGATTGGCTTCTGCAAGGTTTATTACTGCAGATGCATGTGTGAATGTATGTATGTGGGTGTCAACTAATAATGCAAACCAAACAGAACGTAATATTCATATTTATAGAACTCACATCGTTTTCATATTTGTACCAAGAAAATCACAAAATTTCTTAAAGCAGAAACTGCTCACATTTAAAACAATGTTGTCAGAATGTGTTATCTCCAGTGGGTTAAAGAGGAACATTAATGTAGGTCTGCCCTGTTTGTACCTCGTAATTGTTCGTTTTTCCGAGGGCCCAACTCACAGAAATGTTTACCACATTCATTAAAAATACCCAATAAAATTATATACACAGGCTCATTTTGGTCTTGAAAAATGATACAGAATCTTAATTTTATTATGACCATACCCTTAGCCATTTAAAAGCTTAAAAGAGTAGAACATTTATCTTTACAAATGTGCATGATAGTGTATTTTAATCACATCTGTGCTGTAACCATATAAAAGACTATTCAAAATAACTTCAAATCTGACACATTGCAATGCAATTTAAAAAGATATAAAAGGTGGAAAGAATAGTAGAAATGCCTGTATACTCATGCCTTACTCAAGACTGAAATCACTCCGGCCCAACAGTTAATCTCATTCCCTGAAGCACTAAAACCATCAAAACACTTAATATATGTCTCAAAATAAACTCATGCTACCAAAAATGCTCATGAAACAAGCAAACTGTGTCACACATTACATGTCGACCTATAAACACTAGCAACACGGAGGATTAAAAATGTATCATTTTGGCCTAGAAGATTTTTGGCCTAAAAGGTGTTTTCACTCTATAGAATGTGCTAAAGTACACGTTAACATGAATGACTTAAAAGTCTGAAATGTTTCAATGGCGTTGATCCTCACCTTATCTAGGATGAAATAATAATTAAAAAACAAAGTATAACCACAGTAAATCCAGTACTTTGATTCCGCGGTAATTCCCCTGTGTATTCAGTCTTTTACATTGCAGGGCTCTGAAGT
>JAODJU010000038.1:5516663-5527046 GCA_026776725.1 Gnathonemus echidnorhynchus
AAGTCTTGTGGCAAGAACCCTTCTTGACAGGTGCAGATTCAAGAGGCTGTGTGTATGAATGGAGTTGTGGTTTTCATCCACTGCACCTACAATGACAGGTACAATGACGGGTACAATGACGGGTACTAGTGTCACACAAGGCATCCCCTCCTCCTGGACATTGTATGTAGTTGTGCACACAGTGCAACAGAAATGTGATCAATGCACAGATGCAGGACACAGCAGCCTTGCTGAGGCCATGAGCTTCTGTAGGTCTGCAGGAATCCCTCAGTGGCGTAGAAGCAGAGATTCCGGTATGTTCCTCTTTTCAAATTAACCCGCACCAGACCAAGGAGGCTCATTATTTCACCCAAAATCATCTTCCTATGAATTGTTCATTACTGAGGTGGTCCGAGGTGTTCATGACCACCCGCAAAACAGCATCTGACAAACAGCTTACTGGATGGTGTTGTCTCAAACGCTGTCTTCAAACTACTTGCAAAATTCTTTACCATTGTTTGTCGCGAGAGGTGATTCCTCTTCCCAGTTCAAAGGGTGTCACTGAACACACTGCAAGTTTGATTGGTTAACTCATTAATTAGCCTTCCAGGGAGTTCAGAGTATATTGATGGTGCCCCTTTCCATTCATGAATTGGAATCTGATTTGAATTGGCCACATCTTGTAAGATGTTTAATTGGAATGACAGTAAGAAGAATTTAATTAATTTAAAGCCTAAAGCTATGTATTTGGTTCATGAGGGCATTCTAAGTCCTTTTCATGAGCATGTATTTATTAATTTTGCATATTTAACTCTTTATGTATTTGTGAGGAGTCTGCAATAGCTTTTCCCGTGAGTGTCGGTGGGATGTCAGATGGATGAGGCTGTGACAGGGTTACCTGTATGACTGTATGAAATGCTCTTCCACCATGGTGCACAAAATCACAGTTAGATTATTTATACATTCAGGCAGGTGCTTGAGCAGAGGGGCAAGGCTGGCGGGTGTGTTTTGCTGCCATAAATATTTTTGATCATGTTGTGGGGGGGGGGGGGGGGGGGGCAGATTCAGGGTATGCTGTTTATGTTAACATGCTGTGTAATGTTGTGTTGTTATAGCTGCACTTTCACTATGTATGTGAATTTATGTGAAATCAATTCCATTTTAATTCGACTTACTTATAATCAAATTCAAATTGCAATTCTGCACTGTTTTCAGTCAGTTATATGAATTGAATTTGATTTTCAAGGTCATTCTCAAGTCAATTCTGAATCGTGAACAGCACTGTTACATACTCAAATTGCACACAGGTGTTACAACAATGAACCCTTTTTGTGCTACTTTATAGTCTACATTACAGTTTTTTATTGCAATATTGACCTCTTATTTATTATTAGCATTATTGTCCAAAAAGAGCATCAATGTGTGCTTGTCTTCTATTTCGGCCGATCTCTGTGTCTTTGTGACAGGACAGTTGGCAAAAGTTCAAATAAAGAATGACGTAGAAAATAACAACTGTGTCAGAGCACTCGTAAACTGATGAGCAAGATCACAAACTTCTTTAGTTATGAAGGAATTACAGAAAAACAGTATATAAAAATGCTATATAATTCACAATAAATCTTAGGTGCTAGATAACAAACTACTTAGCGTTATGAAGCTTTCAGGAACCACACCCCTCGATCCTCGGGAATTTGGGTCAGCTTACCAGAAATTATCGAGGTGCCGCCGATCAGGTCAATGACAAAGCAGCATTCCGAATAACTTATGAATAAGGTCATATGGGAAATGTGTTGTATGGGACATTGACTGCTTTATGCAACATCACACTATCATTTGATATTGCCACACACATTGCAATGTTGGCCCCTTTCTGGTCTGGGACATTGGAATTACTGTTAGACTTTGAAGTTACATTTCTGCTAATTCAGTAGATGCATTCTTTTCTCACTGACAATCTTCTCACTCTTATTTGATCCATGTTTACAACAGGAAATCATTGTTCCCCTTTTTATACATGCTTGACACAAATAATATTCACACAGTAATCTGCACTACTTAGAGGCCTTGGAGTGTCCTTGGCAACATTATGAAACTTTGACTTTGCCTTGACTGTTTTGCATGGTAATGAGATAAAACACCTGGGTGGATTTTTAGCTGAAATGGGAATTAATGCGTTTAGTCTAATTTTTCCATCATTTTATTATAAATATTTTGCTTAGATTTTCTATATATTTCAATATTGCCACTGTCAAAATCTAGAAATTTGCAATAGTTCAGGTTATAATGTATTTTAGCAAATTTGAAAACAGCACACATGTGCAAAACAAGCCTTAAATACATAAAGTCTAGCTAGTGCTTCTGTATTTTGAAAAAGGGACTTCAGTATGAAGAGTGATTATAAAAGAAACAAAAGCTGTTGTACCCAGGACCTTGAAAGAATTTTCCCCTGGGATCCAAAAAAATATTTCCTTATAAGAAGCTACTATTTAGTTTAATGTAACATCTTCAGTCATTATTGGGACTGCTATGAACTTACCATAAAGGGACAGACTTTGTGACTGAGGAGGGCATTCAAAGAGTGTTAGATTGTGAAATATATATGCACTTCTTAAATGTAATTTACTTTTAAAATCTTTTTTTCTGTTAAAAAAAAAAAAAAAAAAAAACTGAAAATATTTCAATAGAGTTTTTTCTGTGTTCTGTGCATGATTTTCCTTTTCATTGTTTTCATTTAATCTGTCTGGATCTTAAAATAGCCTCTAAATATTGCAACTTAGAATAAAGTCTGCATAACTTTACCTACTGTATCAATACAATCCCAGAAATAAATTGGCGATGGCATACCTTAAAACGATCTGGCAGCTTTGATCTATTGCAAATGGGCTTTTGAAACACTGTTACTCTTCTTATCACTGCAATAATTTCCATATAGATAGATGGTCATATAATCAGAGATGGACATAACTGGTACGCAAGTACACATTCACCTTTAAAAATGATACGTGCGAATATTCAATATTCAGTAACAATGGGTGGTATTTGTGAAGGAGGACATTATATTTGGAGAAAGAATAAAACCTATAAATGCGCTTTCCTGCTACGATGATGTTCTGGTTTTTGTTGTGTGTTTGTGTAAAGTAGCCGACAGCAAAACAGTAACGTAAAGCTGTGTAACCTACTCATCAAAATAAAAGGCAAATTAATAATAATAATAATAATAATAATGATAATAATAATAATAATAATAATAATAATAAACACCTGATATGTAAATATGAAGATGGTAACTAAATGAATACAAAGCACAGTGTTGTCCATTAAAAAGTTCAGGAGAATAAATTTGTAATGGGATCCAGAAATGTGTTATTTAGGCAAGAACACAAAGAACCAAAAGTGAAATTTAATTTAATTGAAAATTAATTGGAGAACTCAAAATAGGTGAGTGCATGGTTTAGTGATTTAGTAATTGTTAAACTGAATTGTGTGCACAATTAGATACATCTTGCCCCCCTCAAAATAAATACACAATCCCCCCACCCCACCATTAGTGTATTTCAGTGTTTCTCAACCCAGTCCTTGGGGACCCCAAGACAGTCAATGTTTTTGCTCCCTCCCAGTTCACGACACACCTGTCCCAGGGGACTGTCAGGGGTCCCAGAGGACTGGTTAGAGAAGCACTGTCACAGAAAATGTTGGACATAGTGCAAATGAGCAATAAATAGAATATAAAAATGTAAACATATAAAAACATCAATTATATTGATGCCTTTTTAAGGCATGGACATTAATACACCTAGAAATACAAATGACCACGAAATTGGCAGAGAAAGATTCTACGATTTGGCATATACTGTAAGGGGAATGTGTAATACAGTAATAGGTTTATTTTCAGTTTACACATCACAATTAGGATGCAGAGCATTCAGATAAAACACATCTATTGGCTTTCACATTTCCAGGTAATCCATCCAGTACTTTTAGGAACTGTAGTGGTCGGTGTGTGTGAGGAGTAAGGATTAGGTGGGCAGAGCAGGTGATGGAGCTGTCCGGGGAATACAGTGCTGTGGTTCTGACAGTGCCTCTTTCTAGTTTAACTATGAGACTTAATCTGATATTATTGCATAACCATTACCTATGTGAAATTCTTATCACATTTTCAGATTCTTCTTTTTATTATGTGAAAAGCAACTGTAAATGCACACATGCTTTGCAAAGGGCAAAGACGGTCTTGTATGCCTTTTGACAATCAGAATGCCATCCTGTTTACTAAGAACGGCTCTTTAGTTTATTTCATGGTTCCACACCGTTACTTATCCAGTGTCTTTTGGATATATGCAGCTCACCATCCTGGTCTTCATGAATTACTTCATAATTTGGAGGAGTTTATATTCAGCGTAGTGAACAAAACCGAAAGGTAAGAGTGCAACGGAAATGACCTCGGGTTTGTCTCTGAGGCACTTTCACCATGGATGAAAATCATGAAAGTCAATGTGACCTATAAATAAGCTATTCTGCCAAAGTATAGCTTCACGTCACAGTTACAGCTGAACATCATTTGCTTTACTGGTAAAAATGGAACTTTGTTTCCCAACCTCATCTCTGGACTTAAACAATGAAATGACAGTTAAAGTGTGGCTGTCAGATTGGCCATGTTCTTCCAGATACATCACACATTAATAACGGGTTTTCAGTTGCACTTCTGAATCGTCTCTACCTATAGGCCACATGGAAATAAAAAATACTATCACAACAGAATAGATGTTCTGTCCTTTGCTGTTTCATTGCATCACTGCCTCCTGTACCTAAAATTACAGTGCATGACTACAGCTAATGAGTTACTACTAACCCACAGTCCATCAGAAAAAAAAAAGTTGTCACTGATTTACAACTAATTCCAAACTGCTCTTGTGTCTAATATCACATTTTGGGAGACTTATAAAACAATATGTAATTATACACCAAAAACTGACAAAACTGAAGCTGAAATGTAGCTTATAGGTCAATTGGTTACAATGCTGTGTTTGTGATCTGAAGGTTGATGTTTGGAAGAGTGATTTCATTGTTGTCACTTAACCCCCAAATGCTCCAGAGACTTCCTTATCCTGCTTTCTAAAAAAGTGTGTTATTTTAGATAAATGTGCCTGCTATATAACATTCATTGGCCCCCACCATCCATACATTTTGTTTCATTCATATTTCAGCCATTATCCTGATCAAAATGCAAAGAAAAACAAATAAATAATACAGTGTTTTAGTGCACTGCACACACTTTCTATGAACTTTCCATGAATTAATAAATGCAGTGAGTAACAATGGAACGTGCCCAACGAAACATGGTTTTGGGACTTGCGTAATAATAATAATAATAGTAATAATAATAATTTTTTTTTAAACAGTTATTTGATTTCTTGTATTCAATCAGCATAAGGAGAGGCTTCAGTTCCAAAGGTTGGTTAGAGTGATTTGCGGAACCAGACGATGAGCAATGCAGTTTAAAAATTTTAAGCTTGCATACTGTGATGCAAGTAAATTGGCTTCTTTGGAATTATATTGTCTATTTTCAAGCCATTGTTAGCAGCAACAAATTTTGATAATGATGAAATCTAATGTAATAATTGCTGCAGCATTTTCAATTTGCTGGCAGAAGGATTCTGACTTCATGAATACAGGCCCTGTGAGCTGAATCGGGCATGAAGCCTTTAGATTCTCACGTCATACAAACTCAGGAAGTTCCTTTGGATGGGAAAACAGTCCTAATTATTGACAAATACTAAACTAAAACTGTACAAACCAAACACAGTAGTGATCTTATTGCCTTATTATTTGCCTTGGGTTAAAGCACATCGGTTGATCAAAATTATGCTTCGTGGAATAAATGTGTAAGATGATACACAGTAAGGTACCTCAAAATAGACGGACAGAGAGTGACCCTTCCGCAGAATTATCACTGTCAGAGCAGCTGCTGTGAGGTCAGGGAGAAGATCTCAACAGCTAGCTGCTGCATTCGAAGTGGACTGAGATGAGGTCAGCTTCCATGTTGTCACTCTCAGTCTGGTTTCTCACGCAGGATTAGCAAGTTACAAGATAGCATGAGGCTTATATTGAATACTGGAATATATTCATGATTGAAAAGACAGACAGGTAAAATGTATATAAGTTGGGGGAAACTTGCCAAAAAATTGCGGGTATTCTGAAAATTTCATAAATAGAGAAACATGATATGCTGATATAGAAATTGGAAATATGTCAAATAAACGTTTAGAACACAGCATGTATATCTCAGATACTTCAATTTATCTTTTTATTTTATAACAAAATTGTAAATTGCAGTCAGAAGTGTAGTGAATTCTGAGTTGTGACGATTCTGTTATGCCATTTTAATGAGGTTATCACTATCCATCCATTTTCCAAAAGTACTTCTCCAGAGCAGAGATGGGCTTGGCCAGTCACACAAGAAGGCAGGGTACAGTGACAGGGACGCCGGTCTGTCAAAAGGTGCACAGTCACACAGGAAGGCAGGGTACAGTGACAGGGACGCCGGTCTGTCAAAAGGTGCACAGTCACACACAATGTACAGATGCATGACTGGACTGTGGGAGGAAACTCGAGTACTTGGATAAAAAAATGTTATTACAAGAATAAATAAATGTAAAAAGTATATATTCAGTCTCAGAAGTGTCATGTTTGGATTGCCAAATGTGAAAAATTTAAAATAATTAAGTGACTGAGACCTTTTAAAAATGTAAAAACATCACATTCTACAGAGGTGAGACGTAATTAACAGCAAAATGACCTCTCCTGTTTTTATACCAGCAAAACATGACACCTGGCTCTTGAATTTGTTCAGAATAAATCCTGATGAAGTTAGGCACATAATTTTGCTGGTACGTGGTTCTTGCACTGTTTTTCTTTTTATTTTTATTTTATTTATCTATTTTTTTATCTTCAGCAAGATTATATAAAATAAAACTTCTCCTGCAGTTCTGTAACTGCGACAGTTACCATTTCAAAATTGCACATCAAATGTATTTTGTCCAGGTGGTAAGACTCATGCTCGATGTCTGGTGAAGCTGTAGTAGAACATCCATCGTCCAACAGGTCTTTCAATCACAGAAATTGAAGACTTGCTTTGCTACCATGCTGTCTTGTGAGTTATGTCTCTGTCAGCAATCCTAAAGTAAGCAGACTCCTGGGACATGCTATCTCTGTCAAACACAAATCAGAGTGGACCTTTTCTCTGACTAAACGCCAGGGAGATTAATATTTACAAATGGCTGACAGCCAAATGGTCCCAGCCAACCCCAAACTCCCAGCGCACCCCCGCAGGACCCCTGGGTGACTTCATATGCCTTTCCAAGTCCACAAAACACATGTAGACTTTTTCGGCAAACTCTCACACACTCTCCAATATTTTTCCGAGGGTAATGAAGATTTGCAGTATTCTGTGACCAGGATGGAACCTGCATCGTTCCTCCTGGGTCCAAGGTTCGACCAACAGACAGACCCTCCTCTCAAGTACCCCAGCATAGACCTTCCCAGGGAGGCTGAAGAATGAGGGCCCCCTGAAGCCACATCCTCCGGTGCCCTTTCTTAAAGATGGGGACCATCACTCCAGTCTGCAAATCCTAAGGCACAGTACCTGACCTCCATGCAGTGTTGAAGAGGCGTGTCAACCAAGACAGCCCAACAACATCTAATGCTTTCTGTAACTGAGGGCAAATGTCATCCCTGGATCCTTGCCACTGAGGAGGTTTTTATCTACCTCAGTGACCTCAGCCCTAGTGATGGTCAAGTCACCCACAGATTTTACCCACAGATCAATGGCAATGTTCTGTTAAATGTATGTATTTTTGTCTGTCGGTCTTCTCTGTGATGAGCTCATATGGAGCAAGAAAAATTTCAGATTTGTCTGACAAAAAGTGATATCATCTTCCTCAACAAACATCATCCTCCCTTATCTCAGGATATCTCAGGTTATCTCAGGATATCTCAGGATATCTGACACACTTTCATTTTCTCAAGCACAGAAATGGCTAGTGTCGGCCACTGAGAATATTGTGTGGTTGATGGTTATGTGGGAGGGACAGTGTGTGTAGCCGGCCAATGAGCATCACTGCTTCGCTGAAGTGCAATGCGGAAGCAGAAAGAAACAATGAAGACAGACACAGAAATTTGTGGATAATGACTGGACAGCAGTTGGCTTCCATAAGAAGACATTATTCATACTGGGTGCACTGGGATATCCAGCTCACCCCTAAGGTGCACGTTTGTCCAAAGCAAAGAACAAGTGAGGTAGATAATTACAACTGGAAACATACCAACTAGTATGTTTATAAAATTAAGTAAATACATAAAACCAGAAGAGCCTGCAGTCTTCGAGCTCAGAAGTTACATAGCCATGATATCATGGTCATTGACAGTACTGTACATTTTTAGAGCAAAAGCTCAAATATAGCTCATTCAAAAATGAAATCATTACACTGTTCCACACTTAATGTGCAAGTTGGAAGTGACACAAACTTCTCCAGGATTTCTTTTTTTTGCATAATTTAGCATTAAAAGCAATTCTAAGAGCTTCTGAAATAATTTGTCCCATCGGTAATGGTAAGGAATAAATTTAATGGTCTTAATGTCTTTTGGAAAGTCTGTAATGTTGGAGGCTTTATTGCGTCATTGAACAGTGCAGTAAATCACAGACTAAATAGCCTCAAGACATATGGTAAAAACCATGGAATTGTTGCATTTCATTTCTGAAGATTAGACAGATTAAATCAAATCCAAACTGTTCTCAGTGACTTTCTATTAACGACAAAGTGTGTATAATAAGAGTTTGCACAGGTGTTCTAGCAGAAATTAATTCCATTAGTTCCAATATACAGAAGTTTTCAAAGTAATGGTGCAAAAAGGTGGATTGATTAACAGAAACACATTTTGTTTTCAACAACCATGAGCATATATTTTCTCCTTTGATTTTTCATACTGTCATAGAAAGAAGAGAAACCAGATAACATTGGAATCAGCTTCAGCTGTTTCATACGGGGGGGGAGCATGCTTCTACATTTGAAGGAAACACTTTTTTTTAGAAAACACAGTAGTTGATTTTACTTAGTGACAAAGACATAGGGGAAGTGCAATTGAAGACTGCAGTGTGATGGTCTGGCCACGCCTGCTGTGAGGGGTAAATGCACCTCCAAGTGCCACTCTCTGCTTTCCGGCAAAAGCTATCATACTCTAAACGAGAATGGCACCTGCTTACCAGAAAATGTTATTTATATTTTAAACAGCGTTAACTGAGGGTTAACAGTCAAGCAATCAAGGATTGTTTAACATTTGTAAAACTATGAGACACTGAATAAAACATCTAAAAAAAATCTAATTGCCATATTAAAATATTTTCCACACATAATCTATCACAAAATTACAGATACAGGCACATTTCTGCATATTAACATTTTAGTTATTTAACAGTTGCTTCTATTCAAAGCAACATCATTTTTTTTTTTTTTTTGAGAAACAGGGTCAGCCAGGTCCTGGAGTACTTAGGGAGAGACGCTTTGCTTAGGGGCGACCGGAGAAGTCACAAAACGGGGATTCATTTAAGTGTTTTAAAATTGAATATGCAAACTATCACTGCAGGTCACAGGATGACATATGCCCTGCGCTGGACAGCAGTGGCTAATTTTGAGATACCAGGTAGCTTTCTGGTATATCATTTGACTACAGGAAGCACCCAGAGGAAAATGCATGTGACAGGGGAAGAACATGCAAATTCAACACTCGCAGAGCTGTGGAGGCAGGATTCAAGCTTCCAAATCTGGAGGTGTCAGGCAAAAGGGCTACTCAGTGAGTCCCCCCCGAGCTCTTCATACACACATACAGTATATCTGGAAGGGCAGGCTGTCAGAACAATAGCACTGTATTCCTCTATGACAGCCCTTTTACCTGCTCCCCCTGTATACCCTGTAATCCTTGCAAACTCACCAACCTGTACAGTTTATAGAAGTACTGAATAGAGCAACTGGAAAAAAGGTGTGACATGTAACTCTGAAACCACATTTCATTCATTTATTGCATATTCCACTTACTTGCCAAATTGCAGAATCTTTCCCTGTGAATTATGTGGTTCCCTGTATTTCTTTGTGTATGACTTAATGTCCATCTCTTAAAATGTCATTTATATTATTCATGTTTTTTTTTTAAACGGGGAAAACAACTATTGAACACGTCAACATTTTTCTTAGTAAATATATTTCTAAAGGATCTATTGACATGAAATTTACACCAGATGTCGGTAACAACCCAAGTAATCCAAACATACAAAGAAATCAAAACAAATAAGTCCATAGATTAAGTTATGTGTAATAAAGTGAAATGACACAGGGAATAAGTATTGAACACATGAAG
>JAODJU010000038.1:5528464-5539508 GCA_026776725.1 Gnathonemus echidnorhynchus
CATCGGCTTCAGAGAAAGAAAATGAAGCTGCTCGAATGGCCCAGTCAATCACAAGACTTGAATCCAATTGAAAATCTGTTGAAAGAACCAAAGATCAGAGTTCATAGGAGAGGCCCCCGGAACCTCCAAGATTTGAAGACAGTTTGCATACAGGAGGCATCTTGAAGCTGTCATTACCGACAAAGGCTTTTCTACTAAGTTTTAAATAAATTTCAGTAAGCGTGTTCAATAGTTATTTCCTGTGTCATTTCACTTTATTACATACAACTTAATTTATGTACTTATTTGTTTTGATTTCTTTGTATCTGTGGATTACTTGGGTTGTTACCAACATCTGCTGTAAATTTCATGTCAATAGCCCCATTAGAAATTTACTGAGAAAAATGTTGACACGTTCAATACTTATTCTCCTCGCTGTATACCTAAATATTTATATTCCATTTATTTCTCATGTGCACTATGACCAACATGTCTGAAACTTGTACCAGATACACTAACAGTATAGACGGAACCCTGGACGGGCCACGGGCAAGGTTTTCTTTTTTTTTTTTTGTGGTGATGTATTAAATCATGTGCACAATTTAGCGTTCAGTTGAAGTTCTAAATTGAGCTCACATAATCCTAAAATGTGCACACAATTTAGTTTTTTGTGCTCTCAATTTGCTGTTTTTTGTGCTCAACTGGCTGTTTCAAGCTCTCAAATAAATGTAACTAAATTTAATGGTTTGGTTGCTTGTATTCTTGCCTAAAGAAAACATGACTGTAAAGCCAGAAGCTGGAGTGAAGTGCACAAATACTGTGGGTTTTACGGTAGCGAAATTTCTTCACTAAAATCTTTGCATATGTCTCTCAGTCCATTTTGCTCTGATTCTGTTGGATTTGGCACTTGGCCAAAAAAAAGCTTGAACTAATTCTATGGCAGAAATGAGGTGGTATGGTGATCAAACTTAATGTGCATATGCATACTATATCTGCTATGCTTAATATGCATCTATCTCTGAACCCATAACTTCATAATGTCTTCCATTACAAATTTATTAGCATTTTCCTCTATCATTTTTAACGGAAATATACTATGCTTTGTGTTCATTTAGGTACTGTTTGCATAGTTACACATCAGATAGATTTTTAAAAGAATTTGTGTTTTATTTGAATGAGTAGGTTACACTGCTTTACACTGCTTTACCACTTTAAGTTTCCTTAGTTTTCAATGTTAATGTGTCCCCTAAATGCGAGCTCATAACAATCCAAGAATGAAATCGCATAGAATGGTGCCAAAGATTGCATATTTTGCCAGTATTTTAAATTGTTTGGTGTCCACTGGAAAGTATGTGAACTTGGTTTGTTCGAAAAAGGCTCAGAAGTGCTTTTCAGGCCCATTTACAAACCGATAATTTGGTCCTAGAATGAAACAGGCCGTTTTTCCTCACAAAACACAACTCGGAAAGTTTAGGCTACGTTAGTTAGCTTCCATTCACCCAGACACCCAATCTAGCGGATTTCTGAGGATTTGACGTAGAGTAGAACGTGACCTTGCTTTTAGCGCATTTTGCTGAGCTTAATTATGTATTATTATTTTTAAATGAAAAAAAAATTTAAATTGTGCCTTAATCTTCACTGAGGGGAAGGAGTAGTCCATCTGAGGGGGTGATGACCCCTGACCGTAATGTCTGCTCCCAGCATGTCTACGGCCTCGTAAAAATGCACGGTGGGTTTGCACTCGTGTTTGCAGTGTGACATCCCCTCTGCTTCCCTTGTAAAAACATCTGTGCAGCGAGGCTTGTTCTTGCTTATTGATTTGTTTCTATATAGTACGGTCTGCCCTTGTTTATCTGTAGCTTGCTAGCTGCCCTTTCAGACCTAAAATAAAAAGACTCCTTTTACCTGCTAAAGGGTAAAAAGGACGACACCTGGTGGTTCCGCATTGATTACCTTCAAGCTCAGTGCAGTGACCAAGGTCGACTCTTAGATAATGCCCTGGATACTGTAGCTGGCTCATGTGGTTCAGCTGCAGCAGCTACTGGCAGGTGGAGCTGTCCCCAGAGGCCTGGGAGAAGAAGGCCGTCACTCTGCCTGTGGCAGTTCCGGTTCACCCCTTTGGGCTCTGCAACGCCCCCGCAACTTTTTGAGAGGGTCATGGAGCAGATGCTTGAGGGCATCCCAGAAAGCCAATGCATCACGTACTTGGATGATCTGCTCGTCCACGTGTCCATCTGCAGCTGCAAACCTGTGACATCCGGTCCGACTACGCTGGTGTGAATGTCTGCGGCTGCTCCTCAGGCTGTTGTTTTAATGTTCAAAAGACTTTAATAGTATGATTTTCTGCAATTCATCTCATCCGGATTACATTTTTATCTGGCTTTTTTTCTGGGTTTTATTGGATTTTTATTTGAATATCAGCATTTTACCTCACAAGCAATTGCTGCTTAACCCAAACCCTCGCTGCTGCTTTTGCCCTGAACTGGCTGGGCTTTGTGATGAGTAAATCTCCACTCCACTTACAAGATTCTCAATCAGTTTCATTGCATATGTGATGTCATCCTGAGCCCTGTTGCTCCTCTAAAGTCCAGGAGACCAAAACCTAGTGCCCAGCTGTAGTTACGTGTCAACACTTCACAGTTACGCAGGAGTACAGAAGAGCTGAACGCAAGTGGTATAAAGTATCTTACCCAGGGGCGTTGCTAGAGATTTTGGGCCCCATGAAAGCATATCATATTGGGCCCCCCGTCCAGACAAATCCTAGATATTTTTAGGCCCCCTGTAACTTGAGGGCCATTGTAATCGTTCTAAATTTCCCACCACTTATGGTGCCCCTGTCCTTACCAAATACTAAGGGACCATCTGGAAACTTACCAGCATTCATTAAAAGCAGCTAGTCACTTATTTTTCAGATATCATTACAAACAGTTTTCTTAGGGCTAAAGTACTTTTCAGTACTACCAATGCATACATTAACCTCACTGCCTCTGATCAGGATGCCGCATCTGGTATTACTTGTAAAAAGTTTTAGAATTTCTATATTCACAAAATTGATGCCATAAAAAGTAAAATTTCACCTCTCGTTTATGACTGTAGCGTTCTTTCTCAACCATTGAGAGCCTTTTTTGTCCAATAAAATGAATGGAAAATGAAGTCCACTAGCTGCCCTTTCAGTGTCCTAACCAGTTGTCTATTTAAAGAGGAATTACCCATTGTTGGCATGGTGATCTTGAACATAATTATTCACTGCCTTGCACATGGTTCATTGTAGGTTGACCCTACAATCCTACATTATAGAGCCATCTCCAAGTTGCATTCAATCCACGATTATGGAAAGGTTATGTGTTCTCAATTGTCTTCTTATCTCAGTCAGCATAAAACCATGGGGAGATATCACTCAGAGTTTAGATGTATTCATAGCAAGAAGTCTGCACTACTTAAAGGATCAAATGAGCTATTGTTGCTTGTTGACTCAGGTTCCTGTGTTGTTTTGATTTTGTTGGATCTTAGCGAAGCTTTCGACACGCTCGACCATGATATTCTCGTAGATCAACTCTAAGGTGGCATACGAATTCAAGGCACGGCCATAGGCTGGTTCACTTCATATCTTAAAGATCAGAAGTTTACAGTTAAGAATGCCAATATATCCTCATTGACAATACCAATTACATATCGTGTTCCAGAAGGATCCTAGGCCCTCTCTTGTTTTCTTTATATATGGGCTCTGTTTTCCAAAAACACAATATTGCTTATCACCTCCATGTGGATGACATGCAGCTTTACCATCCACTGAAAAGTGACGACTGCCCTTCTTTCATTTATTAGAATTGGTGATCAGTGGTCATTGTTAACACACCACAGCACACAACAACAAAATGTGTCCTCTGCATTTAACCCATATGTGACTTTCATGGGATAGCAGGGGGCAGCTAATTCAGCGCCCGGGGAGCAGTGCTTGGGGACGGTACCTTGCTCACAGTACCTCAGTGGTGACTTGCTGGTGGGGGATTTGAACCTGCAATCTTTCGATTACAAGTGTGCTTCCCTAACCATCAAGCCACCACTGCCCTCGCATGGCTCTGATCAACTGCCTTGATGATGTCAAAAGGTGTATAAGGGAAATTTCCTCCAGTTAAACAATGACACAATGGAATCCATTGCTTTTGGCCCCTCTGCTACTGTTTTTGACATTGCTAAAGAGCTAGACCCCTCTCCACTAATATACCTTGGTGTCATTTTTGATTCTTTTTTAAAATTTGACAAGCAAATTAGTGCCGTTGTCAAGGGTAGCCTATTTCAGCTTAGAACTATCGCTAAACTCAAGCTTCTTCTTTCATTTAAATATTTGGAGAGTCATCCATGCCTTAATTTCCTCCCACTTGGACTATTGCAATTCCCTCATTACGAAATCCCCAAACTTTCCTGTCCAGCCTCCAGCTTGTGCTGCAGGATAATACCAAGAAGAGGGACCACATTGCCTCTGTATTAGCCTCGCTGCACTGGCTTCCCATTAAATTTAGGATTGTTTTTAAGGTTTTACTATGTGTTTTTATGGCCCTACATGGTCTGGCACCTCCATACGTTTTGAATCTCCACTCTAACTCCACTCCTTTGTCAGTTACTGTAGATCCTCAGTAAGTTTCTTCTGTTGATCCCACGGACCCAACTAAAAACCAAAGGTGATCATGCCTTTTCGGCAGGTGACCCCAGACTGTGGAATTGCTTGCCGTTCCAGACTCTCCTGTCATTTGCCACTGTTAAATCACAGATTAAAACTCATTTCCACTCTTTAGCTTTTGGGTCTGTTTGATGTTTCATTTATTCATTTATTTGTTTGTTTCTTATGTCATTTGTTTTAAATTTCTATTGTTGTATGATTGTTTTTCTCATTACTTGATCACTTAATCTTTAAATGGTTTTTATTTTTCATTTTATTATACATATTTCCTTTTGAATTGCATCTTACAACTTGTTTATTTTATTAATCAGTAGTTCCATCTGTAAAAACGTGTAGCACTTTGGATTGACTATTGTTATTTTTAAATGTACTATATAAATAAGTCTGACTTGACTTGAGACCATCTGGCAGGCAAACCTGCGATTAAACCTGACTAACTGCAGCCTCCTGTGGAGGACGGTCAAGTTCCTGGGCCGTGTCATCAGCAAGGGGGCGTCGCAGCAGAGCCGGACAAGGCGAAGGCCCGGAGGCCTGGCCAGGACCCCAGACATCTGTGGGGCTGCCAAGCTCCTGGGCTGGGGCCTCCTGCTGCACGGTCTTGGAACTGAAGCTGCCCCTCACGGATAAGGGGGGACTACTATATTATAATACTGAAAAATATTTCATTTCAGTTTAAGTGTTATTGACTCTTAATGGGTCACTACCAAGTCAGATTTTCATCACACACCTTTGATGTTCACAGGCAGAGACACACGCCCATTATTTTTGCATTTGAAGCCCTTTCGCTATGTCTGCTAAATCTTGTCAATATCTATGAAAAGAGGACATCTCTGCTGTAATGAGATTTTAGTTTGGCGTTCTGAGCTGATTGCACACTGCTTGGTTTTCTAGAATATTTTACATGCAAATTTTAATTAATATTAGAATGTTTGCACATGCACTACATGTTTAACAGCTGATGCTCACTTACAGTCCTTGGTAGTGAATGGACACAGTGCAATTACTAATAAAGATATACAGAAAGACATCATCTGAAAGTGAAGTGGTGTGCATTGTCCCCCATCGGCCGTTGCTTAAACCACTCTTCGCTGGACATGTCTATCTGACTTAGTTTTGTAGTTATGAGTCCATTTATTCTAGGGAAATGTAATTAATTAATTAATTGATATTCAAGAATCTGTCAAATTTGCCACTTTATGTATTTGTGATGCTGGAGAATGGCACATTGAATGTCTTAATCTAAGCCCATTGTTCCTCTGTTTTCAGTTAAGTTTCTTGGTAGGAGGATGACTTATAATTGAAGTGCTCATGTCTTGATTGTTGCATTGTAAAGTTTGATTTATTACACACAGAAATCGTTAAACCATTTTTTAATACAAACTTGAATGAAGAGTGGCTGAAGTCACTGCAGTGTAAATGTATGGGTATTGATTCTGGTAAAGCATTACTTCTGCCTACACTTCGGTCTTAAACTAGGCATGAAGTAGCATTAAAAAAGGTCTTAAAAAGTCTTCACATCAAGGTTTCTGCAGACACCCTGTCGACCACCTAGAGCACCCGCATTAAGAAAGTGTCAAGAAAATGTGCTTACGTTTGTGTTTCACTTGTTACCAGCGCACAAGACTCCTCTGTCCACCACAAAGCCTGGGTGGATGCTGATTTGTATGGAGTTAAATCAGGGCCAATAGTTTTGTATTTGGAAAAACAAATTGAAAGTGAAAGCTCAAGTTTTTATGGTGAACTTAACAATGTATCCAATAAATTTGAAAGTTTTTTGGTTTAAATATAATTTTGATTCTGTTTTGGAGTTTTTTCATTTTTCTCTTCCAGACATATTTTGATCAGTGTGTTGTTAGGTCTTTGACAGATATACACAACACATATGGTGAATGTGTGTATAATTCTGATGCAAAAATATCATTTTGAGCCTGGGATACATCGTTTTGACTGCAATGTGTCATTCTGCAAGAGATATGACATCTTTTGTTCTTTTTTTGTGAGAGATTTGAAAACATGAGCTTATTTTCAAAAATGTGTATAAGTAATTGTAAAAAAAAAAGTGTAATTCAATGCTGTGCAACCTACTGTGGCAGCATTGCAATAAATTACTATTTTGGGTGGGAAAGACAGACTATTACATTTACAGTATGTGATTTGTTCAATGTTTTTGTCCAAAAGAATTGAATTTAGCAAGGAAATGCCAAGCAAAAATTGCTTCTTTATGAAAAGATATGCAGGTGAAGGCCCAGTGCACTGTGAAAATATGCAGAAATATGTGAACAATAATTAATGTATACAGTGAAAATTTGCCAAGTATACTTTTAAATTTTGGGCTAAATCCAGGTACATGGATTGCAAACAGCAGCACCAAACTTCATTTAGAGAGTAGAAACCTTTCAACAAGAGTCACAAAAATGGTATTTCCTGCTTACTTTCATGCAATGGCTGTCAAACTCTGGTACGTGTATCACCAGTGGTTCAAGAACAAAAAAAACAAGCCCAAAAATTATTACATTTCATTGTTTTGTGTTTGAAGCATATGCATTAATTAAAGGATAGATATCAGAATAAATTGTATAAATTAAGCCGTTTGTTAGTGTTTTTTTATGAAATGAAATGTCAGAAAAATAAACTACTAGACTAGAAAATTACAAATAAAGATTTGAGACTCTCTGCTGAGCAGCTGGACAAGCGACTTGGCTGAAAGTATGGAGGCACAGCTGGCTCTTGGAGTAGGGGGTCCCCAGGGTCACTGAGAAGTAACAGCATGCCGGGGTGTAAATTACACCATGGCAGGGGGTGTGAATTAAGACAGAATGCTAATGCTGCTGTGTACAGATGTTCTCATGCTTGACTGGCGGCCATTTTGCCAACATCTCCCCATGCAGAAGTGCACGATGCATGCAATCCATGTTTAATGCACTGCTCAACAGATCGGTCACGAGGGCAAAATGTAGCACATGGTGAGGCATTTAGACAATGACAAGGGCTGTGATGGAACATGTCATTTGGGTGTTGACAGAGTCACCACCAATAAATGAAAAAAGAGTTTATATATATATATATATATATATATATGAAAAACCAATAACATGATTTGGATGTCAGTTTATGTGGGATTAGTTTATGTGAGATTAGTTGAGGTGGAATTAGTTTATATGGGATTACTGACTGCACAAATCTAATTAATAAAGTAGCAGAATGCCAGCTATTTTCTCATAACTAAGTTGAAATTCACAAAAGTATTTGGTATACACCAATCTTTACTTCAAAATTAAACAGAACGAAAAATTTTGCTTGTGATTTATGACTAAATGTAATATTTTAAATAAACAAATGAAAGTGGAATGGAAAAAGACCTAAGGTGATGTAACACAGCCTTTGAAGTTGGACAGTGTTTATAGTGCTGAATGATATTTCTACACTCCTGAGCTGGTAGGCTGGCCAACTCTTCCAAGAAAATAGCTACAGTTTAAGCGCCTTCTCTCATTGTGGAGTTTCAGCTTCTTCCTGGGATGTTTAATGCTATTCAGATCAGGACTCTGAGAATGCCACTTCAAAATGGTCTAATCTTTTCTTATCATGTCTTCTTCAGTACTTTTTGAGGCATGTTTTGTTCATTATCCTATTGCAGGATCCATGACTTGCAACTCAGACAGAGAGCTCTCTCATACCAGACAGCATGTTTCACTCCAGAATACCATGATAATATTTCAGTGCCAGAATATTGCAAAGCAACCTCAAAACATCAATGAGCCTCCTCTATGTTTCATGGTAGGAACTGGGGTTACTTTCTAGGAAAGCTTTGCTTTAGTTGGTGTGATTTAACAAAAAGCTCTATTTTTTTCCATCCAAAGGACATTATCCCAGCAGGCCTTTATCATGAAGCCCATTTTCATCCAGACACCAATGGATGGTGTGACTTGAAACTTTTGCACCTTCAGCTTGAAGGTCAACTTGGATCTGTTTTGCTTGTTTTTCATTCAAACAGTCTTTGTTCAATCTTGTGTCAGTTTTCCTTTTGCGGTCACAGTCCCATGAGCTTTACAGATTATAAAATTAGCAAAGGAGGTCAGAGGAACATCAATTTATTTGGCAATGGTCTTGTAGCCTTCACAATAACCATGCTTGTCTGCCCCCTTCTGTATTACCTCATCTGACAGTTTTTCTCCATTCAACCTGGGTGAATAAGTGATTATATGATTAAAGATGCCTATAATACTAATTAAAAGAAAATAGTCTGCTTGAAGTATCGCTACAACAAAATTATTTCTTAAAGGGTATCAATAATATTGTCTGTGACCTTTCAAAATGTTGTTGTAGAAGACATTCCACACAGAAATGAATCTGTTTCACATCATTTCCATTTGTCCCAACTAAAGAAAAGCTGCTGAAACAACCAATAACTTTGCCAATGTCTTTATGTGTGTCCTGACCAAGGGCGTAACTTTGGCTGGAACATTGGGGGGGGTTGAGGTCTCCACCCATTACGGCGGAAACATGATTATTGGGGGGGTTGTATTAGTTGGTTTTGATTTATTGGGGAGGCAATCCCCCCTATCCCCCCCTGTAATTTACACCCATGGTCCTGACACAGACAGAGAATTTGCTAATCATCGGCTGTGGAGAGTTTTCTGTGTGAGGTGTGTTTGAAGAAACTGTCGCGGTACTGAATGTACTTCACAAGTGCTTTCGCAAGACTTCAGCCCATCTGTAAGTCCAGACAGTACAGCCTGATAACAGAGGTCAGACTTTACAACAGCAATGTCAAACCTGTTCTTCTGTATAGCTCTAAATGCTGGCGCATTGTAAAGGTGGACATGAACAAGGTCACTGCCTCCCACAATGCATTTCTCAGGAAGATCTGTCGCATATTTTGGCCCGAGAAGATCTGTAATGAAGACCTTTACAAGAAAACGAAGAGCCAGAGCGTGGTGCTGGAGATCCAGTGCCGACGCTTAATATGGCTTGACCATAGATTCAGTCAGAATGGACTAGAACCGTATACCAAAGGTTGCTCTGAGAAGTGCAGGGAAGCGTAAAAGAAGGCTGGCCTAAAACAACCAGGTGGCGAACTGTGATGGAAGAGCGGAAGGAGATGGAGCTGATTGGGTGAAGCAGAACATGTAGCCAAGACAGGAGCAGATGGAAGGAAATCGTCGATGCTCTCTGCACCTATCAGCACGAAGAGTACTACTGTGCTGAATTTACCTTATTTAAATGTCAACACAAACTATTCATAATATTGAATAAAGCGGGGGGTGGGGGGAGGTGTGACTCAGTGTTTGCATGGACAGATTGCCAGGCTTCTGCACTTCTTTTCTCTTTGAGCAGATTAAATGACAGCATCTAAACCTGCTTAGACTCTTGCATACGTCTCAGTTGTTATATGCACCTAACAGGCAGGCACAATGTGCTTTTCATCACATAAGTCGAGCAGTGACCTCTGTAAAAGGCATCTAGCTCATGCTTACCTGACACCTCTGTGCTATGTTAATCTGCCATGTAAAAACATTGTTTTCTTTTGTATATGAAAGTAAAACCTCGTCTTTCATTTCTCAGCAGAAGTGAGTTCACCGGCACTTAGTTTTTTATTTTATTTCTCTATACTGAAGTCACTTTTCCAAATGTTATCACACACTTAGCACGACAGTGATCTGTGTGAACTGAACTGCGGATCATTCTTCATAGCTGACGTGAAATGCATTCAGGGGTTGTTTATCCTGCCATGCAACAAAATGTGGGCATGTCGCGTGTAAATGACTCTTACGCGCATTCTGCCACTGACTTAAGTGCACTTAAGTGCATTTTTCACTACGTGCTCTGCAGGGCTGTACTAAGTCCTGCGCCTCTGCACGGCCAAATGCAATATTTAATAAGGCAAATGTGTAACGAAACCAAACTTTCTACATTTGTTATACATTTAGAAGTAAAAGTTATAGTCATTGAATTATGTAAGAATTATATAACACAATAGTATATAGAAATATATGAGTATGTACAATTATATTACGAATAGGCAAGATTCAAGTGACATTTGCCTTGTCAACATGCCTTGTAGTAAAATAAATTTGATCTTATGGCTAACAGAGTAATGGTACGACTATAAGGCCCCTGGGCAAGGCCATTAACCCTTCCAGCCCTGTCCCTTTTTGAGTGTTTTTCTATGCCTTTGAGTTTAGGCTTATTACATTGTATGTACATGAGTTAGCCACATGTGCTGTCTGCTTTTGTTTTCAGGATATTCTGGGCTACTCAGGTATGTCGTAATTTGACGTGTAAATACTCACACAGTCTTGTTGTCCTTGTTATTAGGGATGCACCGAATCCAGATTTTTGGGGTTCGGCCGAATACCGAATCCACTGTTTAAGATTCGGCCGAATCCG
>JAODJU010000038.1:5539608-5552461 GCA_026776725.1 Gnathonemus echidnorhynchus
ATTTATTACTTTATTGCATCTGAAATAAACTGAGATAGAAAAGCATTATTTAGTTTATGATCCACTGAAGTGAATAAATATTGAAACAAACATACAAAAACAAACAAACATTTCACAGCAAATCCTAATATAAGCTCAAAATACTTTTAGGAGTAACAGACATTTTTTTTGTTTATATTTACTGTTCTGCTGATAGTTGGTAGTGGATGGATCAAGCGAATATGCACGTTGTTTTCCGAGGTGCATTTTAATAGAAAATGTTTAAAATATTTGCTGCAGAGGATTACTCTGGAATACTGTAGCGCAAAACATTGCAACTTGGACAACTGAATCGGGTAAGTTCAATCGATTCCAAAGGTATGCGATTCTTGTCTGTCCATTATACCTATCTAAAGTTATGAGCCTTCCTCACTTTGTTACTGTACCTGTTGAATAAGTTGAATAAGTTCTATTCCTGTGCAGTAAGAGCCTGCAGATTCAGCTCATTCACCACAGAAGTTGCCCTTCTGATTGATAAAGTGTTCAGAATTTGGAAACAAAAATGAAGAATATATTGATTTGCAATCCTCAAAGTCTTCAGGTATGGGTGAAGCTTTAGCACAAAATCTCTTTATTACAGATTGTTCAAGACTTTGATAGCAGTCATCCATCAGAGAAAATGAGAGATTTATTCTCTGATACAACAGCAGGAAGTATGAAATATTTCATTTACACAGTGAGGCCTACTGTAAAAATGTGTGAGGATTGTAAGATAAGAATATTTGCTGTACATGCACAGGAGACTCACAGGATGTGATCACTTCTCCAAAGACACAATCACCTTATTATTTCTGCCAAAAAAAAAAAGAATTCCAGGCAGTCATGCAGACATTATGGTCACCAGCAAAATGACCATTAGGCATTAGAGGGGAGTGACACGTGGGATGTTTCACTTGGATGGTTAGGCGGAGATGGAGTGTGAGTTTTAGGCTGCTAATTCCATGCTTTCCTGTCCTGCAACACTGAGCATGATTTGCATCCCTTGAGTTTAAAAAAAGATCCCTTTGTGTCTCCTGTTCCCTGTTCCCGTTCCCGTCTGTCTTGTCATTCCCTAAACCTTTCCCTTTCTGCCGATCCCTAACCCTAGACTGGGGATCATAACATGCATTTTACAGGAACACCAAGAATAGCTGTGAGTTAGATGGTGATTTCAAATTAAAGTGGAAATGGCACTAATAATGCACTATAGATACCGCTATAATGCATTATAATGGTCAGTATAAGCATTAAGTATACTTTGTATTGCATAATGAAGGTATTTATATTGCATTATAGATTACAGCTTCACTGGAGCGCATGAAGTATTATAATCAACACTATAATGCCGTATAACTGTTAATATAAGATACTTTAATCCTTTATTAATTTTTAGACTGACCATGATAATGCATTATGAAGGTATCTATAGTGCATTATAGATGAGAGCTTCATAAAGCATTGAACATGCATAGTAAACATGAGTATAAAGTGTTGTGCCTTTTGCTAAATATTTTAGCCATGTTTAAAATGCCTTATGAATACTTTATAATACATGGCCTTTTAGGGCGTAATGAAGTGATCTACTCAGTCTGTGAAGGAATCATTTGGTTGGATCAAAGCCACCGTGAATCCTCCATGCCAGATTTTTTTCTTGTGTTTTTCTACCAAATTACTGGTAAATGGTGTGTACCCTTTATAGAACAGGTTGAAAACAACCAGAAAGATGAGTACAAACATTTGTCGGTAGAGATGACATCATTGGGGCGCTCTAAACGTACTTTCTATCAAGCCGACACAGTCAAATGTTTCCATGAGGTCTGGCATTTTTCCAAAATCAGCAGTAAATTGTTCAAAAATCACATTAAATCCTTTCTAATGGTGAAAGAGGAAGCTTCAGGCTACTCCCATGTAAGTGATGAGATCCAGCGCCGCTAATTTCTTGAGTGGCTTCCCGCAAGCTGGAAGGATGACAGTCAATTCCCCTAGCAACATTAATTGAGACTGATGACTTGATGGACGTATCCTCTGAAGACCAGCTGGTGGGAGAAGCTTTTACGTGGTTCAGACATTACCATTACATCTTTGTGATCTACTTGGAGCAAAACATATTTCATTTAGGAAAATACAATGGAACTAAAGCATTTAATGCTATGTTAGTTTTTGTTCAAGAATGAGAGACGAGAGACACTGGATACGTTAAAGTTTTATCTTCCCACAAAAAGTGTTTTTTCAAGTCCTACTCACAGTTGATACATTTTGTGTCTGAGTAATTATTCTTTGAGGAGGCCGTTGCACAGAACACTTAACTGGAGTTAGCTAAAATGATAAAGAAAAAAAAAGTTTAGAAGTTTACAGGATATTGATTAATCCTGCCAGGAATCCACATTCATCCAAATGAAGCTTGAGTCACAGAAATACAAGTGTAGAGTTTAAATATAATTCGCCATTTAGCCCAGCATCTTGATCAGTAATGAAAATTAAAGTGTTGATTTCCACATTAATATTTTGATCCACTGAAATTTGTGACATTTAGTACCAATGGACCAGTTCAGACTTTTTATAGAGAGACAGCAAGAGCGAGCGTGAGATCCATCGCTATTCGTTAAAATAGAATACATAAAATGTCTTCTGTAGTATTGTGTTTTGTGGTAGCGAACAAACGTCTGAGGGCTGTGCAGTGCTGTGCAGTGCTGTGCTTGCAGGTTTGTTGCAAATCCAAGAGTCTCATCTTGATGTACAAATTCTGCCGGCTCTGGTTTCCTGTTTATTGGCTTGTACTGCAGCTTGTGGTATAATAAAGTGATCACATCACCAAAACTTTAGGCTCTTTTAACCCCCTTGGGACGAGTGAATGTGACGGATGACAGTTTTTCTCTCATTACGGTACACAGCATAGAACATATTGTTCATATTATGTATCACAGTACCGTAAACATATAGGAAGCCAGATACATGGCAGCTGGGTATGAATGAGAAATTCCAGCCCCAGGTCTTAGCTTCTGATCCAGTGCTCAGCCCAGTGCCCAGGCCAGGGCAAGGTTACTGATCATAGTGTAATTCTCAGGCTGCCTGCATAAACCCTTCAGTGAAACTGTCCAATAGGCCCATAATACCCATATTTTCATGCCCTTTAAATCATTCTGCACCCATCACTAAAGTGTTCTATGTAATTCTCACTCATGCAAAGTTAAATCTACTGACTATATCAGGGCTACTGAAGTGGCAGATCAAAGCAGAATTTCATGTGGCCTGTGTGATTCCCCCCCTCCCAAATCTTTAACATTCAGGACCCCCCGTACCCCCACTGTCCTGTAGAGATGTTTTTATAACTGGACCCCTGACAGTACCATTATCGGCAGTGACCACCAGTCTCATTCTAATGCTGATATTAGACGGCCTGTCATTTGCCTTCCTGAGCCTTTCTAAAATATCCACATATTTCCTGCCTTTTTTGTACATCCTCTCCTTCAGCATCCAGTTAAATCTTTTTATGAGAAAAGCTTTAAATTCATTGCCTGTGATAACATGGGTAATTTCATTTATTTATTTATTTGTTTGTTTGTTTAAAAGGTTTGGAAAAAAAATCAATTAAAATGAAGTCAAAGATGTTGGAACTCCTCATGTGTTTTAACAGAAGCACACAGGTATTTTTGGGTAGGAAAATATTATTATAACAAACACTTAAACTTGTATTTAGCTACATAAATCATCTTGTCATTGATGCTTTGGTGTTAGTACCAACACTTTGTTCCAAGGAAACATATCTCTAGCGATTTTGTAAAAAAGAAATAAGGTTGTAAGGATCCTGCACAAATAATCATTTTCTGACCTTGTCCTTGTCTCTGTAATTTTTTCTAGATTCTTGCTAAACAGCTCTTTGTAACTTGCTTGACCCTGACCTGTGTGTCAAGCAGCGACCTACACAAATACACAGACACGGACATCATGCATTAGCCTTTGTGAGGACAGCTATATTCCCACAAGGTCCTGGCTGTAATGTATCAGCAAGCTGGGGTTTACAGCAGAACTCAAGCAGCATCATCGGGCAAAACTGAAGGTCTGTAAGAGATGTAAGAGTTGAGATAATAACCTCTTCAAGCTGGAGAAGAGAATCAGAGCAGCCAAGCAAAGGTGCTCTGAAAAAATGAAAAGCCAGTTCACAGCTGATGACCCATCTTCCATATGGAAAGGCATGCAGGTACTCACAAGCTACAAAAGAAGACCACCTGCTCCATGGACTGCTGTCTGTTAGCTAAGAACAGAGACTGCTGTAGATGTGGTAGGTGTAATGCAGGTACTCACAAGCTACAAAAGAAGACCACCTGCTCCATGGACTGCTGCTAACAACAGAGACTGCTGTAGATGTGGTAGGTGTAATGCAGGTACTCACAAGCAATGAAAGAAGACCACCTGCTCCATGGACTGCTGCTAACAACAGAGACTGCTGTAGATGTGGTAGGTGTAATGCAGGTACTCACAAGCAATGAAAGAAGACCACCTGCTCCATGGACTGCTGCTAACAACAGAGACTGCTGTAGATGTGGTAGGTGCAATGTTGCCCCCTCCCTATCTCCCCCTAGGTCTGCAGATGATGCATTTATGTGTCATCACTACATCCCGCAGCATCTCCACCACCAGCATCTTACGCAGGTATCCTGTCCATCGATCTCAGTTCTGCATTCAGCGCGATACTCCGTGACTCCTTCATACAAAGGTCTCAGCTTACTGTTCCTCAGAGCCACTTCTGCATATCGCTATAGGCAACAAATGTTGTTTCAAATATCATTTAGCATATGCTAAGGTAGCAACAGTTGATTGTAATTGTATAAGATGGAGATATCTCCTTTGGCAGTAAATATGATTTTTAAAGCAGGGTGAAATAGTATTCCTCCTCTTCAAAAATTCAGTGTACATTGTTTTTCTGGTGGTACATTCTTTATGCTGCCAATAAGATATTTAATCTCAGGCCTAATATTTGCCTGTACCTTTCAGGGGCAAGTGAACATTAGAAGAAAAATTGACGTCCATCGTCCAAGATCAGGCCAACAACTTTATTAAAATAGATCTGGAAAGAATTTTCACCAGGCAACTATGTGTTCAATAACTGTTACTTTAAAGAAACATGAAATAAAATAAGTACATTTTCATCATATACACTATGTGGTCTGTAACCATCTTTCACAAAGGATGTTTATGATGTTTCAGCAAAGTGATATTTCCTGCTATTGAACATGTCATTTACAAGTGAAACCATCTCATAGGGAATGAATCCCAAATCAGTATTGAGCCATCAAAATCCTTTCTGGTCAACCAATAAGAGTGTTTTGGCGAACATAATGAAATATGACACCTCAAAATGAATCATATTCATCTGGATCTTTAACGCTGGATATAATGGATGATTTGTTCCCAGCAGGTCAATTATGACATTTATCTATTGCATAACCTGTAATGCTCTAAACTCTTAATTATTTCAATTATTCCAATTCAATTATTTCCAGGTTAGGTAATTTACTATGTAAAATGTTATTTATCTTTGATAAATAAATAAAGGCTGAAGTATAATGAAACCCAGAGGGTCAGTTTTAACCCGCCCAGAACCAAGGTGTTGGTACTAGGCCATCATCAGTGCGACAGACATCTACGGTGAAGCACTAGTCAAAAGATCACAAGACATAAAATCATAGACCCCGCAATCTTCATTATTGTCAGTGTAGGCGAGTGAGATTTTTTAATGCCTATTTTTTTCCTTATTATTAGATTTGTACTACATCTGTTTAAATGCCAAACATGCTGTCACTCAAAAAATCTGTTAAAAAATACATACACGGAGAAAATTTGTATCCACATAATGATATGCCTATCCATCTGAAAGGAAACATTACTTCTGGTTGCAACTACTCGCAAGTGGTCATATAGTTATGAAGGAATAAAAATGAAACATTAACACTATTTCAATGCAAATGGCATTTTGCCATTTATACGGTGACCGTATTGCTTCAGCAGTAGTGCAGAAACCAACTGACCCACTTGATTTCTAGTCATTCTGTTCATGAGTCATTGTAGCCCTCAGTTTAATACATATTAAAATACAAACCCAAACTGTTTGTGTTTATTGGTACCTATTCACTCATCTGTTCTTTTTTCATATCAGCTAATCCCACCCAGGACGATGCAAAGGCCTGAATTTAAGCAGGACGCACAGGGAATCCAGCATCTTAGAGACGTGCTGAGTGTCTGATCACTGCAGAACATATACATTCACAGTCACACAGTTTGTGTGAATTAGAGACACTTTCTCACATTTCTAGAACATGTCCAGGGGCAGAAATCACACTCTCTGTCCTGTAGATCTGAAGTCACTGTGCAGCCCCCTATTTATTCATGCCTTAATCCTGGAGAGAATCTGAATTTTAAGAGATGAAGTTAATATATGTTTTGTAGAATTCAAAGCGATTACAATCAGAGAAGCCTGTTTACAGCCATTATCTGGAGAGTGACAGAATTAGGAATTCATTGTCAGATTAACAAATAAAACTGAAGAACTCATCTATGAATATGGAAGAGCTTTAAAAATCAAAGTGCTGCAGCCTGATATTCTTTTTTGTGTGGGGGTGGGGCGACTACCTCAGCAGCAATGAAGAGGTACAATAATATCTTTTTGGACTCACAAGTAAAAAAGGAAGCATGATTTCCAGGTGTCATAATGTATACGGAATCACCGTCCGCACGTGGTATGTAAGTGCAATGCAAGGAAAGCTGTATGGGTTCTAACACTTCATATTCACCAGCAGTTATTGGTTTCCATTCTCATAATAAACAATGAAATGCAGAAACATAGCCCAGCAACACAGTCAGCTTCCGTTTAAGTAACCATTAACGGGAAAAAAAAATCAGTTCCTTTTTCCTCAGTAGTATTCTGTCATAATAGCAGCTGCATTACTTACATCTAACTCTCAATTCCGCACCCTCTGAGGACATAGCAGAGTTTGAGGCCATCACTGAATGATAAGCAGCGCATCCTCATTCAGTCATTCTTTGATGGAGTCTCGGTTCCCATGGTAACGGCATTACCATCATCACTGGTGGCCTGCCGCAGAGCAGTGGCCTTGTTTCCCATAGTTACAATATTACCATCACTGCTGGCTTGCGGAAGTGCAGAGGTGTGTTTTGCTCTGGCCCTTGCAGTCATACTATCACCAAAGGAGTGTGGTGGGCCCTGGGTCATCGTGACCATGTGATCACATGTTGTGGACGGTGTACTCACTGCCACACAACTACTGTATAATACAACGTACCAGAAGTAAAACTGATTGCCTGCTATACATGATTCTTGACCTAAACACTCAGTGGATCAGACATGCATAAAGCCCCTGGCCTTCATGTAACTTTGAAATTCCATGGTAAATGATGAATAGCCAGTGCTTGGAGAAGCTGAGAAACCCTGTTGTAGCAGACCTGAAAGTCAATGACAATTGCATTTCTGAATTTTACCAGTTAACTAATGCCATGGTTCCCCCAGAAGTAAAAATTGTGGAAATCTATCACCTTGAAATACCTCAGAGACAAACCATACGTTCATAAAAAAAGGAACAATTGTTTCTGTTTTACACGCCTATTTCGAGTGGCACAAAGCAGTTGCTCACATTTGTTATTCTGTTTTACAGTCCTTTTTCAGCAGGGGATCACAGTTCCTGACAGTGGACTGATTTCCCTTTGACACAGCCCTCATGGATTTGTCTATAGCTTCACTGATTATGAGGTTGATTACCTCATAGCCTCTATTTCATAGTACTGTGATGGTCACCAGGAGTGCCACAGGCTTCTTGATGTCAGTCTGACCCCAAATTTGCATATGCGGTCCCTATTTCGATTATCTGACTGGTCGTGTGTTTTTAGGAATATTTGTGTCTTCCCACAGTGTAGTCCGATTAGTTTTAAGCTATCTGCCTTTAAATGCATGATATGTCAGGTCAGCAAGTTAAGGTCACAGAGATATAAAAAAATCAGTCGATTCTTGCATCAAAAGTCAAAAAAGTGCTTAAGAAGTTCTGTGCTTTTGACTTAAGCATACTCTCCCTCATCAGCGTGGACACGACCACAGCACTTAACCGGAAAGCAAATCTATCCCATTAAGCATAGAATGGTTACCAATTAGGCAGGTCATGTAATTACCTGGTCAGGTAGTTCCATTGGGGACCCCTTACTCACTGTATGAAGCGTACTGTATGTACGTGAGGCCTGTATTGGTGCAAAGCGGAGCGTTTCACAATCCCCCCGGAAACATGCATACAGTGTCCGCCGCTTTAAGAGGAAGGCGTCCCTGTCTGACCCAGTCTGGGTGGAGCGCTAGGACAGGCACTGCGGCTTACGGTGGTGAGGACACACTGCTTCCTTTGAACCTATTCTTTGTTCATTTTAATGGAGAGAATTATTTTTAATTTACCACTTGTTTAGCTTAATTGATTTACCTACTAGGCATGTTGACAAGGCAGGTTTCACTTGAATCCTGCCTAATGGTAATATACCAGAATATTTCTATAAGCTGTTGTGTTATTTAATTCTTATATGATAATATGTATTATGCACATTCCTTTTGGATTGTAACATTTATTCTGAATATATAATGAATGTACACAGTTTTGTTACATGTTTGGCTCCCTGAAATCTGCAATAATGCATTTGGCCATGTAGAGGCATGTGACTTAATACAGCCCACCGGAGCACATCGGGAAAAATGCAATTAAAAGCACTTCAGTCAGTGGCAGAATGGGCCATTTACATGGCATAGGGGTCATTTACATGCCAAAATGCCCATATTTTAGTGTTTCTAAGCCCAGTGAGTAGCTGGTCTAAGTGCAACCAAACCCCAGGTTGGAATCTATGGGAGAATACGCTGAGGGGTAGCATGTGGCTCAGTGGCCTACGACTCTGTCCGTGATCAGTAGGTCACCAGTTCAAGCCCCGCCTTTGTACAGCTGCTGGTTCTTGAGTCAGGCCCTTACCCCCCCCAACTCCCTGGGTGCTGCTGTGGTTTGCTTCCTTTCACTGCCCATATTGCTCGTGTTCTTACTTTGTATGTGTGTGTCAATTAATATGCAGAGCTATGCTAGTGTTGTGTTGACTCTCCTTCATGGGACACACCTGATTTCATTGTACATCAAAGAGTCAAAGATATTTTATTGTCAGTTCACATTATATGTACAAGACATACAGGAGAACTGAAATGCCATTTCTGCTCACTGGTGTGCAAACCGTCCAGTTACAGAAATTAAAGACATACTATACAAAACGACAGATAAGAAGACACAGGACATACTGACAAGGCTAGAGAGAAATCGACAAGTGCAGACGTTACAACGTGCAAATGGTAACAATAAATATATGGTCAGTTGTGCAAATGATAGCAGTTTAAGAGGCAGTTGTGCAAATGGAAAGAGTAGAAGAGGCGATTGTGCAAATGGTAATAATATTAAGGTAGTTATGTAAATGGTAAACATAGATAAAGTAGTGATGCCAAAGGTGAACAATACAGTGCAAAAGGTAGCAATTGTGCAAGTCAAATACAGCAGAAAGGTATGAGTGTAAACAATACTTGAGGTAGTCAGTGAATAAATTAATTAAATTACTGTCCAGGGGCAGGAGGCAGAATGGGGAGGTAATGGACAGAGTTCAGCCTCCTGACAGCCTGGTGGATAAAGCTGTTTGAGAGTCCGGTACCTTCTCCCTGAAGGCAAGAGGCTGAAGTGGGGGTGTAAGGGCTGGGAGGAGTCACCAGCAATGTTGATGACCCTGTGGGTGAGGAGGGTATGGAAAGTGTCAGTGAGGGGGGGCAGGGAGGTGCCGATGATCTTGCTGGCTATATTCATTATCTGCTGCAGAGCCTTACGGCAGGAGGCAGAGCAGCTTCTGAACCACACGGCGATACAGCCAGTGATGATGCTCTCAATAGTGCCTCTGTAAAAAGAGAGCATGATGGGGGTGGAACTTTCGCCCTCCTCAGTTTGCGGAGGAAGTAGAGGCGTGTTTGTGCCTTCATGGTCAGTGATGTGGTGTTATTGGTCCAGGAGAGATCCTCAGAGATATGCACCCCCAGAAATTTGGTTGTTGTAACACTCTCCACAGCAACGCCGTTGATGGTCAGTGAAGCATGCTGAGGAGGTCTCCTGAAATCTATAATCATTTCTTTGGTCTTCCTCACATTGAGGAAGGGATTGTTCACCTTACACCATTGGACCAGGTGGCTCACCTCACTTCTGTAGTTGGTTTCCTCGTTGTTGTTTATGAGACCCACTATAGTTGTGTCATCCGCGTACTTGACAAAGTGGTTTGTGCTGTAGGTTGGCACACTGTCATGTGTCAGTAGTGTAAAGTCGTGTGTACATTCGTGTAATGACATTAAAAAGGCATTCTATTCTATTCTATTCTATTCTATTTATCCCCCACCAAATTCTTTGGGTACTTACTGAATCTCAAATGATCTCAATATTACTAGAGTTGTATTGATTGTAAATGATTTGTTCTACCTAAAGTGAACAAAATGATCATGGTGACTGCACCAATTCCTTATTTTCATTGTTTGTTCAATGAAAGAGTCACCTGTCAGTTCATTCCTGACAACTGATATCCTTTCTTTCATCATCCACTAATAATTATGACATTGTAATAAATCATGTGAAGGAGTAACCTATGATGCTTTATTTTATCAGTACCAAAGACAGAATCCAAATGGAGGATTGATAATAAGAGAAAATGTCAGAATCCAAACTGAGACAGAACAATAGCAGAATTATAATCCTAAAGTCGAACTTAAAAGGGCAAAACCATGTGTAACTCTTTCAAGAGAAATCACACGTTCAGGGCCCTGTATCACAAAGCCGAATTCCTTGCTTAGCTGGATAACTCATCAGATTTATGCTGCCCCAGTTTAAATGGACTTTACCTTCATTCACTTACATTTAGCCAAGGCTACCTTAAATCTGACAAGCAAGAAATCCAGCTTCATGATACAACTTCATGCTGCAGATAAAGTATCAAAATGAACAAATCAATAAATTATTCAGGAAAAAAAATGCTATAGTTTATCATCTAAAAATGCATTCAGTAAAAAGGATTACGGTTTGCCTGAGCTACCTAAGTTAACATACCTTTAGCTTCAGTTAGATTACCGTAACATTGACATCGCACCAGTAATGGCTAAATGGTGAGTATCCTACCACTAGGCTACCACCACAATATTTAGGTAAAACAACAAATAGACAATATTCCATTAATTACTAATTAATTAATTAATTTGGTTAGAAATGTGTTAGTAGGTAAGAAAGATATTTAGTAATGCTTAATCTTGTATGACTTCATTGGGTGTTAAGGTGCATGCTTCAAGATTCCTGATGTGTACATTGTTAATAAATGCATTAACTCATGGTTACTTTGGCATTCGTTCATTTATTAATATATGCTTATTTGTTGACCAGTATTGTAAAGTATTACCAAAAAAATTCTGGTCCTCTGCTTAAACCACGGTATGAAAGGCATTATGCAACAGCTAAAAGCACTTTACAAATTTTTTGACATTTACCGCTACCTCTTCACAAGTAATATGAGGGAGTCTCCTACTAACAGAGCACTTTAGTGGTCTTGAAAATTTCACTTTCCCATGTGCAAATGGTGTGAACTGAAGAAATTACAATACATTGGTCTGTGAATCAAAATTGCTTCCCTTCCCCGAGCATGAAGTTAAAGGCTTAAAAAATGAAGGCCTTAAAAAGTTAAAGAAAGTAGTTCAACTATGTAAAAGTAGTGTATGTTTTTGAAGCAGCGAGTACCATGAGGAAATCAACAGGTGCTTTACTGATCACAACAAAGCCTTCGATTGTATTGCTCATATAAAATTATGGAATTTTCTCGGGAAATTAGCTTTAACTGAGAATCTCATTGTACACATGATTTCAGATTTATTGTATAAAAACGTAGAATGACAGACGCTGAATAAGACAGCTGAGGATAACCTCTGAATATTAATAGAGGAGAATGAGAAAGATCTGAAGAAACACAAGGAAAATTAAAAAACATTGTGAAATGTTATCTCCCTGGCTAAAAGGTGTGACCACAGTATCCCACCTTATCTGCACTAAGCCCTAGCCGTTTAGGCCTCTCAACTTCACTTCTTTATTACAAAGTTTTGAGCAAATAAATTTATTACCGTAAAACCCATAGCATTTTCTCACTTCACGCCAGTGTCTGGATTTGTGGTCACGTTTTCATTAGGCAAGAACAGAAATAACCAAAACACTACATTTAATTAAATTTAAAATGAATTCATGTACTTTAAAGAGGACACATTTTAGGGTTTACATGAGCATGGTTTAGTACTCTGTGGGAGAATTAAATTAAACTGTATGTGATTTAATACAACATACGCACAAAAAACCTTTGTGATTCCTCTATACCATTAGTGTGTATTGTTACAGTTCTTACTGTTATGCAAAGGAAAATGGGTCATAGTACAAATTACTTTACAATGCAGGACAATGCCTAATTGGAAGAGAGAGATTCGGCAAATTGGCATGTAAGTGGAATGCGCAACAAATGAATAAATATAGTTACATGTCACATTGAGGACTCAGGTAATTCAGGTAAAAACATTTACTGGTGTTCATATTCGCAATTGATCCATCCAGTTTTTCCAGAAATAATACTGGTTGGTGAGTGTGTGAGGAGTAAGGACCAGATGGGCAGAGCAGGTGACGGGGCTGTCTGGGGAATACAGTGCTGTGGATCTGACAGTGCCCCTTTCTAGGGGAATACAGTGCTGTGGTTCTGACAGTGCCCCTTT
>JAODJU010000038.1:5552561-5565135 GCA_026776725.1 Gnathonemus echidnorhynchus
ACAGTGCCCCTTTCTAGGGGAATACAGTGCTGTGGTTCTGACAGTGCCCCTTTCTAGGGGAATACAGTGCTGTGGTTTCTAGTTTTATTTGATACAGGCTTTATGTCAGGGACATCAATCTAATACAGCCCAGAAAGATAAGGAGAAAAACAACAGCAAAAAAATGGAAAGGAGAAGTGGAGAAAGGGATCAGCATTAAGCTGTAGAATCATCGAAGTCATATGTGCAGCTAAGGGGGTCAGTGGGGTGGATGGATACTTCATATGTTCATATTTGTTAAATATTCAAATGCACTGAAAAAAAATAAAATGGGAATACACATTAGGAGCAGTTGAAACCAAAAGATTTCAATGGCTATTCTGTGACAAACAAAAGCTCTGGGCATTCATTCGAGACTTTCATTCATTGCATGAGGAAATGTGCTGAGCGCTCTGCATAAATAACTCACAAATACAAAAAAGGCTCGCTCTTCTGTGAGATACAGAAGTAGATGTAGTCTCAAGTATTGCAATATGACGGATCACGTCGGCAGTTATAGAAAAAGATGAGAAAAAATGTTTACTGTTGTCTGTTTCATAAAAATCATTGCTTTGTACCTTAAGTATATGTTATGGACATATGAATTATACCTGTATCAGGTTTAATCATTTCAGCTTGAAAAACAAAATAATTATACTATTAATAAAAGAATTATGCATTAACCTTGGAGTGGTGTAGGGTTAGGATGTGATGCGTGTGACTGAAAGGTCACCAGTTTGAATCCTAAGACCAACAAAGTGATTCCACTGTTGGGCCCTTGAGTAAAAGGCCGTCGACCACCAATTGCTCCAGAAATATCGATTTCAATGAAAGTATCTGTTGAATAAATTAAATCTAAAGTCTGCCCAGGATAAGTTATTAGAAGTTGGTGGGATGATTAGTTTGTGACTGATTATTTTGTTTCTGCTTGTCTTTTAATTCACTCCTGATATTAAATTAAAAGGGGAAATTGGAAACTGAAAGAGAGAAATAAGAAGACTGGCTTAAAAAGAAAAAAAAAACATTAAGATAAATATATAAAACACAAAATAAGATTTATATGTTAGGTTACATTTATGTGCATCCTAGACATAAATTTATGTGGCAACTATAGTACTGCGCACTTCTCAAATATTCAGCATAAATATTACACATCAGTTATTCATTCATTCATTCATTCATTCGTTCGTTCATTCATTCATTTTCCATGCCCTCTTGTCTCATTACACTTTACTTGAGGGGGCACAAGTAATTTAGTAACTCAAGTACAAATCATGAACAAATACAGTAACTGCATGAAATACATGAAGTATTATGATTGATTAATAATCAAACAAGAGATCAGTACATTAACACTTAGTTTCTGGTTAATTAATACATTAAGTAAGAATGTATTACTACATTATTTGTGCCCCCTCAAATAAAGCGTTAGCCTCTTGTCATCTATCAATTATCCATCATTCCGTTTTCACCCCCCGGGCATCAGAGCAGAATCCGGACACTCTGGAGGGATTGTGTCTCTTTGCCAGTTTGGGAGTGTTTGGGAGCCCCCAGGTAAGCTAGACTCCGCAGCCTCGGTGAGGGAAATCTGTCTCCAACCTGCCTGGTGTGCCAGAAAAATGTGAAGTCAAACAAGATGAAGTATAATTAATATTTGGTCATAGATTTAGCTGTCTTTGTTACAAAAATATGCACATATCAGCAGCACTGGGCCAGACCAAGATTTTGCTTCTACCAACCAGTTGAGTATAAAGGATGACAGTCACAGAATACTTACCTGGTTGGTAGAAACAAAATCTTGATCTGGATTTGTAGCCTCTGGACCCGAAATGCCCAACACTGCATATCAGTCAGCATGTAGCGAACCTGTAGCCTGTCCTAGAAGGCACAGGGGAAAAGACACCCTGAACTGGATTTCAACTGGATTCCAGTGCACATATGCACCTTATGATCAAATCGAAGACACAACTTCAACTAAACCTCAACTAAATTTGAGAAAACCTAGGCAAAGACAGACAATAAAAGAACTCCACCCCTACAAACCTGGGGTAGAATTTTGAACCCCCAAGCCAAGAAGAACAGACAGCTTCTTCTGACAATAAGATGTTGTACAAATAATAAATAGACCAACTGTGGGTTTTCCTTCATTTTAAAACTGATGATAAGGAAATGTGTCCCATTCTAAAAGTTCTGCTGTGTTCATTATTCCTGTGTCGATCATGAACAATCTTAAAGGAGCAAAATGTTTTCGGCATTCATTTTACAAGCTGATATTGAAAATGTTCACAACTTCCCCCATAGTTATGTTAGAATAATTAGATAAAGAATTATCAGTTGTACCCTAAATAACATCGAAATGAAAAGCCTTTAGCACAATAAATATCCTTACAGTTAACTGTAGCTCATTATTAGCTAATAGAAAAGTTTTATAGTATTTACTGTTTTATTATAACACTGAAGATATCATATTGTCCCTATATCATCCTACATGACAGTGGTGTCATCTGACATGAAGCATAACGTGGCATAAAATGAGACTGCTTCAGCATCCTGTACCTAATCTATGCGATGTGTGGTCAAGGCCATTTAATTCATATGCGGAGACCAGCATTCTGCAATGTGACCAATTCGGATTATAGTCTTTAATCAGCAGTTAAGAAGGCAGCCACTTGACAAGTGGGAGCCTTATATGTAAGTAAAGGGTTGGCACAGTGGGTATCACAGTCGCCTCACCCCTGGGATAGTCTCCGCCCTGGTGCTACCTGTGTGGAGTTTGCATGTTCTCCTCGTGTTGTCTCCACCCTGGTGTTACCTGTGTGGAGTTTGCATGTTCTCCTCGTGTTGTCTCCACCCTGGTGCTACCTGTGTGGAGTTTGCATGTTCTCCTCGTGTTGTCTCCACCCTGGTGCTACCTGTCTGGAGTTTGCATGTTCTCCTTGTGTCGTCGTAGAGTTTCCTCCCCAAAGTTCAAAAACATGCTGATCCCCCACGACCCGGCACAGGATAAGCTAGTATGGAGAATGGATGGATTTGTAAGCAAATAGACCTTGAAGTCATTCACAAAGCCAGTGGTGGGAGCTAAAAGCAAGGATCATACTTTATGCTCCAAGTAGCAATTTTAACTGCTGAATTCTGAGTAATTAAATACCAAAATTGAATGTGCAGTATGTGTGCACCATGACAGGAGAGCACTATAGTAATCTAACCTGCCGTATACAAAAGCAGCCACTTTCTTCTCAGTATCTCGGATAATGAGTAAACCCTCCAGCGTGGCGCTGTTCAATAGCACACCTTTGATACAGCATCAACATAAGGTTTTAATAAGAGGCTTGAATCTAAAATAATGCCAAGATCACATGCCAAGCTATTGAGCAAACAAATGACATGACTGCTATGCGGGTCACCAAATTTGAACCATCAACCTCGCTGGAGCGCAGCCTGCTAACCTGACAAGCTGGCCACCATCTGATTGATAACCGTAGAACTGAGTGATCAAATAATGGAAATTGGACAAGGATGTGGGGAACATGTATGAACAATAGAAAACAGCTTTTCATTTTAACTTTTGAAAGACTCATGCAGTATTTTAATGCAATTCATCACTCTGACCATTCCATCCCATAGGAATGGTGAAATGTAATTTGTAGGTGTCAGTATCGCAGCTGACTTGCTGAAGGCATGCATTAAAAACTCTCCTTTCCTACATCAGCCTGTTAAATTCCCCACTCTCTATGGCCTATCTTACGTTTGATGACTATGAATGAAGTCTCCTGAGAGTTAAAGTAAGAGCAGGGCATAGAATAGGTTGACGTTACAAATAAATATCATCAAACAAACAAATACTTTGAGCTTTCAGTGATTATTTTTTTTGATTGTGTGTTCATTTTTCGGTAAAAACACATTCTGTATTGTATTATATATATAAATATACAATGGCACACAGCTAGCAACCAGGGGTGAGACAGTCTTCCCATACTGGGCTTACAGTCTAAACTGGGAACAAGCCAAGGAGGAGGGAAAAGGCTGTACCACATACTGTATATAAGTACTAGCATTGCATTGTCAGAATACAAAGAAATGTGTGTTCTCTATTCAGCCCGCATAATGTTTATGAAAGTGTACCAGTAACTTTATTAAATTTTAACCAGATACTAGCTTACATTAGTCTCATTTCTGAACCAGCAGAACTGTTTTTGACTGTAACACTGTCTTTCCCTTCTGTACGCATCACTTTCTTTGTCGCTGTCTGCATATTTGGTTTAGCAGTTAGAGCATGAGATTAGCTACTGTGTGTTACAGATTCCAAAAGTATTCGGAAAAAGTTAGACAAACGTATACAATGCTGAACACCTCCTGGACTGTGTATTCAGTATTCAGGCACTAAATACTTAATATCCTGTTCAGCCCTGTGAACAAACTTCTGCCTCCTACCTACCAGGAAATACTAGAGGACGCCCATTCTGAACAGACCGTCACCTTGAAACAGCCGCCCTTCTATACAGTTTTCCCTACTTTTCCCCATAAATCTTACCCCGCAAAGGTCATCTGTCTGCACCTCTGCCTCCTGAGTCTCAATGCCAGCTACAATATATATAAGGTGTGTTTATTAAGATGTAGCAGAGGCATATTTGTGCCAAATCTATTCAAATGTAAAACAAAAGCATTTGTGACTTAACTTCACTTTCTTTTATTACTTGCAAGATAGGAATGCTATATTTTTTTTTTTCAAATTCAGTCTAAGTGAAAGCAGATATAGAGTGTGGCTTACACAAGACCACAGGTGTCATAGCCACCGGGACAAAGGACTCAGGGGGCAGGCATGGTGGAGAAACAAAAGGAGTTATATTGAACTCAAAGAACAAAGACTAGAAATAAACGGGATCAAGGGGGATCAAATTGGAAGGACTGGTCACTGGCAATAAGATAGTATGACATCACTGACAAGACTAGCGAGGACAAGACAAAGAGATGCTTAAATGCATGAACTAACAAGAGGTAACAAGCATCAGGTGTGACCCATTAGGCCACATGAGGGAGGAGACAGGAGGGCCAGGCAGACGCAGTGGGCAGGACGCAACAGCAGGAAGACCTGCATAAACAGCTGTAGATGATGGAACTGTTTTCAAACATCTGAACTCCTCAAAAGACAAACAGCATGATTTAAACAATTTACTAATTAATTCACATTAATTAATTCCCCCAGGCAGTCCATCCCCCAGGCAGTCCATGTCATGAACACTTAACAATACACGTGGTACACACAACACTAAAATAAATTATTTATTTAACACACACACTTATTTACTTTTCATATTTGCACATATCACGATACCTGTACAAACACATCATACCTGGTCATACTGGAATGTTTTTGCTATTTTGCACATCTGTATATTTGTATATAACTCTTTTTATTACCTGTGTCTTGTCTTGTCACTGTCATTCTGTTGCACTGTAGAGTTCTGTCACTAAAACAAATTCCTCATATGTGTTAACATACCTGGCAATAAAGCTTATTCTGATTCTGATTCTAAATGAAAAATGTATAAAAATCCATAAACTAATAACTACTGTATATTTAGAGTATTCATCCCACATGCTAAGGGCAAGAATTGCATTTGTGCAGATAATGATTTCTTTTCTTGATTAGGCAATTCATCAAGATCAAAGAGCTTGACTTTTCTGGTAATGGAGCCTTATTTTGGCCTGTGTACAAGACTGCATGCATTCAAGGAACCAACAATCAGAATGCAGTCTCTTACAAATCAGCTCTGAAACACGACTTTTCCAGGATTATATTTCTGCACAGTGGTTAATTTAAAAACATATCGTCAAGGAAAGATGACTATATTATGTACAAATAAATGACTGATAAATGCAACGAATGGCTAAAATGAATAACAAAATTGCATGATCAGATAAAATGATCAGTGATCCAGAAATCTGGACAGTTTCAGGAAAAAAAAGAAAATGACATTCTGTGAAATTCCAAATTCAGACTATTAGCTGCAAAAATCTATTTTAATGACAGGTGTGAAAGTAAGATAAATATCTTTATTAAAATAAGAATAGAAACATAATTATTTGTAGAAAGTGAGTGATCATTTTTTTTCCCATAACACATGCAAAACAGTTATAAAGATAAAAATTCATTTTATACGCTTACAGTCTATTGAAATTTCATACTATTATTATTATTATTATTATTATTATTACCATAAAACAAAAGATTTAAACGTAATCTATACACAAGGAGAGGGTACTAGGTGAAATATAGTTATCTAGTGGCTTCTCTTCAAAGAACAAAAGGTAGCAATAAAAAGCAGAAATGCAGAACTCACTTCTAAGCAAACAAACAAACAAATAAACAAACAAACAAACAAATAAAGAGATAAGTGCCCTTTCAATAACTGGGCCAGTGCTATTCTGGACTGTCTCATGCTAAAAGCAATTCAGCTAAATATTTCATAGCAGGCTAGCAGTGATGTACAAAATGCTTCTTCTCCCCTGACAGTAACATTCTCCACTTTTGTTATTCTCATACACTTATCTAACTTTTCTGCCATGGCCACAGTTACAAAAAGCAGGTCTCAGTACTTGTAAGTTTTGTAAGTTTTATTTATTGATGCAAGTTTTGTAGGTAAATCAAAACTAAGCCACCTGCCTTTGTTCTTTAATTATTATCCCTAGTTAGACTATATAATTCACCAGGTCTCCTTGTGTCAAGGTATTCAGGATTTACAACTTATATGTGCAGGTGAAAGTTAAGTCTTCAGCTTTTTTAAGATGGTGAAAGTTCTTGCTTGACTAAGAGTGTTATATGTAATTAAAATAAAAATTAATTACATTTAAAAAGTCAAGGAAAATTGGAGGGAGGTGTGTATTAAACTGCTGTATAACCTGGAGGGTGGTGTGTATTAAGCTACTGTATAACCTGGAGGGAGGTGTGTGTTAAGCTACTGTATAACCTGGAGGGAGGTGTGTATTAAGCTACTGTATAACCTGGAGGGAGGTGTGTGTTAAGCTACTGTATAACCTGGAGGGAGGTGTGTATTAAGCTACTGTAAAAGCTGCTGTCAATAAGAATTGGAAGGGGTGAGGACAGTTTCTTTGTTAGTTGGTGAGACAATTATTACTATAAATATTGTTATGGGTTTCCACTCTAAAATAAGTAGATTATTTTTACTCCGCTATAGAAGAATCCCTGTCATTATTTATTCATATTAATTAACTGTTATTTATTTTTTTATTGACATCACCTGATTGAGAGGTCAGCTAAGAATTGCTTGAGCATGTCCTTCATCATTTTGTTGACAATGTTTCAGTACAAAGCAAATAACAGGAGTTGCTGTCAAACTGGGATAGTAGTGGTCCGCAGAAAGATTCATTGAAGTCTCATCAATCTTTAAATATTTTGCCAGAGAAAATAATGATTTTGAGGTGAACAGAATTATTTATTGTTTGCAAACATCAGAAAAACCTATAAAAGTATGACTTTAGATGCAATGCTGCTAGAAAATATGTACTCAAGAGACTGCATTATTTACGCATTTGAAATTTTAATAGCACAATTTTTTAGGAAGACAGGATGCATTTTGGGAGGGTCTGTACCGTCCACTGACCTGGAAATATGCTGTCCACCTAACTAAGGATATTAGTGCATTTTACAGATGAGATTAGCATTAAAGTGTGGAATATTTTTCAAAATTTGGTTTTGCTGCTGAGGTTGATCGAAAATCAAAAAACAAATTATCTTTACCAATTTCAGTATAAAACATTATTAGTTAAAGAGAAGTTAGGGTAAGCATCCTCAAAATATAAAAGAAATATAAGTAAATATGCTGACATGAATACTAAGAAACTTTTCTATAGTAATATTATAAGATTATCACTATTTGTTAGATTTTAATTAAGCTGCCTGCAGATCTGTGACGGAGCTCACCTGGAACTCATTTCCTGTGTTGAACAATAACACCACTTCCATTCTTCCATTCAGTGTGAGGTATTGTGAGCTTTTGACTTGTCAATGTGTGAATAAAGACTCATTCAAGTAGAACCATGGAAACCTGGTAGTTGTCATTGGCACACGGTTCATGGTGCTATTGTTCATATTGTAATAATAATAATAATAATAATAATAATGCGAAGACTGTCTGGTCCTACAGAGTCCTGAAACAGTAAATGTTGCATACTTGGATCTCTAGAAAAATTGTCAACTTCTGTTGACATCATGGTCAGTTCCTTAAAAGAAGAAAGAGAAAGACTTTGAACACCTGCGTCATCTGCAGGCAGCTTCTGACAACACCTTTCACTTCACCACATGTGGTCTGGCATTCGGTTTGACAGAGGTGACCTATCTGCAAGTGCCCCTCGTCCCTTCCCTTACTGTGCTGTCTGGCAGCAAAGCTTGACAGCTATCAATATGAATTCTAGCAGAGACACTGTAACACTATATGGGAAGCATTAATCAATTTGTCTGTGTAAATTAATTTTATTTGGCGATTAAAAGCCGCTATCTTACGCATTGAACCACAGTGCTGATTGATTCATGCGAGTCGCTTTCAACAACATATACATTAATTTTCCATTTGAAGCCAGGGGCATTTAAGGTCATGTGCACAGCTCATTATACTTGGCAGGGTGCGAGTAGAGCATACAATTCATGAGGGCGCATGCATTCAAGTTGCACAGCACAATGCAACAGTCAAGAACAAGAGAGCTATTCTAAGCCCCTTAATTGATATAAAATCACTGCTTGCCTGTCAGGAACTAGCTTTCAGAGGGAATGATGAGGGCAGTACTGCCAATACAGGAAATTATCGGGAATTTATTGATGTACTGACAAAGTATGATGATATGTTGGCCGCTGACATTCAGTCATCTTCTCTGTTCTCTGCCATGTCCTATTCCACAGAGAATGATTTATCTGCTACTAATGCAGCTACTGTCCTTGTTGAGGTCAAAGGTGAGGTGAAAGCAGTTCGCTTTTCATGGCAGGTAGATGAGACAACAGATATTTCTTGTCATGCACAGATGTCTGTGAAACTTTGCTGATATTGCTGGCTTAATGCAAGAGAGATTTGTTGGGTTTTTTGATATTTTAGGAGGGAAGGATGTCCAGTCAGTATTTGACAGAGTATTTGACAGAGTTTTGTACAGAGATGCAGAACTATGATTATGGACAAAAAATGTATTGGTCAAAGCTATGGTGAGGCTCCCGTCATGCTATCTTCGCTTAATGGATGACACTGAAGGTGAAGGAGCCTGCAGAAAATGTATTGTTTATGCATTTCCTGAGATTAAATCTCAGGTAGCAAAGTGTTTTTCCCGATACTCTCTGGGTTTTACATGTATTTCAGCAAACTGACTACTCTACTAAGAATGAGCTTCTTAGAGTCATTAGGAAGCTCACAGGTGCCAAAAAATGCTCCCAGACTTTGGTATTTCACGGGCAGTCAAGACAGTAGCCGCTATGACTGTCTAATGGACACGTGGATGATGACACCATATTGGAAGAAGATGCCATCGATAGTGCTAGAGGTTTCCTTAGGACCCGGGAAGATTTTGATTTTGTGTTGATTTGTGTTTATTTTTTTAATTCAGGGAGACTGAGGATCTGCCTGAGATTCAAGTCCCGTACTCTGGTTGTGATCCGCAGGGGAGCAGAGGAAAGCTCTGACTTATTAGTCTTTTTTAGTGAATTGGTACTAATCATAAAACAAATTAAATAATACACATCACATAATGGGCCAAAACCATACGAGCAGTCCTGCTCTGCAAGCCATTGAGAGGAAAATGTTCAAATCACTCGAGATGGAGCCATGCTGACATAACAAGGTAACAGACCATTTCTTACAAAAAGGTAATGTCAGCAGAATTTACATACAAGTAACTGATTGAATAAAACAAAAATCAATGTAACCTTATTTGGTTATACTTGTTATAATGTCTGTGTGTGTGTGTGTGTGTGTGTGTGTCAAAAAATAAGAGACTACTGCATTTTGTTATTGCATTTTTAAATCCTGCTTTAAACCTCTTTCTGTTGCTCAAAAGGCGACACGGCAGGTTATTTCAAAATTTCTAAGACAGCAGTACACAAGAATGAGGTGAAACAGAAGGCAAAACCCTGCCAGGCAGTTCTGGCAGTTTCTCATGAATTGGAGGATGACCTTAAGTGACCTTCAAAAGGAATGGGGAACATTAAGTGCAGGTGTGAAGTGCACTGCTAGGACAGTTCATATCAGGCTCCTAGAAGCAGGACTGAAGTCCCATAAAGTAAGGAAGAAGCCCTTCATTAAGGAGAAACAGAGAAGACCCAGGCTGACATCCTCTCTCTCTCTCTCTCTCTCTCTATATATATATATATATATATATATATATATATATATATACACACACACACACATATATATATATATATATGAGAGAGAGACAGGTAACGAGAGAGACCCCTCGCTCTTTCATTTTCTTTCTTTTTTATTAATATCAGTACGATTTATTTTAACCCCTTAATTGATTGTACAAGTGCACTCCGCCCTGTAACGTTAACAATCTATATTGTTGTATTTCTGTTGTACTTATAGGTTAAATTGTTGTATTTTTGAGTTCTGTTATAATAACAATGAAAAATAATAATTAGAAAATGCCAAAGGCCATAAAAGGCGAATTAGTCAAAGAAAACTGTTGTCCCCTACCGCAGACTGGTGGGGAAAGGAACACCTTCCAGCTAGCGATATGGCACCGGAAGTGGCCTTCGCGCGACCGGAAGTGGCGGAGGGAGTTAGGTCTGTGCTAATGCTAGTGGTAACACCGATGGAGGCTGTACTAACACCCAGCTAATTTTATAGACTATTCTGTTAAACGGCAAAGCAGAACACCCTCCCCAAAAAAGCTAAAAGCCAAGCGGACACGGAGATCCCCCGCGAGTAGCAGCCATGACGAGTTGCCTGGCTTTTAACACACAGCTCGCCTCCATCATGGAGGTGCTGGCTAATGCCGCCGTGGCGGAGATCTGCAAGTTGGTGGACGATGGCTACGCGGTGCTGCAGCTGGAGATCTCTCGGAGCCAGAAGGAGAACGAAGCCCTGAAGAGGAGGGTACAGATGCTGGAGAGCGGGCGGATGCGGGACGCCGAGCAGAGGCCGGCCATGAGAGAGAGGAGGACGCGCCGAGCCGCCGGCTTTCGGATGGGCGACGAGCAGGGCGGAGATGCTGCCGGTAAGGAGAAGGCTGACCAGGCTGAATCAAAGCGTGCACCCATTTCTATAGCTAGTAAAAGGCGTGTATTAAAGCGTACAAACATTCCTGTAGCTACTAAAGGTGTGTATTAAAGCGTACAAACATTCCTGTAGCTACTAAAGGTGTGTATTAAAGCGTGCAAACATTCCTGTAGCTACTAAAGGTGTGTATTAAAGCGTGCAAACAGTCCTGTAGCTACTAAAGGCGTGTACTAAAGCATGCGAACATTTCTGTAGGTACAAAAGGTCTATATTACAGCTTGCACACATCCCTATAGCTGCTTAAAGCTGTGTATTGAAGCGTGCAAACATCGTTATAGCTACTAAAAGGTGTCTTTTAAAGCATGCAAACATTCCTATAGATACTAAAAGGTCTGTGTTCGTGCTTTTTTTTCCCAGGAGAGAGCCGGTTCTCCAGCGTCGACAAACCCTTCAGCGCAGATGTGGATGCTGGTCTATGGAGGGACAGGGAGGATTCCTCTGATGAGGTTCATGTGTCTTTATCAAGTTGCAAAGAGCAGGTAGGATCACAGACACCGACGCGCCGCCTAACCTGCAATCAAGCTTTGTGGTGGACATCCCGATGTGTTCTCTGTGGTGTTAGAAGGACCCTGAATGTGTCGTGTGAACATTCCTCTAACAGCAATAGGTACCAGCAGGAAGAAATTGAAAATTGGCCCAGGGAATGTTTAATAAGTCATAATGTTTGATACCGGATGAATAGAGACAAACTTAAAGTTATCTTTAGTGGTTTTCGAGCTGTTGCTGTTGGTTTAGCCCCTGACCTGAATAACGAGTCCTCACTTCCTTTGTGGGTTTCCACATTTTGAACAGCTCAGTGTTTAAAGCTTTATTTAGGTACCTAATTCGGAGGGGGGGGGGTGTTGTAGTCTTCTTTGAAAAAATCGAGGATGAAATTGACCGATGTTTTAATTGAGGAATGCTGAAAAGAAATGTCGCTTTTCGATGGATAATTTTAGTGGGGATTTTGAAAGAAATAATAAGGCATAGGTAAGCAAAAACAATAAGTATTTTCTTTATTTTGATGAAAAAGTTAAATGTGACATTTCTGGACATAGAAATGAGCTGAATTTGGGGCCGATTTTCCTCTAGGCAGTGTTGCTATTGCCTAGTAAGTGCAAAGCTTTACTGTATGTTTTTCAGTACCAAACCATGACAGAATGATTATTATTTTTTGTAATGAATTTATCACTATTGTCTAGAGCACAGGTGTCAAACTCAAGTCCTGGGGGGCCGGAGCCCTGCATATTTTTGGGTTTCCCCTCATTTAACACACCTGATTCAACTCCTTGTGCTAA
>JAODJU010000038.1:5575985-5589047 GCA_026776725.1 Gnathonemus echidnorhynchus
ATCGGAGCGAAATTGGAGCGAGACAGAGCGACCGCTCCAGCCTTAATTAAAAAACCGCTCCGCGCTCTGACCAAATTCTGCCTGCTCCGCTCCTCGCTCCGCTCCGCTCACATGCTCTGTAAAGCAATAAAGAAAAACGGTAAGACATATGATGAGATCTTTTGTATCATATGGGCCAATTGTTGGTATGTGACAAAGAACACCATCACTGGAGACTGTGGCACAAATTGGCCCTCTGTGCTGTGATGTTCCTTCCACGTCTCCTCACATTGGAGAGGTGGAAGCCGGCGTGATCCACATAAATGAATATGTTAAAAGCCCCTTCAGCTTCAGGGTCCATTAATCTCTAAGAAAAAAGCAAATTCATAAAGCAAATTATTCTAGTTGTGTGTAATTATATGGTATGACAAGGCATTACAATAGCAAACCCGTAATTGTGCATACTGGAGTCTTGCCTTCTTCATGACGTGAAGGCTTCTTTGGAAATGAGCTCTGTACAGCTATTTCTTTCCCACATGGTTTCGTCTGAGGACTCAATCGATAGTAGCTAAACTGACACTGTTGATGTTTGTTCCCTGATATGCAATTACTGCTGCCTGGATTTTCACGCAGTCTGATCGCATTCTTAGCCATGAGCATATCTACAATGGCAGCCTCCCGTTCAGCACTGAAGATCTTTTCTCTACCACCAGCATGTGGTAGCCTGTGGATTTTATAAAGTAAATGCAAAAAAATCATATCAAAACTGGCATCATGATATTCACATAGATGGAACTGATAAAACATCTGCAAAAGACATAGTTCGTTCTGCCAACAGAGAAATGGAGTAAAGCTGAAATACACAGTGGTATACAGTTACCTATTGTCATTCCAGACAAGTCTGACAATAGATGCCACAATGCTCCAAGTCAGAATGGGCCGGACCCTTTGTTCAGCCTCTCTGAAGAACAAGCCATGATTGATGACAGGGTCAATAATTGTTGCCCGAATTTCATTGGTAACTTGAACTTCGTTTTTTTCTTCTCTTGCTGCAACTCCACCACACATGCAACCCTCTTCCTCAGGTTCCTCTGCCATGGCAAACAAAGCAACAAAGAGGTGGCATCCTTTTATAGTGGATAACCACTGATTGCTGATTGAAGAGCTGTGCAAAGGAGTTTAGCAAAGATCCATTGGCTATTCACAATTATGCAAGTTATTTCTGTCAGCTGTGAATAGATGTTCCCTTTGATTTAACACAGTTAAATCCCACGGAGTTCACAGTCTTTATATGAGATCTGTGTTAGCTGTTTTGAAAAACTGTGTAAAAAATGTGTGAAACCAATGAAGGACTGTTGATGAGCTTGCAAAAGAAGACTTATGGTGTGCGAAGAAGGTGGTGATGAAGATCTAGAGGATGCCAGTTTCATTAAATGTCTCAGCAATTGAGAGGAACTGTAAGCATTTCCTTTAATGGCCTAATAAGACATGTTTACTGAAGGTACAGTAAACACACAAATCAATTCCATGATGTCCCATGTCCAGTCAGTCTGTTTCTGAGAAAATTTATTAAAATTCACAAAACGCACAGGCAGAAAAACTGTCATTAAATACTCTTTGGTTTTGGTCTTCCTGATATTATTTCTACATTGACTCACAAAATCATGCCTTTATAGTATAATCTTATATGTTAATAACAGCCTAACCTTTGCAAGATCTTGTTTTGATAATATCTGGATGCCGTTATTATCCTTTGCTAAAATTAAATGTACTTATTAAAATTGCTCATACCTTGAAATACCTAAGGGCATTCAAACCTTTTATTCACATTGATTTAGCATATTTGCGATTATTTGCCAAAGTTTAAAACTAAAGGTCACTAGAACAGCTTCACTTACCTGTCTGGTGCCTGAGTACTTCATGGTTTTGCTTCACCTCAAATCAGAGCCCTGCCTTGTGTCTCAGTTATGTTTCAAACATGTCCTACGTCCCGGTGTCACCCAGGAGTCCTGGGGGCCGGAGCCCTGTGTAGCTTAGTTCTTTCCCTGTTCCACCACAAATGATTCAGCTCAAGAGTGGTAATTAGCACAAGAAGTTGATTCAGGTTTGTTAAATGAGGGGAAACCCAAAAATGTGCAGGGCTCCGGCCCCCCAGGACTGGAGTTTGACACCCGTGGTCTAGACACAGTCAGATTTAGAACAGAACAGGGAAGATGAAGGGAGAGAGGACAATGGGACTGGAAGAACAATGACAAGTATATTGCAGCCTTTCTTCAGATGTGTTGTTATAATTCAGGGGAGAGACAATAATGCCAATGTGAACTTCAGGAGTCACACAGGCCTAAGTAATACAGAAAACAGGTGAGCTGAGTGAATCCCTGCTGTCCACCCTGAAGTCAAAAGAAAACTGAATCCAAAAGACAAACCCTAACCTAACTCCCTAACTATCCGAAAAACAGAGACAAAGCAATATACACAGTAACTAAATGGCAGACACTCCCTACAGCATGGGATACTTACACCCTATTTACATCAAGCAAGCAAGCCAAAACTGGGATCAGAAAGAGGTGGGTGTTAGCCAAAAACCGGGTCACAATACAGATACACAATATAAATACTGAACAAGCAAGCCAAGTCGAAATAGAATCCAATAGAAGTAGTCGATAGCCAGAACCGAGGTCACAATATGCAGAATATCAGTGTCAGGGTCAGCCCCTGTGGTCCCACTCTGTGTCCCTTCCCCGTTTGGCCAGCAGGCGTTGCTGGTCATCCCGTCCTTCATGTTAGTCTTTGTGTTTTTTCTGCCTGTTCTCTGTTGGCCTCATGGCTCAACACGTTGCGCAGCCAGTTATCTGTGTACCCTTCTGTCCTGTGTTTGAATCCCACCTCCTCTGTTTTTGTATTTTGCTCCCTGGTGTTTCAGTTGAGTTTCTCTAGTTCTGGTGTCTGATTTTGTAGTTGGTTTTTGTTTTGTTCCTTGTGCCCCTGCTTGTGTCTTTACCTGTTTGTAATTCCTTAGTGTTGGTTTCTATTTCCCTGTTTCCTTGGTTAATTCTTAGTTTCCCTGTTTTGTTCCTTTGAGTTTATTAGTTTCACCTGTGCCCTGTTTTCCTAGTCTCTGTTAATTAGTCTCATCTGTCCTGTGTTAGTCTTATTACCCAGTTTTGGTTTCTGTATTTGAGTCCCTGCTTCTGTTCTGTTCTCTAGTGGTTTGTTGATTGTGTTTGATTTGTATTGAGAAGTGTGTGTGGTGTGTATTTTGCTTACCTGCCCAGTTTTTTTATTATTTAGTCTTTATTTATCCCCTTTAGTTTTTGACCCCTCGTGGTCCTTTTGGTTTTGTTGTGTTTGTAGTGTTTTCTGTTTTATTTAATAAACCCCATTTTTGTTCTTGGAAGCCGCCAGTGGGTCGTCCACCCTTTTGTGCACTATGCCACGTTCTCACGCCCGAGCCGCCCGGAACCCTGACAATCAGATCACAATTAATGATACAGAAAGTCAACTCAATAGCAGCAAAGAGCTTCCAAACCGGTTTGACATTTATTCTGCCACAAAAGCAAAGAGGGTAAAGAGCAGGAGACAGGAATGAGGTGCAGACAGATTAGCACACGCTTCAACAATAGAGTACCGCCAATTCAGTCAAAGGAATATCATGCGGAGTTCTATCTGGGAACCCAGCTTCCTTTCATTTAAGGAAACAGGCAAAGGCTGTCGACACCAGACAATAAGAACTATTCAAAAAAGAAAAAAAAAAGAATTGTTCAAGGTTCTGGCAGGCTCCTATGTCAATATAGAGGGCTGAAACTCACAATCTCCCAATTTAAATGAGTCAAAATCTGTTCCTACGTCTGTCATGTCCCCATTTGGCCAGAGGGTGTCGCTGGCCATCTCGTCTGCTTCCCTAGTCCCAGTCTTACTGTGTGGTTAATTGATTGATTCTGCACACCTGCCCCTCATTCTACCTCATCACCTGATGTGTACTGTATATGTATCCACCCCTGTTTCTCTGCCGGTCGTTGTGGATGTTAGTGTTGGTGCTGCTACTTCCTGTTATTTTCCACTCTTGGTTGGTCAGTGTCAGTTCTAGTGTTTTGTGCTGCGGTCTGTCCTATTTCAGTGCCAACTGTAAGGATTGTTACTGGGTTTTTTCTTGTACTTCCTCGGTGCTTGTTCCAGGGATGTCCTATTTTTAACCAATACAAAGTGCAATTTGTTCTGTATTTGATCAGATTGAATATGGAAGCCCTAATTGCTGATGTTTGTGACTGAAAGCCCTTGCGTTCTTATGTTCTACAGGGAATACTTCAAGTGCCTTTGTTTCCAAACATTTTCCAGTTTACAGTACATAGCGTCCAGCTATTGCATGTTAGACTTTACAAATGCAAAAAGTTGTGCCACATGACCAAAATGTTTTACCTTGTTTATCCACAATATCAACTTTTTTAAAGATGTTTTGGCTGCTGAGCTGTTGCTTTCTTCACGAACACTTGAACTTTCTTGTGAAACACATTTCTTCCATGATCAAGAGCGGTTTTGGGTTCTGGGGGGCCTCTAAATACGTATGCTACTTGGCTTTGAAAACTGTTATTATTATTACTATATATATATATATATATATAGTGCATTCTGAACAGGTGAAACAAAAACATCAGCATAGTTTCTCGACGGACTCTTAACGTAGGTGTGCCATGAGGTTGAGTCATTGCAGTTGGTGAAAAGCAAAGTTAATGACAGAAAAAAGTACTCAAGCTAATGCACTTCAGTCTAAAGAAGAAATCAGAGTGAGTCACATATCTGTAAAAACTGTAAAATATGACTGCAAAGCATAAATACATTGGTTTTCAAAATTGTCTTTTGCTTCTCAATGCTGGCAATCTAGTGTAAGTAACATATGGAGGACATTAAGATCAAATGCATCAGCGCCGCCCCCCCCCACAAGTCGAAATGATCTTGAACCACCAGCGTCCATGATATTACCAAAACAGTACTATGTGCTCTGCTCCACTAATTCAGTCGACTTTTCTGTGCATATGGTTGCTTGGAATTGAGTTCATTTGTGTGATGTGACAGGCTGATGTGTTTATCAGAGTTTTTCAGTTTCTTATCATATAAACTTTCTTTGATGATAAATCAGTATATCATTTATACCGGCCAGCCCAATCGCGTTGGTAAATTTTGACGACTGGCGATTTTTCCTGGGCGGTAACTGGGCTTGCAACTCCCTGCTGCACATCCCAGCCCACTGGAGGGGGCTTCTGGCCTATTGCTGGGCCGTGGCCAGTGCTGAGTAACACTGCAATAGAATATGATGGACAATGGATGCCATTTCATTTTCAGATTATACATTTTTATTAATAATTACACTGTGTCTATTCACAACCAGTGACTGTAAGCAAGCAAATTTAATTACTAATAAATACCTTTAAAATACATAATCTGATTAAATGGTGTGTATTGTTCATTATGATGCAAAAATATTGTGAGAACTCAAAAGGATTTTTATTCTTCTGTACATTTTTTTCGCCTCCCGTTATGTCATTTTCTTTCCATCCCATGTCTCCTTTGCGACTCCATAACAAATAACAATAAAATCTTCTATTTCATCCATTCCATTGTTAATTATGATCATAGTTGTATTACAAGCCCAATCATCTGTTGTGCTTCAGCTCTAGGACTAATATCCTAATCTTCACCTATAGATTTTTCTGGGACATTCCAGTTCCATTGGTCCTTGCCACAAAGATCCATACCTAAAGGCATAACAGCAGGACAGGCAAGGCAGGCAATTCCCTGGGGCCCCGAGTGGGGAGGGGCCCCTAGGGCAGCCAATTGAATAGTACACTTCAAATGTGCAGGAATCCCCTTGAAGTACAGCATCAACACACAACAATGATACATTCAGAAACCTCCCTAAGAGGGTCCCATTTGTAAACATGTTTGTGGTGAGTCTTTTTTTAGTAAATGTAATTGGTGTGATTTTTATAAACCATGAACAGAATTTACCAATCTGGAAGCAAAAAGCACAAAAAACAAGAAGGAGGAAAAGAAAAAAGACAAGACTCAATTATGTATGCTGGCATTAATAGTACTTTAATATAAGCTAACAATCTAGTAATTAAATTAGCTAGCCTGCTGGCTGGCTTGTTTTGTATCCTTATTTACCTATGTCTTGCTATTGTCATTGCAGTACAGATTAATTATTATTTTAATAATTTAAGTTGACAAGGCACCTGACCTAATTAAGAAATGTAACAGTCTAGATCCATCTACCTCGTTAGGTAACTGTTAACCAGTGAGTCACTGTAGCCACTGCCAAGAGTAAGAAGGAGTTTGTTTGTAAGGAGTTTGCTTTGGTCAGCTTTAGTTTATATAGCTCACTGTTAAACATAATATAACCCAGATCAACTAGGGATTATTGTATTTTTTCTTCACAAAACAGATTGAGGAAGCATTTTTCTAAACCTTTTTCTTGCTAAATTTTCATACAGAAAGATAGATGGAAGTACCATGTTTGTTTTCTTTCTCACTCCTGGCGCATTACTGAAGACCCTAGCAACGCCATATCTGAGGTGTTGGTATGTAGCATGGGGGGTCCTGCAAGGAACAATGCAAATCACTAACAAAGATTCACAAAAGAAAACTACATGATCATGATGAAAAATGGGGAAAAGATCAGGTGATTGTTGTTAGTGTATTTTATCAGTAGAGATTCGACTACCACCACTGTTTGATGGCCGTGATATTTGAGTTCGAATCACTGCAAGCATGTTCAGTTGCAGTATTACCAGGTGCGGACTGGCCATTGGGAAGTTCCGGCATTTTCCTGGTGGCTGGTCTATTGAGGGCCGGTCTTTCTTTCCCAGCCCTGGTATTACATAGACTATATACCTGGACTGGCCAATGCATTGGTGGATCTCAGCTTGTTTCCAGGTAGACTGCAGGAGATGATTAATGGATAATGTTCTGTCTCAGTGGTGGCCAACCCCCAGTCAGCTGCAAATCCCACCCCCTACCCTGCACAGTACCCTTGTATTTTATTATTATTATTATTATTATTATTATTATTATTATTAAGAAAAATGTTAACTTTTCTGACCATAGAACATCTTATGGGTCATCTACATGTTTCTGGCGTGACTCGGAGCAGCACTCTCCTTTACAGCTTTAGCATTGACATGGAAAATAATAATAATAATAATATCCAATTTTTAGGAAGACTGGAAATCCATAGTCATCACACAGGGGTTCTTTCTCATTGTGTGCGTTGACCTTGAAAATTTTTGTTAGTTAACGATCCCTGCATATTCCTGTTATTTTTAGACTCAAAGACACACAAATAAACCATTTCTTTTCTTGCAGTTTAAGTATATTCCAAAATTAATTATGTGTTTTATAAAGATGGCATTAATTCTATATAATACAATAGTGCTGGCATTGTTGTTTTTGAAGGCGTTGATAAATTTGAAGTACCTGAACATTATGCTCTGTGTAATCATTAGCCGTTTAATAATAATAATAATAATAATAATAATAATAATAATAATAATAATAATAATAAAATAACCTCAGCCATCCACAAGACAACCTCTGTAAGTAAAATATAGGACAGAGAATCTCCTTTGCAAAAAATCACACTTTTACAAAACTGTAATTCACACTCAGATTCAGACAGACCGGCACATGCCAAGTGGAACAGTGCGTCTTTCACTGCTAGCAGTATGGAAGCTGTCACTTCTGACACATTTCTAAGACCTTGCAATGAACTCTATCTGGATCGGACTCTTTAGTATCTATTTATACACAACAATGGCAATATGAAAGATAAGCTCCCACAGATATGTGCAATATGTGTTCAAAGAATGTCATCAATGTCCACAGCCTTCCTTGAAATGAGTACATAGATTCTAATTGTAGGTATGTGTGCATTGTTGTGACCAGTGGTAGGCGAACAAGCAGGACGGGGCAGGCAGGTGAGGATGCAGGATATGCAGGTTTATTAGGGGAAAGCAAGGGACGAACAGGGCAGACAGAGACGGACATCAATGACAGATCTAGGGAAACTAACTTGGACGCAGACTTAAATACACAGGACAAGCCAAAAATAACAGGCAACAGGTGATGACAATCGGGAATTAACACGAGGTAACGAGGGGGGCGTGGCACACAGGAGGATCGGAGGAGCAGGTCACGACATGTTTGTGGAAGCTCAGGTCATAAAGCAGGGCACTCCTGGCACAGGGTGCCAGTCCAGCTGTGGGCAGCCATTCATTCTTAACTGTGATAGACTGACTCATCATGTAATGGGGTGGATTAGAAGGAGTAACAAAGACAAACATACTTATAATAATACAATTATTTTTCAGACTCATTCTGGACTTCCTGGTTAATAGATGTCTACTTGTCTGTCCATCACTCGTCATCCAAAGATTGCTGGAAAGTAGCGGGTATTTCAGTTAATAAATGTTACACGATGCAATGAAAAATGAAATTCTTCAGGAAAAAATACTTTCTTTTTGTTCTTGAGATGTTCTGTCTGGCATTACAAAAAATATACTAAATACAATACTTTACTAAATCTGAGAGGAGGGTAATACATTTTTTTAAATCAATATTACAAATACAAACTTTGTGCTATTAGAATGTTCAGTTTTGACTTTTATTTTAAGAAATGTGGGTAACACTTAAAGTGACATTTTGTAAACACATTCATAGCCAATGATAATGCATTCATAAAGCATTATAAACATGGCTATATTATTTATACGAAGGCATAACACATTATAGCCATATGTATTATGCATTACCCTGACGAAAATTAACCATGGTTTTACTATGTTTAAATAACCATGGTTTACAATGGTTTGCCATTTTTCATGTTTTTTTTTTTGGGTAACTATGGAAACCATGACTATGGTTCTATCATGGTTTCACTACAGTTAAACCCGAGTATACAGTAATCTTGGTCATAAACCATGGTTTTTATTTTACCATGGTCTTTGTTTTACCACGGTCTTTAACATGGTTTTTGTTTTACCATGGTCTTTACCATGGTTTTTGTTTTACCATGCTCTTTACAATGGTTTTTGTTTTACCATGCTCTTTCCAAACCGTGGTAGTACCATGGGCAGTACCAAAGTACCATGAGGTACCATAGTAAAACTATGCTTACTGCTTAAAAACCATAGGAAACCATAGTGAATTTTCATAAGGGTATGACTGATGAAGCTCTCATCCATAATGCACTATACTAACGTGCACAAATTTAATTTAACACTTGGAGTGATTTTTTTCCCTCTGTTTTTTGTGGATGGAGTGGTGATTTGGGTGGGTGGTCTGGAGCACTGCGTGTTTACATGCTGCATTGATTCTGAAAAGGTTGCTCAGTAGGAGGGAGCGAAACCTGTCATGCTTGAAACACAGAACCTCTACCTACCACAGTGCCCAGTTAATTGTGCCCTCTGACAATTCAGTTTTTGAAAACGTGAGGGAAGAAGACATGCCTGCTCAGGGGTGATCATTCAGCTTGCTCATGTTCATAAAAAAGAATAGATTTTATTATTGAAATACAAGAATATGTCACAACAATAAATCAATGGCCTTTACTGTTTAGGTGAGATTACACTTCAGAAATTGTTTGTGCAAAAATCTAAATAATTCCAAATGGTTCACTTTCCTCACATCTGTGCAGCAATTTACCAACAGCATTTCATCTTACGCTCCCGGAAATGTCTTTCACATCCAAGCAGGTGTAATGAACATGGAATGTAGATACATTTCCATGAAGCTATAATGCAAACAATGTAAACACTGTAGACTAAAGTAAATAGTCTAATCTGGGCAAACATCTAGGAGTTGTTAACAGGATTTTGGTGTAAATCCAGAATTGTAATCATGCAGTACAGCAAGATTCATGCACAGAGGAACCATGTAATGTGACCAGTTCTCAGAGCACGATCAGAGAGAAGAGGTTAGACTTCTTAACCTTCTCAAGGTCTAATGGCAATAAGTATCCCAGCTAATAACACAGCTCAGGTGAAATCTGTTAAGTCAAATAGTTTGTTTAGTGTTAGAATTTAGAATTTAGTTCAGCTAAGGTTGATCGTTAACAGATCTGTGTGAGTGATAGTGAAGTTTAAGGGGGCATGACAAACCAGAAAATTAATTTATAGGTTAAAATGTATCTGTAAATTCACTGCGCCAAACTGAGCTATCATTAAACAAAATCAGTGCAATTTACTTTTAGTGCTATATGTAAATTTCAGTTTATGATTTTCTATCATTATTGAGTCTTCTGGAAAAGTATTTTTATGTTACATATGTTAAAATATGCTTTAACTCTTTGACACTGATTCTTAAAAATGCAAGTAATAAGAAATGGTGAAATATATATATATATATATGGGACCTCTTTTCATTAATGAAAACTTTGATGAAAATCATTTAATATTACTATTATTAGCAATGCAGTCGTACGTCGTTTTTCGTGGATGGGATGATGTTGTGGTGTTGTTCAGTTATTTTTTCCTGTAAACTGTGTGCCATTCTGCCTTTCTGAAGCACTTTAAGTTGCCTTGTGTCTGAAATTTGCTACATAAATAAGCTTGCCTTGCCTAAACATAATGTGCATTTCTGCCAAAATGTTCAATGTTAGTCTCAACTGTCTGAATGCAATGATGGATTGATGTTATTACTTACAGTCACCAAAGGTTTTGGCAGTGACACAGATTTTGTGTTTTGCAAACTTTGCTGCTTCAGCATTTTTAAATAATTTCTAAAGTGTTTCTATGGTATATAGAAGCAATTATAAACATTTCATACGTTTCAAGTGCTTTTATTGGCAAATACATCAATTTTATGGAAAGAGTCAATATTTACGGCGTTGACTCTTCTTCTTCATGACTTCTGCAATTTGCTCTGGAATGCTGGATATCAGCTTCTGGGCCAAATCCTCTTCTTCTTTATTTAATTCTTTCCTTCCTTTTTCACATTCTGTATTACTCTCTCTAATGATGTTTATTGTGTCACAACAGACCCGTGTAAAGCACCTTGGGATGACTCTCTTGTGAGAGGTGCAGCAATTCAATGAATTGAATTGAATTGAATTGAATTTGAAATGTTGGAAAGGGGATTAATCACAAAAAAATAACTTTGCACCAGTCTTCTGAAGTACAAGGACTGGACAGGTGCCAAGTTATTCTCTCCGATGAAGCTGCCTTCTAACTATTTGGTACATCTGTAAAATCGACTGGCTGGAGAAGAAAAGGTGAACGCTATCATGAGCCCTGTGTCATGCCAACAGTGAAGCATCCTGAAACCATCCATGTTTGGGGTTGCTTCTCATCCCAGAGAGTGGGCTCACTCACAATTCTGCCCAAAAACATAATATTGAAATTTTCGATCTGTAGCCAGGAAACTCCCCAGATCTTAATCCCACTGTGAAGCTATGGTCAATCCTGAAAAAGCAGGTGGACAAGCAGAAGCCCACAAATTGTGATCAATTCTGAGCACTAACAAGGCAAGAATGGCTCACCGTCAGGCAGGAAATGGGCCAGCAAGCTGATATCCAGCATGCCAGAGTGAACTACAGAACAGTCAACACTGTAAACGTTGACTCTTTCCATAAAATTGATGTATTTGCCAATAAAACCATTGAAACTTATAAAATGTTTATGATTTCAAAGTACCATAGAAACACATTTTAAAAATTCTAAAAATACTGAAGTAGCAAAGTTTGCAAAACCCAAAATTTGTGTCACTGCCAAAACTTTTGGCCATGACTTACATATTTCTCCAGTACATAATGTACATAATTCTCCAGTATAAAATGTCAATGTTGAAACATTTAGTGTTCTATTGGTTTAATCTGTGCACAAAATGTGTTCTGTACCACACAAAGCATCATTTAATGATAAAATCAAGTAATGCTTCATTGCATTTTGTCCAGGAAAGCATAAAGACTTCAATTCCTTTTGTGCACAGAGATGAAAAGAATGTTTCATTTTGTGCACAAAATTGATATCAGCACTTTGCATTTCATGGATAGAAGTAAGTAATGTTGTGGGAAAAATGCATTCCATGAATTAAAGAAAGTCATTTTGTGGACAAAATGCATTTTGTGAATGATACACAATCATTTCGAGGATGAAATGCATTTTGTGAATTAAAGACATTTTGTGGACAAAATGCAGTTCATGAATGAAATGTCCACAAAATGCAATTCTGTGCACAAAATAAAACATTATATTTGATTTCTGTGCATTAAAAAAAGTGGACCAAAGCACATGACATGAAGCCTGGCAGGGAATGAAATCATTATTTGCAGGAATTAAGACTGTTTCCAGTAGAATACACTTTCAATTATGTAAGAGGTCACAAACAAAAAAAAGAATTAACATACAAAAAATAACTCGCCAAATGAAGAGGAAACCTATTGGCAATGTGACGTCATTGGCCAGGACTTTGGTCTAGTTTAAAAACTAAACAAAGTGGGGGTTGGTGTGTCAGAGAAAGAGGGAAAACACTGCTACTCCGGTGTAAAATTGCACTGCATAAGGAAAAATGTCCTGAGTTTATTATTTAAATACAGCACAGGATAGAAGGCTGAGGTACACTCTGCTGTGGGCAATTTAGAGAAACCATCAGACTTGCTGCATGTACAAAGGATTCCATAGAATACAGGGAGTACAGGCAAACTGCACACACACTGCGAAGAGCCTCGAACCCTGAAGGTGTGAAGCAGCAGTGTTACTCACTGAGGCAGCAATGCCAGCTCTGCTGAGATATAGAATTAAAATTGAAACAGAACAATCATAATCATTTCATTGCTTAAGGTACAATCAGAAAAACAAATCTGGTAATTTGCATAAACACTATGCAGTTTTCTAAATCAGGGGTGGGCAATCTTATCCAGAAAAGGCTGGTATGTGTGTGGGTTTTCACTGGAACTCCTTAAAGGTTGTTGGGTATATCTTGGAAAATGTAGGGGTGATGTCTCCCCTATGGGGGAAGAGGGACTTGAACCCTGGTCCTTGGGTTTATGAGGCAGCAGTGCTAACCACTGTGCTATCTGGCCACCCCCTCCTA
>JAODJU010000038.1:5599931-5614529 GCA_026776725.1 Gnathonemus echidnorhynchus
TCTCTAAGGTTTAATTATTATTTAAGTAATATTTTTTCTAGGAAAAAATATAGGCCCGCTCACTTTTTCAATGGCTCGCCCAAAATACAATTTCTGCCTACGCCACTGGTCCAAGGACAGGCAAAGGGTCGAAAATGAGGCAACAATGGCTAACAAATCAAAATTGTAATCCAAAAAAGGCAGAAGTCAATGTGGGCAATGTTGGGCAATTAATCAAATCTATACAGTAGAACAAGAACAAGAAAACCACATGAGAAATTCTGCTGAGTCTCAGTGAATTGAAGCTTTATTTGCCATCTTACCTTTTCAGAATCAGCGTCAAGAAACTACAGCAACTTTCACTCTGCTTATGAAAGTGCTACAAGCATGGGATTTTCTGAAAGATTCTAGACTCATTTGGCATAGTGGTTCAATAAATGTATAATTCAATCTAAAAAACAGAACTTAAAAAAAATGGAAAGGGTTTCAGTGCAGCGGACATGAAGAATGACACAGAATTAATTACAGATACATGAATTCAATAGAACCACAGTTTTCTACATGTCTATTGATGCAGTTATGTTTGGCTGCACAGGCAGAAATGTTTGTACTAGCACACATTTCTGTTTATTAATTTTATTTGCCTGCACATTCCTAACTGTTGATCCAACCATGGCACTAGATGAATGTAGTAATCTTTCATTGTAGGACTTTGTTTAGGATAAGTAATGATAATTATGTACCAGCAGCAAAACATGAGAATCCATGTAAACGGTGGTGCATTATATTCAATAATTACGCAGAAGAAGAATGCAACCACCTGAAGACTCTGTTTAAGGGAAGTGCGTGTAGAGTTCACTGTAATCTGTAATGAGGTTGACACCAACAGCCCCAGTCACTTATAAGGGTTTGTTAATCTGAAGGTCAAGTGATGACTTAAAGGGATGGAAGAGTGTCTGTAGCCGTGGGCCCACTTCAAGCAATAGGCAAAGGGTCTGATTCTTGAACAATGCATGTACCCCACAAACTTGGGTTTCAGCATGTATGCTACTATCTGCACAAGGTTATGGTTAGAAGAGGGATATGAATAAGGCCATTCATAAGGCCCGCGGTCGCTTGCTTGACGCGTTCAGTCAGGGCCTTCATTAATCAACTGTCTAAATTGCACATAAAATTTCATCAGCACCCTGAAATGGTATTCGTCACTGTCACCTGGTGTTTCTCACTGTGTTTATCTGCCATAGTGAGGTACAGCTGAGTCAATATCATTCATAGACATTTTGTTTTTTGCGGGATTCCTGCCCGAGGCCGTGGTTGTTTTGCCGTCATAGAACTGTGACTTAAATATAAACTCTCTGGTATGTATTCTGTCCAAATAGATGAATTATAGCAGGTGTCTCAAACTCCAGTACTGGAGGGCCAGAGCCCTGCACATTTTTGGGTTTCTCCTCATTTAACACACCTGATTCAACTCCTTGTGCAAATTACCACACAGCTCTTGAGGAAGTTCCTCCACAGTAATGAAGGCTTTGTGTGGTTCAACCCTCATGTTGAATGAACCTCAGCTGAAAAATACATTTTCTGTGTGAAGTAATATTGCTTATGTTGCAGAGGCACATAAGCAAGTGGGGAAGGTATGACTGAACTGAAGGCAGATCCCCAGGGCGAGCTCTGAAAAAAGGTATGACTGAACTGAGGGCAGATCCCCAGGATGAGCTCTGAAAAAAGGTATGACTGAACTGAGGGCAGATCCCCAGGATGAGCTCTGAAAAAAGGTATGACTGAACTGAGGGCAGAAACCCAGGATGAGCTCTGAAAAAAGGTATGACTGAACTGAGGGCAGATCCCCAGGATGAGCTCTGAAAAAAAGCCATGAATTGAAAAGTCTGCTACAAAAACAATGGCTGCTGCAACACAGTTTGAATTACAAGAAATAATTTGTGGTTGGAGTCAAATTAAAACATTTTACAAATCTATTGCTACTTTAATATACTCACTATTTGTTCAAGAACGTGCCTAAACAAGACAGCTAAACAAGATGTGAGTTTAAGCCCTTTGTTCAGCTGTTCAAATGTCATCAGAAGAAAGCCTGACAGAATCGATTAAAATAAGAAATTATAATAAATTCATAAAGAGAATACCTGTGTGATACTCTTTTATTACAAATCAACATTTTATTGTCTAAAGCAAAGACACTGCCTTTATTTAGTTTTATTTTACACATTGTAAATGGTAACTATTGAATGATGAATCCATGACTGAGTGCTGCCCTGATTGTAAATGTGTGTGTTAATCAGGAAATAGATATTCAAAAAATATATTTTTATTATGTACAAATAGAAAGTTACAAGTGTGGAGATAAAGTGAGAGCTAATCCTTTTGGGTTTTATTTACATAATGAGTGCTTCAACAATTTTTCCATCATTGTGGTATCACCAAGACATACTGGGGAAGCAGTCTGGAGGTTCTGAGCAATATACTGTATTCAATTAGAGATGCCTGAAGTTTGCTTAAGAAATAGCAGGCTCAGTTACAGGCTGCGCTGGGTGACCAGAGGCTCACAAAGGATTTTCTCAGGGGTGCCCTGGAAGGGATAACAAAAATGGAGGCTCTGCTACGGCCTGAGTTGGGGCAGCTGTTTGGAAGACGATCACTGCAGCTCTGGGGGTAGATTCCAGTGCTTCCAGGTGAAGGGTCAATCCTTGGAACACAGGTTGTTCAAGAAATAGCAGGTGGTGGAGCCCATAGAGTCACACAAGGGAATACAGTCAACCCTTCCCCATCGTAGCATAAGAAATTTTATGGTAATTCTTTTTTTGGTTTTTGGGAGTTTTGCAAAAGCCACAGACAAACGTAAAGGCCAGCTCACAATGTACCAAAATGTCAGTAACTCATAAATGCATAAAACATGTGTACTGTACAGTGCTGGTTTGGAGGTCGCCAAATGTGTTTATGGCAGTATTTATTCCATCTTTTGCAAAACTTCCAGGCCCCTTTCATCAGGCGCTTAATGGGATCACCACGGCAGGTAAGAATTTGCCTGTGACTTGGAAAACAGATTGCCAGTGTGCAACTGACCTGCTCAATATGACACTTGTAACTGCACTTGTCCACGCTTTTGTAGTTTTCTCCAAACCACTTTGGAGATGTGATGCGAGTTTAGAGGGGTTGGGTGCTATTTTGTCACAGTTTGAGGAGGACAAGGAGAGGGTAATCGTCTATGCCAGACTGTGCTGGAAGCACCTTCGTCTGTTCACCAGTATGACTATAGACAGATAATTACAGCATCACTATTACCCGCTCAGATACCCGCTGCCAGGATAGTGAGACACTATAAACAGCAGGAGACTCTCTAATATGGTTGTGGGTGAAGAATTTCCCCTTTTTACACTGAAAGCAGGTATTGCTGTGAAATTTGCAGGGGCCTACCCAGGGGAAATTGGCCAACAATGGAAACCCTGTCTATCTCTGCTTGATCCAGGGGTAATGTTAGCTCCGCTGTACGGCCCATGGTGGGGGGCTGGATCAAATAATTCATCAGAATTATTTAAAAGCAAATTTCCAAATCATAGTCAGTCCACGGGATACCTTTTTGAGAAAATTTCTGTGGACTTATTTTGTCATTGTTATTAATTTAATATTTAATATTAAATTTAATAATGTAATTCAATGAATTTAGTAATTAAATGAGGAATGAATACGTTTTGTTTCCCAGTGAGGAAGCCTGACTACATTTGCACTTCAATTCATCAACCTCATTGAACCCCCCCCGAGTCGCCTGACTCAAAACTGCGATTTACTGGCACGACCAACGTTGCAGCTCTGCATAAGTGGCTTGTCGGTAGCCTATAAGTAGACAAAATAGCATGTAATGCATCAGTGCGTCAGATACATACGTTAGCGCATCTGGTAAGCAGGGTGTGGGATTTTTGCCACCCCCCAAGTTCAAACATCAAACCCTGCCAATGCACATCCTGGACCCAACAGGCGACACTGCCAGCCATCTTATCCTAGACTGGTATGCTGGGCAGATTCCTGTGGAGCAGCTCAGTAATAACTCCTTCCGGTGCAAGGACATATACTTGAAGGAATTGCACATGTGAACTAATGTAAGATCAAACATCACATGTGATGCACCTGGATAAATAACACAATGCATGCACATTCTTACTGTTAACTAATGTCAGAAAATGTTGCTTCAAAGTGCTTAAAAATGTAACATAAGTTTCACACAACAGCGGCAGATATAAACCAGTCAAACAGCCATATAAATGTTAATGGAAAAATGCCAGATAGCAGCAGAGTGGAAACAGAATTCATGTTTTTTTTCATATAAGAAAGAAAAGCTTGGAGGTCCAAGGCCAACTGGCTACTCAGTCCCCCATATTATTCAGAAAAATCTCTAGGTAATATTGGAGCTAAAGTACAGAGTTTAACAGCAGTGCTCTCTTCGGCCTCCTTAAAGGGCAGGCAGTGATACTCAGCAGGTCCGCAGGGCAGCCTACTGGATCACTGTACCTGTGCCGTGTTTCACAGTTGGTGCAGGTTTATAGCTCATGCTCGGTGGATGATTGCCCCAGGCTCACCCAGCACCCAGCAATGCAGGGAAACAGAAAATAGCAGGTAACACTCATATCTCATAACCTGGGCCGACTCAAGGGTTCACTGCCAAAGGTTAATTAGTGCTTTTTTTGAAGAATTTCAAGAAGGACGGCATTCCAGTATCCGAGAACATGGCCAAACATCCAATGACAGGCACGCAGAATTCATCTAAATGTTTTATCCATATGTAAAGTCATGAACGGCAACTTTTCAAACATTTACTCCTACTTTTTATTGCATTCCAGCAACAAACAGTCACAGTCTCATAAAGGCAGTGATTATATAAGATAATAATAATAATAATAATAATAATAATCAGTATATTCACTACATTATTTTTTTCGCAACAATTTCAACTTAAAGAGACACAAGAAATAAGGAACACATTTCGTTGAATTATTTCTCCATTTGCTTAATTATTCTAATTAATTTGAATGATTTTCTGTTGTGTGTGTGTGTGTGCGTGTAGATTTGCTCATGATTTTTATTTCTTTATCTTGCATATGTTTTTAAACATTTATTTAATCATATTGGCTTGTTACACATAATGTAATAAGTGCACAAATTACAATAACTACACATAATTTAATAAAATAATGTAACAGTAAGCCATGCAATAATCTGCTAAAAATGTGATAAAAACGATGAGTGTGTATTGAACATAACTTATTACATCATGTGCAAGTTATTACATTATGATCTTAGTGGAACCATTTTTTTTAATAATACATCAACATGTATTGCTTGCAGTAAACGAAATTGCTGCTTTAAGGTCCAGTATGTGCAGTTTTTACATAGCATCATCCATCCATCCTGAGCATCACTGCATGGCTTGCATGATCCACATTTCACCATTCAAGTATAAACCGCGTACAAGCGTAGAATGTTCCTTTATGTGGCTTTTCGGTGTTTTGTGTGCTGAAGTATAGCACCTATTCCCAGAATCCACCTCAGAAACGGGTCAAAGCCAAAGACATAAACAATATAATGAGGAGGTCAAAAAAATCACAACCCTTAATAAAAAGAAAATGTCTTTGCAGGAAGTATGTGCAGATATATTAAACATTGCTTTTCAGTGGATTTATTGAAACCAATAAATTTACAACATTTTACAGAATTGAGCAATGTATATATTACATTGTGGGATCCAAATGAAATTTGTTATTTTTGTGGGGACCATTTCTTCACATTTTTTCATATTTTGTTTAGTTATACTTATCGCTAAGGTTAGGGCTGGGAAGGGGATAAGGTGTCAAATTTGTTGTAAAGTGACAAAGACAATAAAGATTCTTCTATCTATCTATCTATCTATCTATCTATCTATCTATCTATCTATCTATCTATCTATCTATCTATCTATCGTTGGGATTTGGATCACGCCCATAGAAAAGAATGGAAGGACAGTGGGGTCATGCTGAGACATATTGCAGGAGGAACAATCCACAGAGCGGCTTGGAAAATAGCTGGGAAGTTTACTGAAACCTGAATTAAACAAGAAACAAAAGAGGCCACAATGGCTCAAAACAAGGACAGGTAGGTAGACCAAGGACCAGCAAGGGCTACAACTAACAAAGAGGGTACACCAAGGGAACACTGATGGAGAGCACTAACACAGGCAGGAAACACAGCACCTACAATGACTAATAAAGGAACAGGGCAAGGGCAGGCACCTACATTCACACACTGGTGACGAGGGCTGCACGAGGGACAGGTGTGCACTTTGAGCTGAGAATCACAGGTAACAGGGCACAACTACAAAACTGTAACTCAGAACAAAGGCATAAAGCTAAAACTCACAGGAATATAAGCATATTAAACACGGAATCAACAGATAAGGGGTTAGGGCACGTAACTCCACAATATCCACTATAGCTGAGGCTGACAGTTACCTTGGTATGATAGTAGAAGTGTGTGTATGCATTTAACATTTATATTTTACATTTAAAGGTAAACACCTGTATTCTTATTAATCTTTTCCATTACTCCACTGTGTGAATGGAAACAATGTGTAGGATTCAGAGAAGACTTGGATTGTCAGCAATGGCAGACTGAGTTGGACTGCTGGCAATGGCAAAGCCTATCTGCCTGAGATTTTATTTGCAGCCTCTCATAGAAAGAGAGGGTAGTCATTATGTCTTGGCAGGCTGACACAGGCAGAAAGGGTCACCTGAAGAAAAACACAACAGAAAATAGCAGATTTGCACTTGAGACTCAAAGAGGCTCAATTTGGCAAGCAAAAATCAATTCTATCCACCATTTTCTGTCTCATTCTAGCAGAATAAAAACAGATCGCTCCATCAGAATTTGAGTGTAGCTGTATAGAATGTTGGGAAAAAAAACAGCTGTGACTATTTTTGGGAAGGGTTTTATGTTGATTGCAGAACCATTGAGTATATACAGTGGCACAGTGAAAAGAAGAATATTCAAATAAGTAGGGTACCATCCATGTACAAATGCACAGTGGCAAAAAATAACAATAAGTGACAAAAAGAAGGATTCACAATACTTTTAAAAAGTATAAAACCACTACTTTTTAAAGTATAAAATGGCAAGGGGGCTGGACTTAAGACTATATACATGTGTCTAAGTGTCTAATTAATGGCAATAAATAATGCAGCAACAAAGAACAATAGAACAAATACTGTACAGAGCTGTCAGTAACTGACATTTAATAAAATGTAAACTGGCCAATATGTGTGAGGCATGTGGCTATTTTATGCTGCAGTGGGTGGTAAGGGGGGGGCAGCAAGGTGTGGAGTGTCCTGACAAGAAGCTGTTTTCGATCCTGGCTCAACTGGCTCAGATTAATCTGTAACTTCTACCAAACGGGAGTCGCACAAAGAGTCAACAGAAGGAGTGGGAGGAGTCGTCCACAATGCTAGAGGCTTTGCAGGTCCAGCTTTCTTCCAAACCAGACAGCTAGTCAGTACATTCTCTCTGGTGCCCATGTGAAACGTGGTGAGAATGGGGTTGGAAAACTCCACAGGCCCTGCAGGAAGTGCAGATGGAGCAACTTCTTGATTAGGGTGGAGGTCCAGGAGAGATCTCCTGTCAAATGAACCCAACAAATTTGGTGCTCCTGAGCCTTTCCACTGTAAATCCCTTGACAGGCAATGAGGAGTGGACAGTGTTGGGTAGGAACACGCTACTTTGTAATCTGGGTGGAATAATGCTCATCAGTCTACAGTAACTGCAGAAGCAGTGGAGTCTATAATACACATAATTCCTTGTGTGACATAGCGGAACACTGAATACCATGCCGTTTAAAAGAACTGACAGATGCATTAGGTGCGTACTATGTAATACAGAATGAGTGAAAAATAAATAAATAAATAAATAAAATAAATATATATATATATATATATATATATATATATATTGTTACTAGTTGGGACAAAATTCAAAGTTGTACACTTTGTACACAGTGCATAGACCCTCAGTTTATTTGGCCATGTGTATATACTGCACACCTGCGTACATACAGCACACCTGCGTATATACAGCACACCTGCGTATATACAGCACACCTGCGTACATATAACACACCTGCGTACATACAGCACACCTGCGTATATACAGCACACCTGCGTACATATAACACAAAAGGAAAAGACAGGAAGTGGCTGGTAGGGTCTGTGGGCCGGTCTGTGTGGAGGAGCCACAACCACTGTTCGCGAAACATTATCTCAGAAGAACCTGCAGCAGAAGGTGCTGGAAGGGTGATCACTGCCCATCAGTCACACACGTTGTTTGTAGGCTGTATGCTGTTTAATTCTCTCGTGAACCTTCGCCAAGGGCAGCTAATTGTCCCGCAGCCATGGACACTTCGCATTCCTCACATCGATTTTCTTTTTCTCACTTCAGGGCAGCTGTCCATCGGTGTGGTGCTGCATCGGCATGGAGGAGTGTAGCGCAGCGGCTTTCTGCCCTGCCACAATATCTATTTCATATTTAAATGTTAGAAAAAAAACAAGAAACCAAATTATACCAAAAACACACAAATCTGTCTATTCAGATCAAGATTTTAGACTTGATTGGTGCACTTAACACTCTGTTTATTTATTTAAAAAATAAAATTTATCTTTTTATATCACTCCTTGATGGTAATGCCTGTATATGTCCCTACCTGGACCCTACTCAGGATAAGTGGATTGGAAAAAGGATGCGTTGATTGATGGATCGATCCTAACAACTCAGAAACACATTAATGATAGATTTTCAGAATGACTGAAAATGAAAGTCTAAGTTATTTGATGGGGTATTTTAATTTTTAAAACTTTTACTTTTACTCAGAAATATTTGTCCTTTGTTGACTGCATAGACTAATTGATGCTGATTACAGAAGGCCCAATTGAAACATAAAAATAAAGTAAATACAAAGCACAGGCCAATACAGTGTGATAGACTTTGATTTTGTACAGTGATCATTTATTGTGCTTGCTATTAAATGTTACATACTTTGTCTAAACAACAGACCTGTCACGTCTATCACGTGGAGCTGTCAAGGGAAAGACGGATCCAGAGATGCGGGGCAAACCGGGTTTTAATGACAGGCAAGGTAAGCAGGTATATATACAGGTCCACCCGATGTAGGCAATACAGGAGAGCCCTGCCGCTTGCTTCGCGGGGAAGGTGGTGCAGGGCGAGACTGCCCTTCCTGAGGAGGGGTCCTGGTTACCAAGTCCAAAGGGGCGATCCGAAGTCGTAGTCGTTGGACGAAGGCGAGAGTCGAGAACCGGGGAATCCGTCAGACGAATACACAGGACGGGGGAACGAGAGGTCTGGGCAAAGAGGGAAGCCGGGTTCAGCAGGACGGGTCGTTCAGGGACGGGAGCTGGACTGGGAAGGTAAGGGAGAAGAGGCAAGGATCGCACAAAAGGAACACAGGTAAGGAACCGGACTAAGGGAGAACAAGAGACGAGAAAATGCTTAGTAAGGCTTGTCATTAGCGCAATACTTCGCGATTAGACTCTGATCTTTCTTTCCCTTAAGTAGAGCAGGTAATCGGTTCCTAACTTCCTCCGCCTGTCCGACCCGCCTCCGAGGGCGTGACAAGACCCTTGGAAAGAATGAAAAATGTTATTAATCCCAGATAAATTGTGGTTTCCCTGTAGACGGGGACCCAGAATTATCATAAACAAACAAACAAAAAAACACCTCTGAATGTTTATAAAAGTCATAAGTCATAAGCTTCCTACCCCTAACCCTAGCGTTTGTTAGGTAATCTTCATTTGGGGGCATTGGGTTATACAACAGGGCCTTGGAAAGTATAAAAATGTTATCAAACCCAGCTAAACTGTGGTTTCCTTGCTTATAAGGGCCCAGGGAAAATCATAAAATCTCCTTTGTAAGTCTGTAAAAGCCATAACCTTACTAACCCTAACCGGAGCTTTTGTTGGCTAAATCTAATTTTGGGACTTAGGGTGACAAAACAGGCCCTTGGAAAGTATGAAAAATGTTATCAAACCTAGCTAAACTGTGATGTCCCTGAATTTGAGGCCCTGGAACTATCATAAAAAAGCCTTTAGATGTCTGTAAAAGACATAAACTTTCTAAAGCTAATCCTAGCTTTTGTTGGCTAACCTAAATTTGGGGATTTATAGTTACACAGAAGGACTTTGGAAATTACGAAAATCATATGAAACCCAGCTACAATGTGATGTGCCTGGATATGGGGGTAGACAGCTGTCATAAAAACTCCTTTCGATGTCTGTAAGACCCATAAGCTTTCTAACACTAACCATAGCTTTTGTGTGCTAACCCTAACATTCACGGACAAATGGGGGAAAATGGTCCCCACAATGACAAAAAAACAGGTTTTTATTACATTGTGGGGACATTTGGTAATATAAACATAATCCACACAAACACACACACAGGTGTGCTATTCATATCTTTGTGGGGACTCTCCATTAATTTATATGGGCATAACCCTAATCTCAACAATGGAATCTCTGTCAAGCAAAATCTCAAATCCCTTCCTCCTGTCACATGTCGATTAGCTGTTTGGCCAAAGAAGTAAGCGTTTACATTAAAAAATACATATACAAATGTTTTTAAAAAGGTATGTTTTTATTACTTACAATTTTTTATACATTTATATTGAGAATGTAACAAACATGTTTTATAATCCTTTAAATGACATATTTTATTAAATAGACAGATAGATTTACATTAGACAATAAAATTACAAGACAATACAATACGATGAGAAAAAAAGTTAAATAAAATAACATACTGAAAAGGGATACTGCAATAGACAAGATGCAAAAATGCATTTATGATATGCATGAATCTGAGCTGCAAGGTAAAGCCAATAGACATAAATAGTACAGATTGCTCATCACAGGTCTGTCATGGGCAGTTACAGTTATAGATTATTAAGGTAAGTATGTAAGCACTGCTACAGTCCCCTAAACTAAAGTAATGTAACATCTGTGAAGGGTTAAGGCCCTTTGTGCTGCTCTCAGGTCCTATAGTCTCTGGGTTCCCTGCTCCTTTTCCTTATTGGCTATTGGTGTTCCTGTCCTTTGTGTCATTGGCTGAGGTCTGAGCCCCTGCAGCCAATGAGTGCCCTCCAGGTGCTATATAAACAGTTTGAAGTTGCACTTCAGGTCCTTTGGCCATTCTGGGTTTTTCTGCCGTGTTTGTGAGAGCTCTCTGTCAGGCTGGTATGCTACTGGTTAGGTCAGGTTTCATGTGTTTCCTGTAGCTGCTGGTCACTCAAACACGGACAAACCCTTTGTTTAATTATTTTTCTGTTACCTCTACCAGAGAAAGCTTGTAGGGGAGAGCCTGCCATTTTAGTTTGACTAATACCTTTTTCCCCTGTTTTACCTAGAGTTGTTAGCAAGTTCAGTTGTATGTTTGTAAGTTTTATTTTGTAAGTTAGTTAGTTCATGGTCATTTTTGTTCCAGCTTAGGGCTGTTTTGTTTCTTGTGTTGGCCTTGGCTCTCCCTGAAGTCCACTTACGCTTTCTCTGAAACACCCTGCCAATAACAAGCAATTTCAACTGACCCAGACAGTCTTCTCATGTCTCTCCATCTTCTGCAGTGCTGCTCCCCATACCTATAGGCCAGCTTGGAGATGTAACAGCACCATTATAAGTACAAAAACTTGAAAATTTTACAAGTTATTTGGCAGTAATACAGCAACATTTTATGTGAGCTGTCACTTAGGGTTAGGATGTGCATGGGGTTGGAGGGTCAGCAGAATGATTTCACTGCTGGGCCCTTTAACAAGGTCCTTAGTCTCCATCAGGTGTCTCACAAATGTGGATATATGTTATATATGAGCGACGCAGAACACAATTATTTGTGAAAAAAAGGAAGCACTCAGTATGGATTTAAATATAACGCCTCAAATACACACATACACACACACACCTTGTGTTAAATAATGAATACCTGCAAATTTTCATATGCACAATACAGGTAAATAAACGGGTGGTAACAGAAATACTGAGGCTGCCATTTGCTCTGCCTCTATGCCTCTGTCCGTTCCCGGCTCCTGCTACCCTTACCAAAGGTGGCCTCCCTGACTTTAGAGTGGGCCTGCAATGAGGAGGACCTTCATGATTTTCACAATGTCTTCCCTCAGCTCTGTGCTCAGTCTCCTGTTCACTCTCACAAGTGCGAGAGTGAAGTTCTTCTGTCTGACACATTTTTTTTTTGTTCTGCTAGGACATAACACAGGTGCAACCATCACATTGGCAACAGACTCCACTGCAGAACATTCTACTGTGAATCTGAGGAAAGGGGATCATGTGCTGAATTACCCATCATTTGTATACTGTCAAAAAAAAGTATCAATTTGTACCTTTGAAGGTACAATTAATTGTGACTGGTGCTGCACCCTCAAGCGTCTGCCTATTATACAGTAGCTGTAGGTTAATGTACCTTTTAGTCTAATTTAAGGTACAGAAATGGACTCTGAGGAACATGCTTTTACCATTAGGGATATATTAATGTTTGTACCTTGGGGAACAATTCTGTAACTGGGCTTTTCCCTTCTTTCTGCCAGTGCAGCTGACACAGGCTCAGCTGGCTGATGTTTCTCTTGCGCTAGGCAGGAACGGCAAAGGAAAAAATAAAGTCATCATTTGATAAGACAGCTTGCTTATACACAAGTGAAATCTGACTGTCTCAGATGAGTCAGGCCGGAAAACTACCTCTTAGATTGTGCTGCTAACAAAGTAGTGATGGTGTATCCTGCCATTAGCACATGGCTTCAGCTGTTAGAGAACCTGAAATCATATTTCAGCATGCAAGGAACCCTAATGAAGTTATTCCCCCATGCCTATTCACCCTACATCCAAAATGTGTGGATCCAGAGCTGGGCAGGTTTAGCTGACAAAAATTGAAACTGAAATTATGATTGTATCAGGATGTCTAGGAACCAAACTTTCCTGCTTGCAGTTCAGTTTTGTGCTTCGGTGGATAACGATTTGGTTTCAGATGCTGCCTGAATTTCTTTTGTAAATGGCGTATATTCTGTACTATAATTTTTAAATAGCACCTAGGCGTATCTCTTTTCCACTTTATGATGAGACAGACATGGGTGTATGGCGGCATAATGAAACAGACTACTGAAATGCATGTAAAGTGGAGGTGAGGTGAATGTGAACTAATTATGTTTCCCATTTGAGCTTTAAAAAACATTTTAAACAAGAAAATTCTACATTTTTTTAAATTGCATTGCAGATTATCCTCAAGGCTGGTATTTCTACCTCTAGCATTAATATCAGAGCAAAACATGGGCCAGTTGTCTGATTTTAATCAAAGAACTTTTGCAAAAAATTCCATGGTAAGAACTCAAACAGAAATGTGCTTAAATAGATATTCTTTCACATGCAGAGGCAAAATACCCACAAAAATGCAACATACTGTACCCACAAAAGTACATGCAATCGCAGAGGTCGTATACGGGAAAGGCAGGTGGAGTGTGAGTCCTACACCAGCATCGTCAAAGGGATCCATGGAGGTCCGGCTAATCACAGCTATGTGAAACTGCGCTGGGCATCTGATCTCTGAAGGGAGGCTAATGCAGACAAACAGCCGATGCATTTACTCTCAACGTGAGAAAATACAATTGGAGCATCATGTACTTTACATGAACATAGATAAGTCAAAAAATATAGCCAAGAGCTCTACATTCCAAATAATTAAAAAGAAAAATGATCTTCATCACAATCCTACAGAAGTCTGTAGAGGACATGTATAAACTTTTTTTTTTCTTTTCGTTATCTCGAGATCACAACTTATTTTTCTCGTGATCTCGACATAACCAAAGTCGTTATCTCGAGATCACGACTTATTTTTTCCCTTTTTTTTAAGCCGACATCTTTCAAACATAATCCGGTAACCATGGAGACGTCCCGGACTCTCCAGTTGGTTGGTAATGAAACTGAGTACTCGTTCAGTCTCACTATAATTTCTCCGACGGTACAGCTGCAAATTTCTGATCCTCCTTCTCAAATGACGAACACTAATATGACAATTTTCTAGCACCAACAGACTGTAATTTCCTCATATCCATGATTCAGTGCAATATATCTCGACTTTTTCCCCACAGTTTAAAATCTAACTTGGTTTTACAAACAAGTGCAATATAACCACTGATATTGATGCAATATATACTTTTACTTTTCTTGTAACTTTTGGACAAAGGTACTTTAGATTCCTGTACAGATATCTCATATCTTGTTTTATTTATTAGAATTTTTAACAGTGCTGTAATTAGTTTTACACTTCATTCCTATTTTTATACTTATATTGTATTGTTCATGTCTTAATCGTGTTTATATGTGATTGTACAGTTGCGCTGTCAGCAATTGCCTCCAGGATTAATAAAGTCTTCTGATTCTGATTCTGATTGGGACAGTCCACTATCAAAGTAAAATCTGATGCATTCGTCCATGAGGATAATGCTAAACCTCGTGATCATGGGAAAGTGACATGGGTTATGTCGAGATCACAAGAAAAAAATAAGTCGTGATCTCGAGAAAACGACTTTGG
>JAODJU010000038.1:5614629-5627248 GCA_026776725.1 Gnathonemus echidnorhynchus
TCACCACAGAGTTGTGACCTTAACCCCATTGAAGGTCTTTGGGATGTGCTGAAGGAGGCTTTATGGAGGTTCAACTCGCTTGTCAATACAGGATCTCGGTGAGAAATGAATGCAAATCTGGATGAAAACACTGAGATGTTGCATAAGCTTGTGGAAACAATGCCATGACAAATGTGCACCATAATCAAAGCTAAGGGTGGTCCAATGAAATATTAAAATGGTTACCTTTTTTTTGGCTGGGCAGTGTATTTAGATATGGTGTGTGTGTGTGTGTGTAAACGCATTGTGGTGGGGTGCCTTGGAGGGACGATCCACAGTGCAGCTTCCTGACAAACAGTGAACTCAAACACAAAACAAAAGGGACCACGGGAGGTCAAAAGCAGGTAGGTGACATGAGGAGAAACTAAATCTAAAAGTTTGAATTTTAAGTCAAAGCCACATCTGAGATATCAAGGACAAAAATAAACTATACCCAGGCCTGTATCTGTGGTACAAAGGTCCAATAAAACGGCCTCAACATAGGGCTCTTTCATGCCACTACGTATACCAACAGCATTTTTTAATCAGTTTATGACACTAATCCTGGGGGGTGGCAGAGTGGCTCATTTAGGGGGCCTGGCCCCCAGGATGCCAACTCTGTCTCGGTTTCAGGCTTCTGAGAGGATGCAGATGATCTAATACCCTTAGTAGTTATTCACAATTTATTCTGTTCTGTGAAGCACCTGGAATCTGCAGCCTGTCAGGCTTGTTTTAACAGATATATTACGTTTACATTTATTTAAATAGCAGATGCATTTGGGTCCTGCTGGAAATCAGGCTTGTTTCTCCTGGTATCTGAAGGCCTGTTTTACCCATAGGCTTTCATTCCTGATCGCACCTTTCTGCCGTCACTTCTACTGAGACCTCCGAGAGCTTTAGTTTTACCGGGAGCTGGACTGGAGGAGCAAAACTACCTCAAGCGACCAGCCCTGTCCGGCTGGATAAACAGGCTCCAGCAAGCCAGCTGGGATACCCAGGAGCAGTGAGAGAAGCAGATGTAGTTTAAGCAACAGTACCAGCTTCCTTGTCATCTCTGTCCGAGTCCTGCGGCTCCTCCCCTCCCTCTCAGACAGCCTGTTCGATGCAAAGAAAAGTGTAGGTGAGAGACAGCATTCACATTAGTTTGAGAGTCGTGAATGTCGTAGCTTCAAAGCTTTGCTCACAGCCCTGTCATTGGTCGAAAGCAAGTACAGTCTTTTTGTGAGGGTGGCTATATTTAAATCAACGCATTAGTGTAGATCTGTTGCTATCCTGTGCAAAACTAGGATGGGGTACGTGCTTATTTTAAACAATCGATAATATTCAATTCATTATCCTCTTTTAGGTTTATGCATCAATGCTTCCTCCAACTGATATTTCTGGACATCTTTTTTTTTGGGTGGGGGGAGCATGCTTTGTCTTTGCAGGGCTGCAGCCTGTAGTGCTGTCCTGTAGTTAAAATGCAAATGTTTTGCTGACATCACTCGGCCTGCCTGTTTTTTACCTACCTGTTGCAAAAGAAAAGATTTTGCAAGTCAGCAATAAAAATGGTAATAACAATGTTTAACACTAACTCTAGCACTGAATTATATGCATATGTTCACAGAACGCAGTGATCGCCATCCAGTCGGTCGCGATCACAAACCCCCTACCCACCCCCCTATCTCACCTCAGTAGCTCCTCAGATGGTTTCCCTTGTAAAAGTAGCTCTCACTGCAAAAAACAGGTTGGAGACCCACTGACATGGGGTATATTTCTGTAAAACAGTGTTTCCCAATCCGGGCCTTGGGGGCCCACAGACAGTTTTTGAAATACTGTGCAAAAATGTGGACTGTCTGACAGGGAGCTTGGAGGGAGCAAAAACGTGGACTGTCTGACAGGGAGCTCGGAGGGAGCAAAAACGTGGACTGTCTGACAGGGAGCTCGGAGGGAGCAAAAACGTGGACTGTCTGGCAGGGAGCTGGGATGGAGCAAAAACGCGGGCTGTCTGGCAGGGAGCTGGGAGGGAGCAAAAATGTGGACTGTCTGGCAGGGAGCTGGGAGGGAGCAAAAATGTGGACTGTCTGTGGGTCCCTGAAGACCTTACTGGGAAACACTGCTTTAGGCAGCACTAAATTAAGCACCTGGGAGTCTGACATGTGACGAAAAAGTTTTTTTGTACTGTCTAAATCGGAAATTGTTAATGAGAGAGGAGCTAGCAAGTATGAGGAAAGGTCAGCCAGCTCTTCATTATGACAAAAAGTCACTTCATTTCATTACATTGACTAAACTGACCTTTATGTGCATAATTAACATTTAAAGAAGAGAAGGAAAGTTTGACTTTTTTTTTTTACCAGTCTTCTCTGTTACTGTTGTTGTAAATCATTGGTTCAGTTTCATCTTAATCTAATTAATGCTTGAAGTTTGCTGCAATTTTTTGTACTTTTATACATCTAAAACTCTAAAAAATTGATATTGTGATCCAGATCATCCATGTGATAGAAAAGCATAGCTGAGGGCAAAGCATTTATCAAAGCTGGGCACAGAGAGAAGCCCAAAATGTGGATAGGCAACATCCCACACAGAAACTGGGATTTAAAAAACAAAACGATGAGAAAATTTTTTTATGTTTTGTAAACCCAGGGGCAAGTGTACGCAACATTTTGGATTTACTGAAAAAAGAGGACATCCACTGAAAAGCAGGGATCTGCAGGCAAACCAGATGAATGACCAAGCGCTTTCCAACAATTTGCATCACCAAGCAGCGTTTAGATATGACAAACAGTAGATATGAAAAAATATTAATTGGCATTTATTAACTTAGTATTTTTTTCCTAAGTTTTTGCCTTGGAGATTTTGTCAAGTATTATGATTTGTTGCCTCTTCCCCTGGATTGTAAATGACTGCAACTGCACTGCAACTGTGAGTTAGGCATCTTTTATATTTTAAAAAGAGGACCAGAGACTTTAATGTGGCGGTAAAAAATCAGAATCAAGCGATCCAAGCCCGAAACTGGCATGAGAAGAAACAGGATCCAAAACGTCGGGCAGGTGAGGAGTGAACAGCAATCAAGGGAGAAGGTGCGCTTGGAATCTGAATGTGGCATGCTAGTTTCTCCAGAATCATATACCCTAGCTTTAGACTCGCCCCCTTATCTCTAAGTCAATGGGAGAATACGCTTAAGTGAAAAGCGCATAGCTATGTACTTTTTTGACCCCAGTGTTAAGTAGGTAACTTATTTGGATGATCAAATTAAAGAAAATTATTTCCAGTGGAACTCTTCTGATGGTGGTTTTCTAAGATATTCTTCAAACTTGACTGCTTTTCTAATTAATTTTAAGCTTAGTGTCTTGGCTTTGAGTTATTCTGGTTACTCCCTCATTTGTTCAGCACTCGACACTCTTCAGTGGTTGCTTGGGGTGTCAGGAGTACAGTGTGAGAGGCAAGAAATGTCCTGCAATACATGTAGCTGAGTGCAAACAAAAGGAAGATATTTGGGGTACAACCTAAATTTATGCAAGTGAATTGACTTGGGCTGAATTGGCCAGGAACAATAAGGGTGTCATGCACTGATATGGGAGATCGCACCTATGATATGTGCATGTGGACACGTGTCAACTTTTGCCTGCTAAACTGTACAGCAACGCCAGTGACTTGTGCTTACAGTTTAATATAACTGGTTTGTTACTCATTATCTATGTACATCTCAAACATACTCCAGTTCAACAGTGCAGCGTAATTGTTGTTTGTTTTTTTTTCTATCTTGGAAGCATCTATTGCCTGACCATGAGGATTTTGCAGAACCTCATTTGTTAATTAACTCCAGGATAGTTTGACTCCAAGTTTGACTCATGTGAGGTGGGAGCCTCAACCAATCAGGCAGCCTGTAATAAGGAGCGACGGCCACTTGACCAGGTAGTGTTGCATCTGCACAGGGGCTCAGTGAAGCTGCAATTACCTGAGTTCAATTCCCAGTCCCACATTCTTACTGAGATTCAGTACTCAAGCTCACTCTGAAAACCTCTGGTACCCCGGGTTTCAGTTCAAGAGATTGCCAACAGCTTGTTTGCAATTATGATGATGGGGGTCGGAGGTGGTGTGTGTGTGCGTGTGTGTTTGTGTGTGTCAGGTGGGTCCTTGCCAGGGTTTGTTGAAAGTTCTGTCACATATAGAGTAGTTTTGCTTTTTATTTATCAAACTGCACGTGTTGTAGGAAAGACCTACATGTGTGAATGATAGAAGGGACACCCATGGAAGCACAGGGAGGCGTCATTTCCACAAGCCCCCAGCATGCAGGACTCCTCCAGTCTGAAAATTGGCAGTTCTCATCAGGTCACCTTTCCGTGAATCTCTGTTTAATTTATTTTCATTATGTGTAACACAGTGCAAGTTTCAAACAAAAGAGACCTTAAGAGGGGAAAATAAGCGTCCATTCATCTGTTATATGGAGTAATGATGGTTATAAAGTATCAATTCTACATACAGTAGTTATGACATCATAACACATCTATGCAAGTGTGCTGTGTTAATGCAAGAGTAATACTTCATACATCTACACCAGGTGCTTCACCATTTTTACTTTTAAATATTACAAGGATGTATTCAGTATTCTGGTGCCTAGGATATCTGTTGGTTTTGAAGCTTGATGAAAGCTCATTTTTGAATAGGCGCTGGATGAATCTTAAACCTCTGCTTATGCATATAGATGCAATGTGAGATGAGCCACTTCCAGTAGCAAATGTTATTGACTGCAACCTTGTGATAAAGCGGAAAAGAAATTTTTAAGAAGGTGGACTGTAAACTTTTTGCCCAGTTTTACATAAAAAACCTTATATGTTGCAGTCAGTTTTGACAGTATTATTACTACTAAGAAATAACAATAATTCATCAAGGAATATTGTAATAGATTTTTGAAGTTTTTACTTTTCATTCCATTTCTTCATTGTTGGCATTGTATATGTATAAATATGTATATTTTTGTTCTGTAAGTGAAGCTGTATCATAATAACAAAACTGACTTCCAACTGTACTGTACGTACAAGTACTATATCTGGGTATTAGCAATGTTATCATTCTGTCTAAGGATTTCATTTTTAAACTATGCATATGTGACAGGATAAGAAGTTTAGAGATTTGGAAGGAACTCGGCAGAGAATCCCTGCTCCTCCAGATTGAGAGGAGTCAGTTCAGATGCTTTGGACCATCTGGGTAACTTAAAAGCTACATCATCCAGCTGGCTTGGAAACATCTAGGGATTCCCTCAGAACAAGTCATTGGCTATGGAGAAGGATGCAGGCTGGAATTGGTATCTTCACCAGGAGAACTGATTGATGATGATGATGATGACGATGTTGATGATGATGATAATGTACCTACTCGCAGAGCACTACGAAACATTGATGGGTGGCTGTAGTCTGAATGATAACAGCATCCTGCAATATTTCATAGTCGTATTTTTTCTGGGTGAAGAATTCCTTAACAATTGAATGACTAAAGGAAACGCTTTGCTAACAATTTACAGACAATTCAAGGTTGCATTTTCCAGAATTCCTCAGGCTGAGAAGCGCGTCTTTAAAAGTCTGCGACTCAATAACACCGATTAATGAAATGATAAGTTGCTCCATACAGATGCAGAACGCAATTGCTGAGCTACAGCTCCCTAATAGATTAATCAATTCCATTTTTTCTGTCTGGGGTGTCCGGAGCAATTCATTCTACCACAGACCAGTTGCCACAATATTAGAGGAAGGCTCAGTCATTGATAAGGGGACACAAACCATTCTCGATTCCCTGCAGTATTAATGGCAGTCTCTTTGAATGGGTAATTACTTGAAACACTCAGATTGCTCAGATTTATACTCTGCAGTTAGAGATTAGCTGTAGTTATTACGTAGCAAGTAATCTCTGTACATTTTACGAATAAGAACCCATGATCAACTAGTAAGGAAAAGAGAGATGGAGAAATGGAGAGATGGAGAAATTAATTTCTGTTACTGATGCAGTATGATACTTGTTCTTAAGATACACAGTTGTGTATTTTTTCATGTATTACACAGAAAAAAATTATTATAAGTACAGTTTTTTTTTTTTAATCTCAAAGCCTAATTGCCAGTTTTCATGCTAATTATAACAGCATTTTTTTCCCTTCTGTATTTAAAGGAAAAGCTTTCCAGTTAGAATTTAGTTGTTTTTTTGTAGTTCATATCATTTTTAGTAAATCGGAGAGAGTGGGAAGGTTTCAGCTAAGCATTCATGCTTTCAGACACACAAACCGTATTCCGCTGACATCGTGTAATGTGTTGGTGGCAGATTGACCTGAAAATTCCATGATTGTGGGTTTTATTCCAAACCCAGTCCAGTTTGTATGTCTGTGTGTGTGTATGTCTGTGTGTGTGTGTGTATGTCTGTGTGTGTGTGTCTGTGTGTGTGATTGTGTGTCTGTGTGTGTGATTGTGTGTCTGTGTGTGTGTTGTATGCATCTCTCCGCTGTGTTTATGTACTGTAGGTTTCCATGGTGTGCTCTTCTTTCTCATCTCAGTTCAAAGACATGCGGTTTCGGTGAACTGGAATTGCCCAGACTGGTACCCCATAATCGTCCGTCTCCTGACTTGTACTTTGTGCTTCCTAGAATTGGCTCCAGGCTCAAAACAAACCTGTACTGGAAAAGTGCTTATAGAAAATTGATTTATGGGTGGATATACACATTCTACAAATTAGTAATACCCAGGGATGTGAACAAGTCATGCCTTGGCAAGTCCAAGTCAAGTCTCAAGTCAAAACATTGCAAGTGAGTCACAGGGTCCAAGTCGGGTCCAAGCTTCAAGTTATCAGCCGTCATGTCCAAGTCGGGTCCAAGCCTCGAGTCATCAGCCCTCATGTCCAAGTCGGGTCCAAGCCTCGAGTCATCAGCCCTCATGTCCAAGTCGGGTCCAAACCTCGAGTCATCAGCCCTCATGTCCAAGTCGAGTCCAAGTCTTTCCATCCATTTTGCTGAGTCGAGTCACAAGTAATCAAATTTATGATGAGTCGAGTTGCAAGCCAGTGACTGAAGTGCCCCCCATTTGGTAATACCTTATATATATTACAGCCGCGGAACAATTTTTTGTTTCACTCACTTCTTAATTTATGGGTGAATAATATATATTTTTCTGCAAATTGCAGCCTGGTTCTTCTCTGTTTCTCATTAATGAAGGGCTTCTTCCTTGCTTTATGGGACTTCAGTCCTGTTTCTAGAAGCCTGATACAAACTGTCCTGTACTTAATGTTTCCCGTTCCTTTTGAAGGTCCCTTGATGTCATCCTTTGATTCATGAGAAACTGTTGGATAAATTAATGGTCATCTCTGGCATTAGACTATCGCTTCCGCCTTTTACCTGTCTGGTTTTTGGTCATTCCCAGTGTCTCCTGCTTCACCTTATTCTTGTGTACTGCTGTCTTAGAAAGTTTAAATCTGCTCAGCATAGCCTTCTGCCTACAGAACCACAATTAAACCATCATTTAAAAATGCTGATTTGTTTAAAAATATAGAGCGGTCTCTTAATTTTTTCTATGGCTGTATATATAATTTTATATGTTATACATATCATTATACATATTTTTCTGGGGTTGCAATATCGCAATAGTTTTCATTGCTATGAGCTGGTCTAAGGTTATGTGTACCACAAAGGAGAGTGACAGTAAATACACGTATTGATCCATTAAATGTGGAGATATGAGGTAAACCACTGACAATATGACAGTCAAAAATAAAGATGCTATCAAATACAAAACACTAATCAGATGGTATAATGAAATATTGACCCAATACTAGAACCACACTAACAAACAGCAGCAGCAACAACAACATGCTTTGTGAACGACAACCAGACTCAGAAACCAAAAATTACATCAGTCATGAAATGGAGCTCAGCCGTTGGCCAGCACTGTCACATCCGTCTCCCTTTGAAAAGGCTGTCTTCCTGGTGGGACCCAATATTGGAATAGCTTCCATTGATGACATGGATTTGCAGTTGCACGATCAATAGCAGTCTTGCGGAGAAGACTGACATTTTCACCACTGATCCTACCAAAGGTCAAAACATCCTGTTTGGCAAGAGTTATTGCAACATATATAGATCTAGGAAAAGCACTTAAGATGTTCAGTATAGTGTAATTTTTCCATACAGAAATCAATCATTATTTGATTATTAATTTGTTCATTTGTGTGTATAGTTCTTTAGTTACCAGATCAATGCTTTGTTTGTACTTTTAACATAAAACACGTAACTAATGCTAAAACCTGAAATGTTAACTATCTTCAGATAGTGCAAACAAAGACTAAATCAGAAATATTCCGCTTGCATATGCAATTAGATCCACCGCTCTGGTAACTCAGGTGAAAGAAATTGCCTTACCTAAGAAACCTATTTCCCTTACAATTTGTGCATCAGTGTAAAAGCCAGTCTTTGTAGGGATTATTTGTCAGCCCCAAAAGGAAAGGTATGAAAGTGAAGCTGAAATGATATCCTAAAGTTGGAGATAAAGTTAAACAAATACATTAAGAGGCTGCAAAATAATATGCAAGGTTATGGATACCTCTGTGAACACTTCCAATTCCTTGCACTATATAGAAGTTTCTCAAAACTCACCATTTGAACAAGGAGTCATATGAAATAAGCTACTGTGAAGCTAGAAATGATTCTACAAGAGCTGCTGGGTTTTGGTGATAGACAATAGTGAAAGGGTACATCAGGCATCAAGAGCCCTTAATGCTGACCTGGATGCCCCAGTGACATAAAAAAACTCTAACTTAAAAAAGAAATATCGCAAAGCCCATTTGAAGTTTGCCAGACACTAATGTGATCCAGCCTACTTGTCAAAATATGTGGGAAGAGCTGTTATTTTCTGATAAGTACAAGATACAAGCATACTCAGGGTCACTCAGACTCAGTCTGAAAACTCAGCCTATGTCAGTTTTATCTTTTCTGTCTAATATCTGCATATTAGACATATGATTAATTGATTGATGAGCTTTATTAATCTCATTTTGCAATAAAATAGCAACTAGGCAACATAATGTGAGTATTATTTCTAAGCCAGTAGTATCTAAAAATATTTGAAGGGTGTGGATACTTATGCAAGGCACTGCATACACCAATCAGTCATAACATTAAAACCACTGAGCGATGAAGGGAATAACATTGATTATCTCATTACAATGACACATGTCATGGGTACCAATTAATATCAGGCAAGTGAACAGTCAGTTCTTGAAGCTGATGTGTTGGAAAAGTGGGCAAGAATAAGGTGACTCTGACTAGGGCCAAATTGTGATGGATAGATGATAGATAGATGGGTCAGAGTATCTCCAAAACAGCAGGTCTTGTGTGGTGTTCTCAGTATGCAGTGGTCAGTACCTACCAGCAGTGGTCCAAGGGAGGTCAACCAGTGAACCAGCGATGGGGTGAGGTGAGCGCACTAGGGACAGAACAGACCTGGGAAACAACGGGAGACAGGATGGCCAGCGACACCTGCTGGCCAAACAGGGAAATGACTGACTGAATGGAGACCAAGTCTAGCAACGAGGATGCACTCTAGGAAGAAGGCAAGCCGGTGGAGGCAGTGGGATGCTCTGGGCAATGTTCTGCTGAGAATCCTTGAGTCCTACTATTCATATGGATGTTGAGAAGCCCTACACATCCCACCTCGGCCTGAGATCGCCAGTGATTTAAATCTATGGCTACATCCCTACCCAGCAGTAGGTGTGTACAGAGGTTGAGTTAGACTTTATCATTGTCCATCAGGGTTGTAAAAATTCCATCATAATGTATCATTATCATTTTCATGTTTTAATGATAATAAGATATTAAATAGCATTTTCCTTCACACTTTTATTATTAAATAATTCATATATAGCACAACTTTATAGACAGAGATGTACATAACTGGTACACAAGTATGCACTCACCTTTAAAAATGATACGTATGACAATAGATTGTTTGTGAAAGTGCAAATGCGTACTTATTTTATGTGCATTTGCGCTGCTATAACAAGAAAATGGCTTTCATTTTAACCTCTATACCATAAATAAAGTAGAGTTAGCATATAAAGATTAAAATGCATTATATTTTGATTTTGTATCAGCGCAAATGCACATAAAATAAGTACGTGTTTACATTGTTACCACAATCGATTGTCGCAAGTATCGTTTTTAACTTTTTTTAACTTGCGCACCAGTTATGTTCATCCCTGCTTGTAGATCATGCATTTATAAGGGCATGTGGAGGAAAGAAGAACAGAACACAACATGTTTATAATTCACAATTAAAAGTTTCCACAGGATAAAGAACAATGTAAGGTTATTCCACTGGCAAGTTTCACTACCACAACCGGCAATATTAGAGAAAGTATTGTGGTTATCAAGGGAATTTTTAGATGTAAAAATATGGAGGCACATTAAATGTAATTGAGGTATAAAAATAACTCCGTGCGTCTCTGTATACCTCAGAATTCATTATGTTGCTTCCAGCAGCAGCCACCTAATCAAAATGCACAAAGGAACCAGTTCCAGTGGTAACTGTACATGCCAAAGCCTTTTCACTGCCACCATCATGTGCCACTGGAGAAGTGGTATTCTTAGGATCACGAGATGTCACTTTCTTTCCCCATATTGTAATCTTTCCATCACTCTGGTGCAGGTGAATCTCATATTTCCACATGATGTTCAAGAACTGAAGAGATTTTTTGATATCCGTCTCAGCAACCTGTAACCTGGCATTTATGTTCTTGAATTTTACTAGTTGATTCCATCTTGTGGTATAATCTAAATTTATGCGTTGCCATTTTTGTCTTTATTGTTGTCTTGGAGGTGGCTACACATACATCCTGGAGAGTGTTTTTTCTGGCTGACTGTTGATAGGGGGATTTTCTTTGTAAGTAAAATTATTATTGTGTCATCCACTGCACAGGCATGGGAGCAGGGCATGCGGCAGGCAGGAAGGTGGATGACCCACTGGATTCTCACAGGATGAATGTGGTTTATTAACAGAAAACACTAGGAACACTACAAAAACAAAATGGACCACGAGGGGTCAAAAGTAAAAGGGGAAAAACATGGACTAACTACAAATGAGGTAGGCAGGTTACAAATCACACAACATTCAACATCTATCACATACACATCACAAAGACCTACTGGGGAACTGAACTCAGGCAGGAACTTAAATACAAAAACTAAACCAGGTAACAAGAAGCAGGAGTGAGACACAGACAATTAACCAATCCGGGAGGGTGTAGGACCATGAGCAAATCAGGCAAACACACAAGGAAAGGCACAAGAACAGGCAACAGCTGAAACTAATAATTACTCATAAACTAAACAGGGAAACTAGGAACTGACAAAGAAACAAGGAAAACAGAATCTAACACTGGGGGAATAAGAAAGACACATAAAACACAACCAAGGCACTAAGCAAGAAACCAAAACAGAAAACAAACAACAAAATCACAGGAAGTAGAAAAACTGGTACCAATGAAACACTAGGGCACAAAATACAGAAACAGAGGAGGCGGGATTCGAGCACACAATAAAGGGGTTAACAGGTAGCCACATGCTCAGCTACAGACTGACAACAGGGAGGACAGGATGGCCAGCGACACCTGCTGGCCAAACGAGGAGAAAACACACTGGGACAAAACAGGTGCTGACCCAAACAAGTCTCCACTGGTGTAGCAGGGTGTTTGGCGTTCCTGAGCTCACCGGTACATTCATTCTCTCTTTTTTTAAATAATGTACCAAACAGTTGATTTTGGCACACCTCATGATTTTACTTTATCTTGGATTGTTTGTTGAGCTTCATGATGGCCTGCTTTATTAGACTTGACACTGCTTTACTGCTGTTGAGACAGATTCCAAATGAAAATACCAGAGTTAGGGTGTCATAAAATTAATTGTGTACAACTGGGCAAGCAACAGTTAATCTGCCAGTTGTCCAAATACTTTTGGTCCCTTGGATGGGAGGTATTATTATGAATAATTCCCTGTATAGTTCACCATCAAAGGAAAAAGTGAGTGCTCCCTATTACAATTCTCTGTTTTCATTTATGAAGTTCTGCATAACAATTTTAAGGTGCACACTAACTTCTATAAAGGAAGAGATGTAACCTTGGTTGACAAAAAAAGACATAGCAGATATGTTCAATATGTTGCCATTCTGACGCCCACTTCTGAGAACACTGGAGTCTGACTTGAAGGCTCTCCATTTGTGAACAGGATTTCTCAATGTAAAATGGTGAATATATTGAAATCTGGTGTATTTTTTAAAATTTGGTTAGAATCATTGGTTTATAGAAGTAGGTGAGGACCACACAATTATTTACCCCCAATAAATATAAGCATAGACTCGAAGGAAGGCTTTGCATTTTTATTATGACTGTAGCTGTCCATAGCCTTAAATCAAATGTGACAATGTTCACTTTATGCAGTTTGGGATCGCTTCATTTCAAATCCATCGTGATGATGTACAAAGCCAAAGTGTCTGTCCAAATACGAGGGGACTGCACTGTAAGTGACAAACCGATAAATATTTTAAATTAAGCATATGGTTTAAACAATATAGTTATTCTTTACTGTCAGCTAATTTCT
>JAODJU010000038.1:5627889-5638562 GCA_026776725.1 Gnathonemus echidnorhynchus
AAGGAATAGCATGTAACCCGAACCCGAAGGAATAGCATGTAACCCGAACCCGAAGGAATAGCATGTAACCCGAACCCGAAGGAATAGCATGTAACCCGAACCCAAAGGAATACCATGTAACCCGAACCCAAAGGAATACCATGTAACATGTTGTAAGCAAACGTCCCACCCTCCAAGGGTGAGGTGGATAAGTGAGGACATCCCCAACCCAACCCCCCAGGGAGAAAAAGAGAGGAAACATAATAAGAACAAAACTGTAACTGATACAAACATGTTAGAAACAACACTGCAAATACATCTACTGATGCTTCTGGACACATCTTCAGTGATGTTCCTGGACTCATCTGGTGTTTCAGGTCTTTTAACATCATACCCCTTCCTCCAGGTGACCATCATGTAGCTGATCAGACCTAAGGTTGCGTCCAGGTGGTTGGCTACTCTGACACCATGGCTTGCCTGTCTTCAGCCACAGTCATCTCGAGGCTCTCTCTGCCACTTCACTGGTATTGTGGATGCTTCTCCTTCTCCTCTCTCCCTCAGTGCCCCAATAACTAAAGGCTTTCACTTGAGAACAGGCTGCAAACCCCTGCATCCCACCCCTACTGGGAGACACACTGCTTTCCGTCCAGACTGCTGGCAGTCTCTGACATGTCCTGCATACTTGGAGAGTTTCTTTTCAAAGGCCTCTTCCCAGGGACTGTCAGCTCCAGTGGCACTTGAGGACCATGTCCAGTTGCAGTGTGATGATCACAATCTGAATGGGGAACTTCAGTTGCTGTTCTAGATTCACCAACAGTTGCCAATCCCTTGCAGTGGCCAGAGTGCCTGAAAATGTTTTTGTGGTGGATTTGGGCTGCTCCCCAGCCCTAACAAAAGCAATAGCCTGTTTAGGAGAGGAAGAGGCTCTCTTGGCCCACTCGGGTCCTGTGCTGGTGGCTTCAGCAATGGTCCATGGGTCCTGGTCGTGCCTTTATCTGTATCTTCCCTCTCCAAGTGCCAGACAATCTAATTGTTAATGTAACTGTTAGAAACATATCAGACATATTAGAAACAAGCTTAATGACAATTGAGAACATTTCGCTCTGAACTCTCTCTGCTAAGAATCTATTTCTGTTTTACTAACTTTCCTTGTATTGTGATGTGCTTTGCTTGGCAGATTTAGTGTAGCGTGCCAGAAGGTTCAAGGTCATAACAGTCGGTGTCAATGAATTCATTAATTTTGCAAGACATGACATTCCCTAGTGATTTGTGATACAAATGACTTCTGAATTCCGTCTTTCATGCTGAATGCCCTTTCTACATCGCAATTAGAATTTGTTTCATCAACTTGTAGAGCTCTGTGAATCTCAACTACTCTGTGCTCAAAGATTTTACTTTGGACAGCTTCCCCTAGAATTCATCAACTAGTCAACTTCTGTACTTAGGCCCAAACCCTTCCAGGTTAGTTGAGACATAATCCAAACTTTCAGTTATGCATCTTCCATCAACAGACTGGGAAATCTTTCAGCCAAAGTCACAATCTGCTTTGGGCTCACCTTATCCTGGGTCTCTGTGATGACCACTGACAGATTTTGCCCAATCTGGTCTGTCACTGGGAACTTCTGCAAAAATTTTGAAAGGTTTTCATATAGAATGTTCTGGCATCTTTAAAGAAATACTGTGTCATGTGAAGGGGATCTTTTGTGCTACCTCAGTTACTAACTACCTCCTTGCCAGATATCCAGTGAAAAGCTCTTAATCTGGGGAATGAATGTCAGGGCTCCTCACATCTATATGCTAAATGTTTTCTTCTCTCAGTACCTTTGGTGGAATACGCCTGCTTGCTATGTCACACAGACTCTCTCCTACACTCTCATCCAATTTGTGGAGAATAGGTGCCTTCTTTGAGAAATTGAATAGAATTTCTCAAAGTTCTGTGTGACATTTCTCAAAGTATTGTGTGGCAAAAAGCATGTGTATATTTTCAGCTGGGTTTTTTTCAGCATTGTCTGGATATGAAATGACTGCTGACTCTCACTCTTTGACTCAAAGTATGAAAGAAAGGCTGGCCATTGGTAAGTAGGGGGGACAAACCATTTCCTAAAGAATGTCAGCGTGTAGGACTCTGCTTTTGTAATCGCTTCTATCCAGAATGACAGAACTCTTGAAAGTGTATTAGGTCTTACCTAGTAACTTTAAAAGATGTCAATGAGAAGCTCTTCAGGTGACAGTGAGAGCTCCTTAGCAGTGTTGGCACAAATACTATGAAGGTGGATTGGCCGGGGGGGGTTGGGGGCTGTGCTTTCATCCTTGATAACACACAGTTGTTTCTGCCAATCCTCAGATTACAGTTGTCACCACTAAACTCTATACAATTATGCTATTCAAGCATTCCTTACGCATAGATGATGAATTGCTATTGAATATGTTTTCAGCGTTGGCATCATTGCATGCTGACACATCTACAAGCACAGCTGTGATTTTGTCTTGGACTTCATCATCATATCACACTAGTATGGCACATTCCTTTTCACACATGATATCATTATTCTCATCAACCATAATACTGTATGGCATTTTTTTGGTCCCGGTGTAAAGAGCATTCAGGCTCTAATGCTAACGCTGACTATTGCTGCGGTCTTGGTTGATGAGCAGCCATAATGTTTGGCTATTTCAGAATCGGGAAGTATTTTCCTAAATAGCTTTCCTGTATGTTTGCACACATGGAATGTAATGTATACCTCTGCTCCTACCACCGTCTCTGTCAGACTTTTCCTGTCTGCTGAAAATAAACTGTGAGATACTCCAGCATCCCTCTATGCACTTGACCTCTCTAGCATGCTGTTCTGCCTGAAAAATGCTTAAGATGTAGGCTATCCTTCATATCATCACCTCATGTAATACTTCAGTGAATTTTGTCTGTGACTTTATCTATAACGTACCATGGACATTTGCACAAAATATCCCATGAAACCTACTTACCACCTAGACTGAAGGTCCTATGGTATTAGGTTCATCAGCCTGAAGAGCTCTGTGAATCCGAACTACACTGTGCTCACAGATTTTACTTTGGATAGCTTCCCCCAGAATTCATCAGCTAGTAAACTTCTGTAGTTTGGCACAAACCCTTCCAGGATTTAATCCAAAACTTCCAGATGTTCAACGTCCATCATCATAAATTTCACCCCCTCCTCCCACCCTTCATTTGGTGGATTTCATTGATAAGATTTCATAGTAGACGCATAATGTTGCTTTTGAAAATACTGTCAGTAAGTTCTATTGCCTCTAGCAGGTCCACAGGAAGTCCTATAAAGGAGATATGAACACATTTAACCATGCTCTACCTCTCCTTAGTTTGTAGCATAATTCTTTAGAATCTCCAGTTAGGTTTAATACCATCTATCAATAATACAGAAGAAAAACTCACCTCCACATCTGTTTTGCAATCATTTAAACCACTAAGTGCAATGGAAAATCCCTGTTACGAATGGTACAGTGAGCCAACTGCTGCATACTAGTCATGGGTAAACTTTAATGTCTTCTGAAGAGATGTGCGTTTTATATTTTCTTTATTTTGGTGGCTCTCCAATCACTCGGCTTAACACCCATTGACTAGGCTACGACTTAGGAAATGGGTGAAATTCATAAAGACGTCAAAAAAGGTCAAACGTAAAGTGTGCCCGCAAATTAAAATGACTGGTTTAGTTACAAAGGACAAATCAGGTTGCTCTCTCTCTAGCACTATTTGCAAATGTCAGGGAGGTGCTGACAATGAGACTTCGGAAGCTTCTAGGAGAGATGGGCCACCATGCCACTCTATATTACTAAAGTATTTATCAAAAAACATAGCTGAAATCAAAATTGCGTTCATTACGACCATATGTTGATGTGCATGTCTGGAGCTGCTGTTGATTACAGATGAGTAGTAAGGTTGGTAAGCAGCTTCCCCAAAGACTGTATTCATTTAGTGCAACCTGCAGCTCCTTCATAATTTAATCTGTCTTCATATTCTCCTCTTCCCTGTCTCCCTCACTAAATCCAGTACCCTTCCTTCCCAGCACCTGTCAGCTATGTTCCCCTCACACAATAACCTGGTAAGAGCCAGAAAACTTACTTGGCACTCTTCAGTGAATGAAATCCAGACAGTTTGTCAGAGTGTAATTTTTGCAGGATCATGTTGAAGTCATTATATAAAGTGAGTAATTAAGTGACAGAGCAAGTAAGAAATGGCTCTGAAAAAAAAAATCAAACATTAATTAGGAAAGTAGGATATAATTCACAATAAATTATCCCCCATCATCAAAAAAATTCTGGCTGTTTGGCTCCATAAATAATATTTAGTTTGAATCTGCTTTAAGGGTTTTTTTTTATTTTTTTATAATGCCTAACAAAAACTTGCACACCAACTGCACATACTCACAGATGGTCTTGAAAATAGCATTATCTGAGTTAATTTTGACTTTATTTGCAGATTTTATTCATATTTGAATTACGATGATGACCTAAGGTCACAGCTTAAAAAATTAAAACTCTTGTGCAAATAAATAAACCTAAACCTAAACCTTGTTGAGTTGAATATCTATACTTACCGGTAAGTACGTGGTCGTGATGTGGCCAAACTTTTATTAGTCAGGTGACTGGTGTTTCTCCCTCCCTTTTGTCTTTGGGTAGGGTTGGCTGCAGTGGCATTGACTACCCTGCATAGTGTGAGAGTTTTGCCAGCAAACCTGGGCGCCATCTTCCACGTTGTCCCTTTTTCACCTATTGTTGCTGGTTATGTTATCCTACCATTTATTTTTGCATTTTTATCTTTTTGTTTTATTCTGCCGTTGATCTGCCAATGCTGGAGTCAGAAATATTGTGTTTGAGGAGAAGTGTGAATGTAGTTTCAGTCTTTACCTTAATTTGCTGTGCATCGCAGTGGGGAACTGGGAGAGTGTGCAGTGCTACCTGGTGATATGTGAGAATTGCTTCAGTGAATTGCAGTAAATAATAGTATCTGACTACAGTCCATTGTTCCATTTGCTTTGTTTATATTACAAGTCAAATAATTTTTTTGTATTCAGTGGTGACTGGCCTGATTGTTGTTTATTTTAGCATTTGTTTTATGTGTAACTGTGTCCCTATTGTGTAACATTAGCAATTCTTGTGCTTTTTCTCTATTGTAAAATTGTAGCATATATCTAATGTGTGGATGAGCTGCTTTGAATTAACAGGTTAAGAACTGGGTTTAAGGATGCAATGTCCCAGTTATTAGACTGATCCTTATAAATAATGCTCATTCCATCTTTGCTCCGTGTTTTAGAAACCTAGCTCACCAAATCATTCTCATGCCCAAATAGATACCTTGTGTCACAGTCTCTCGTCATTATATGCATACAAATGTAAGCTTTTGCCATCAGTGTTAGACTGTGAACTATGGAGCGTCGCCCCATTTAGCTAATTTACATGCGCAAATGAGTCACTTGTTATTGGTGGCACCTTGGTGTCGCTGTTGAGGTTTAGGGACGTCGCTGCTGAACTCCATGCTGATAATAATGTGACAAGGCCGATACTCATGTTATCAGACTGTGCTTAGCCAGACAGGAAAATCACTATAATATCAAGCAAATTTTTACAATAATATCATTTTTTTAAATTGCTGAAGCCTAAAAATAAGATTACAGAAATACTGTATGGAAATCCACAAGTGAAATAGCAATACAGTCTCACATTTTATATTAAAAAGGAAATTAATCAGTTTCATATTAATCAGTTGCGAGGTATAAACATTTTGAAAGTTTTTTTTTTTTTAAGTGCTCAGTATACATTATAGATCCTGAACTGGTTACTAGGAGGGAAAATGTTGGATTGGTGCATCCCAAATTTTATGTAATGATTTTGTACATCTGTGAAAATTTTAAATGTTAAAAAGAATGCCAATTATTATTTTCCTCCTTCATCTGTTAGGGTTAGCAGATGATGATTCATTCCTCCGAGTCAGACATATTCCACTAAAGGTTTTCATTTAAGCTTTAGGTTCTAATGATCAAGATGAACTTCTAAAGTCATATAATCAGGTTAAAAAGCAGGGTATAGCTCCTTAATTGTTTAAAAAAAACATTGTTGCACGTTCTTCTTTCTTATGTCATACAGTACCTTGAATATTCAGACTTATCACAGGCACTGTGCTACCTAAACAAAATGGAGTCCATGTTTGCATGCACCTCCCAGCTCAGGTAGGCCAGCGTCAGACAGGCGGCTGTGTCTGTACACACTGTACGGAATATCACCATATGTGACTAAAAATGTACTGTAGCGCCGGGAGGAGGGGGTAGCGTATCCCAACACGCTCACAAGCCGCGTATATAACCCTTGTATATGTCTTGTAAGTATGTATTTGTTAGTGGGAATATTTGTACTTGGCAAGTATTGTGTGTCCACCTTCCCTGTGTTGTATGTGTAATCCTGATGTGTCTGAATCTCAAGTACAAGTGATCTTTACCTGTCCCTTTATTAACTCCAAGCAGCCCTTTTCAGAGGAGACTCTCCTAGTTCGTTTAAGGGGACATGTAAGACAATGTGAGACAGTAACATGTCCTTCTAAGGACTATGAATATGCTGCCAATGCTCACAAAGCCAGAGAACATCCAAAACACTCCCCCGAAATGGTCAATTTTACACTTAGATATCGTTTGTCAAAGGGGAAACTAGCTGCTGATTGGGAAACAGGTTATTTTCTGTATGAAATTAAAGTGCTCAAAGACATGCTGGTGTAATACTATGCTATTATGCCTGTCAAAGTCTGTTAGCTTAGCCATTTCAAAACTTCTGCTAAAATCACCCCAGTACTTGCAGCCACCATAGAAAACACCCACATCTTTTTTGGCTTGATCACTAGTACACCTCATAAAGCTAATCAATATCTCACTGACTTTTTTAAATGAATGAAATTCATTGCTAAGTAAGCTTCAGTAAATGTATGGAATGCTTGACTTTTTGGAGAAAAGTCTTACTATTTTTTATTGAGTTACTTTTGCACATGTTCATATACTTAGTTCTGTTTTTTGTTCTGAGCAGAAGTACACTTACTGGCCATATAAATATCTTATCTGTATGTGTGTGTGTGTATGTATATATATATATATATATATATATATATATATATATATATATATATATACACAGAACACACAGTGGTACCTCAGTTCTCAAACTCATTAGAACTCAAATTTCTTAAAAGTCGAACCAGCCAGAACTATCTAGAACTCGATCTGAATCTCAGAAGTCAAACCATGAACACCGGCCTAAGATAACTTATACGCGCGGGGAAATGAGTCACACGGCACGTCTCTCACCGGAAACAAAATTGTAACGCTTCAGTCTCAGCCTTGCATTCACTTTGATAGCATTGTGCATGTTTATACTAGCTGAATACAAACATTTAGACAGTAAAAATACATTTAGATAATGATAGACAGTAACAGTAATTATTATTGTATAAAATACATTTTAAAATAAAGATCTCTTATTCATTATTTTAATATTAATAATAAACCATTGATACATTTAATTATAATAATATTGTCCTGCCGAGTGGGGACGGAACGGAGACGAAGGCGCAGACATCAGGATATCGGGGAATACGGGGTTTAATTACAGGTAAAGCAGGCAAAACACAGACAGACAATACAATGACCGGACTGGGGAAACAAACTGAAACACGGACTAAATACAGAGGACTAATGACAACAGCTAGGAACAGCTGATCACATGGGGATTCCACACGAGGTTAACGAGGGGGTGTGACACGTGGAAGGAGCGGACGATCGGTGCAGGACACATTGTTTTTACTAAATTACTTTACACATTGTTTGGATACATTTACTTTCTTTACAAATTACTGTTTTGAAAATGTGCTTAGATGTGTTTAGTACAATATATGCTCTTGTTTTATCTGGTTCATTTTTTGTTTAAATGCAAAAAAAAAACATATTTAGGTGTAATTTTTCGGGGTCGGGAACCAATTAATTGGTTTTCCATTATTTCTTATGGGGAAAATTCGATCAGAACTTGAACTTTTTAGGATTTGATCTGAGTTCTGAACGGATTAAGTTTGAATTCTGAGGAGGTACACTGTGTGTATATATATGTATATATATATACACACACACATTTGTCTAGGCAGAAATGGTCCAACATCCATTGCAGCAGGCAAAGAAATCTTAGCTGCTAATGTCCCTTCCAAAAACTTGCACATCAGTCACTTTACAAAATAATATAGCCTTAATTTTTACACACACATGCCCACACACACACACACGCGCACACACACACACAGACACACACAGTAACAGCAGGCTAGAGACCAAATAATCTATAAACTAAACCTACTCAAAATGAGCTAGGCTTAGGAACACACAATCTGCCCCAGAGATACGATGTTACTCCTTATGATCCTGAGCAAACATGAAACTTTCCGATGAAAATATAATGAAGAATCGTCTTCTCCCCAAATTTAAGTTATATGTTTTTGATTGTAGACCTTTTCTGTTGTGTTTTGTCTTCCTTCCTACTACTTACAAAGGGAGACTTTCCTTACTAACACTCCAGGTTGCCTGCCTCAGTGTGACTGTCCAGCTTGCATTTGTTTAGTTCTGAACAACCATTGTTTAGTTCTGAACAACCCCTAAATAGAGAAAAATGGAGATCAACTTTATTGCCAAATCATATTATAGTGGTTACAGACAATTAAAACAGCATTATTTATTACATGATACACGTATTGTTTTGAGTGGCTCAGTGGGCCAAGACTCTGTGCCTGTGATTATAAGCTCGTTAGCTCCAGCCCAGCCTCTGCACATCTGTGGGTCTTTCAGCAAGGTCCTCAACCCCGAGCTCCCTGGGTGCTGCTATGGGTGGCTGCCCTTCATGGCCAGATTGTTCTCACTAACAGAGGGAAGGCGTAAAGGAAATCAATAAAATATCAATTATTGTTATTATTACATTGGTCACAGTGTTTATACACTATATGGTCAAAAGTATTTTGGAAACCTTCGGACTAAGAAAAACTGGGCAGGGAACAGCATGCTTCAGAAGGACCAGTGAGGTAATAAAGGATGTTTGTGACAATTTATACCACCTGTAGAAATGGGTTTCTTTTTAACAACAAAGAAGTCCTGTTGCACTGTGGTGCTTGGAAAACTTTTTTGAACACAGAAACAGCTCCTTTATTTATTTATTGGCTTGTTTTGTGGTGTTTACTTTTGGTGCAGTATTGATTCCATCATGCCCAATTCCCATAATTCATGAAAAGGAAATTTTATTCCTTGAGTAACTTCGATGAATTCTGACAGCTCACCTCATGCTTAAAACTGAGTTCAGCTTGATCACATGCCAGACTGTTAAAAACTTTGCATTGACATCTGTATTGTTTTATCATCACTCTATAGTTTGCATCTACAGTTTTGTCTTCAGTGATTCTAATTGATTGAAAATAATAACAATAATAATAATTATGATGCTAAAGTATGCATTGCATTTAATAAAAAAAGAATAACATAATAGAAATGAAGAACATTACAATCAGACCAAACAGGTTGCTCAGAATGATGACAGTTATCTTTCTAACCTTTTTAATGCAAGAACATGGATAGGCAAAAGACAGTCCAGTTAATAGAACTTTCCTGCCCACATCAAGCAAGCCACACCCAGTCAGTTCCTGGTCCAGCTACCCTGAATACTAAAACAAGACAAACATGCTTTATTTGCCATTTGCACAAGTACATTGGAATGCTTCTCTTCACTGAGCCCTTCTTTCTCTCCATAGCTTGTGGGTCACAGTACAGGGTCAGCTGACATGCAGTGCCCCCGGAACTGGGGGGTTTAGCGCCTCGCTCAAGGACCCATCGACATTTGACTGTTCTGCCAAGGCTGGGGCTCAAACCGGTGATTTCTGATCTCAGGTATTGAGACTTAGCCCACTGAGCCATACGCATCCATACTTCATTAACTTTATTAAATGGCAAAAAATAAAAGCAGCCAGTTTCAATGAAGTGCTTGTGATTTGCACAGTAATTCACCATATTAGGCGGTTGTTTCCATACCTGTTTTCGCTGTAGGGCTATTGCTCCTGCTTGCTTTCCTGATCTCCTGTTGTCTGCCTTGAGGGAGTCAGATATTTCTTCTATATTCCCTGTGCACACACACGCAAAGTGTTTATGTTTGCAACAACAAGCAGTGGAACAGGTGTACTTAATAAAGTGGCCGGTAGGTTTGTGATATCACTGTTGGCCATCCTATGCACTCTTGTTTGGTTTAGCCCAGCTGTATCTCATCCCTTGTGATTAATTGATTGTTATGGTCCACACCTGCCGATTGTGTGCTACTTGTTATCTTGGTATATAAGTGCTCACCCTTGCCAGCTTCCCTAACTGTCATTGTTTTTTTTTTTTTTTGCCCACCACCACTCCCCCTCTTCGGAGGACAACTTTATTTTACATTAAATCCAAGAGCAAAGACTGTGGCTGCTCCGAACTCACCCGTCCCGGTGAAAAAAAAAAAAACAGAAACAACAATCTTAACAATAACAGACATTAATCACCATGGGGAGAGGGGGAGAAAAAAAAAACAAAACAAAAAAAAGAAAACAAAGGTATACAGAAATAATAACACTAATAATGTAGGTGGGATGGAGAAAATGAAGTGTAGGGGAA
>JAODJU010000038.1:5655695-5674119 GCA_026776725.1 Gnathonemus echidnorhynchus
GCGGGGTTTTACCAGGCAGTTCAGCGGATTCCCCCTTGTGTTGCACCAAGAATACATGACAACCCCCCCCCCCCCACACACACACACACACAAAAACACACCTTTCAAAATGTCATCACCTTATACCGCAATATAATATCTGGACTTTGAAATATTACTGAACAATCAGGCCCTCCCAAGCCTACCACTACTATCATGTAAGATTGTACACGTATGAATCATGTATGAAAGGGGCCATGGCCACACATGCTGAACAGCACCCAGAAAAGAGCTGCACCTTAATGGTGTAGCGACAATGCTCAGGTACACTGTGGTCATTAAGGGATGGACACGGTAAGCGACAATGCTCAGGTAGGCTGTGGTCATTAAGGGATGGACACGGTAAGTGACAATGCTCAGGTACACTGTGGTCATTAAGGGATGGACACGGTAAGCGACAATGCTCAGGTAGGCCATGGCATTTAAACAATGCTCAGTTGGTACTAAGGGGCTTAAAGTGTGCCAAGAAAATATCCCCCACACCATTACAGCACCAGCCTGAAATGTTGATACAAGGTAGGATGGATCCAGGCTTTTATGTTGTTTACGCCGAAAGCAGAAGTTGAGACTCGTCTGAGCAGGTAAAGGTTTTGCTGTCTTCCATTGTGCAGTTTCTGTGAGCCCATGTCTACCGTAGCCTCAGTTTCCTGTTCTTAGCTGACAGGAGTGGCACCTGGTGTGGTCTATTCCTGCCGTAGCCCATCTGATTCAAGGTTTGACGTGTTGTGCGCTCAGAGACGCTCTTCTGCACTCCTTGGTTGTACCGAGTGGTTATTTGACTTACATTTGCCTTTCTATCAGCTTGAACCAGTCTGGCCATTCTTCTCTCTCCTCTGCCATCAACAAGGCATTTTCTCCCAAAGTTTCTTATTTCGGCCCATTCTCTGTAAACCCTAGAGATGGCCGTGCGTGAAAATCCCAGTAGATCAGCAGTTTCTGAAATGCTCATACCAGCCGTCTGGCATCAACAACCATGCCATGTTCAGAGTCACTTAAGTCACCTTTCTTCCCCATCCTGGTGTGTGATGTGCACATTCACTGAAGCTATTGATCTGTATCTGCATGATTTTATACATTGTGTTGTTGACATATGATTGCATGATTAGATATTTGCTTCAAGCAGCAGCTGTACCCAGTAAAGTGACCAGTGAATGTGTGTGTCTGTGTGTATATATATACAATGAGTATTTCTTCAAAATGTTACTTCTGTTTTAATTACTACTACTACAATTATCAGCTCATCACAGTATTGTTCAAATTCATATTTATGCCTCATCCTTGCATCAACCTTCTTTCCATAATAAGCAAATGGCATGTTAGGGAGGACAGTGCCAGCAGGAGGAGTGATGCAAGCTTCCCCATGGGGAAGCAGCAGCTCACAGGTGCCTGACAGACTTCATGGAACCGGATGCTGTGAACAGGCCCAGCCAGTTATCACCCCCTTAGCAGACTGAAGCCAGTTTACTCCACCGCTCCTCCCAGTTCCCCAGAGCCCCATTTAGTAGCTTTTTAGTTTCAAAAGTTTCAACTCAATTACTTTATTGCCTTGCATCAGCCGATTACTCATCATAAATTTTAAAACGTATAATTGTTAATGTTTTATCAGTACAGTGAAAATAAAAAATCTACACACCCCAATTAAGACAAATAATAATAACAGTAATTAGATAATTAGCAGAATAGTTGGAGAAAAACTATGGTTTCTTGTCTCCACAGCCCCCAATTAATACTTTTTAGAAGCACCTACTGCAGTAAGTCTTGTGAATAAGTTTCCACTAACTTAACATACATGGAGTTCACACTTACATTATGCACATTTAGATATATTTAGCTGGTTCTTTTTTCCAAAGTGAGGTTGAAATGTATAATCATGGCAAACTAAAAGCATTCAGCTGTCGAGTAGTCAATAGGCACAAGCTTGCAGGGAATGCAGTTGGCACTGGTGCACGAATTATGCAGTAGGTTACAAACACAAAAATAACCCAATAAGAGAGCTCTTTAGCCCTTCCAATTGCCGGGGACATCTCATGCACAGCCTTCTTTAGCTTCTCCCATTGATTGGAATTTACCAGGTCTGGGCTATAACTCAGCTCTTCCAAGACTTTGATCTGCATTTTCTGAAAACATTCCTTGGTTGAACTGGATGTGTGCTTTGGGTTGTTATGTTGCTGGAAGGCAACATTCTTCTTAATTTTCAGCTTTCTTACAGAGACCAGCAGTTTATTTGCCAAAATATCGTGATATCTAGAGTTAATCATTATTCCATTTTTTGTTGTACTAAGATTTGCTTTGATGTTCTTTCTTAAGAGAAATGGTGTCCATCTTACCACCTTACCTCCTAACCAGGACATGTGCAGAATAACAGGAGTTTGTCATTATACAATCTGGTACCTGCCAGAAATTCCTGCAGCTCCTTTAATATTGTTGTAGGCCTCTTAAGGTGCTTTTCCCCCATCTGATTGGTTGAAAAGCATGGGGATACTGGTGTTCTGTGCATGGATTATCTGAAGGAAAAAAAATCATCAATTCTATATATTATTTATTGTTAGTAGTATTGCAGATCACGATGAGTGGATACATTCCTGATAACTCGGATCTTGAAAGTTTCCTCCTACTTAAAAAAGAGCGCCATGGAACAGCTAAACAGAATGGATGTATAATGCAAATCTAGGCTTGCATAACATGGCAATTCTCACAGTGACAATTCTAACACACAGCACACAGTAAACTAATAATAATAATAAGAAGAATTGCACTTAGTAAATCATAATGTACACTGTGTGAACAGTAAATAAGTGTCTCCAGTTTTATGTCACTGTCTCTCTCCAAACCTGGCCACGCCTTTACTAGGCCGACCCTTCTGCAGTGGAAAACCGAAGCGAGCTGGAACCGCACTGTAACTAGTCTCTCTTCACGGTCCGACTCGGATACGGGGGTTTCCTGTATGCCAGTGGAAAAGCACCATCATTGGCTTCCCCCGCAAGTTTTCTCCTTGTCCTGTCATAAACTTTGGAATGTTGTGCTGAAATTTGCCCTCCTTGCAGACTGTAGCGTTCCCGGTAGGGCAGAGAACTGTACTGGAAATCACACAGGAGCAGCTCATTTATATGGATTATGGGGGGGTGCATAGTCACTGAAATGGACGTATATCACCGATAAGTGATGGATGGATGGACTACAGGATTCAGTTTAATAAAGCTTTGTTTTTTATTTAATTATTTGCAGCTAATTCACTGCACTCTTAATGCTGGTCCAAAAGTTACCAGAGCACAGTCCCCAGTGGCCCTACAGTACTACTTCCACAGTCCATGATTTGTGTTGTGACAGAATGAGTCTGCCCCAAAGCAATCCCATACACCTATATGACATATGCTGTGACACAAATTAGCAATTCTAGTGGTGCCAAGCTGGAAGTGGTCAAATTTTGAGAAAGATTTAAATAAAATTAAAGCAGCACCACATAGCAAAAAAGCGGAACTTGCAGACCTTTGATCCCCTTAGGGCAATAACTCAAAAATATGTATAAGATCTTTCTCAGCCATTGCAGACTTGCTATAAGGGTGAATATCTGGACCTGATAGAATTTTTAGACTAATGACACCAGAAGCAGTGCTGCATAGTGATTGCAAAGAGAAGGGCAGCTCAGACATTTGATCTTGTCGGCTTAATAACTCAAAAATTATTTGTCCGATCTTTTCCAAACTTTGCAAGCACATTCTGACTGAAAATCTGTACCTGTTCAAATTTTAAGACAAGGGGCGCCAATTGTAGCAACGTTGCTTAGCGACAGCAAATAGAAGGATGAGCTGATAGGAGGTGTAAACTTATGAGCAAATAGGTCTACTTTTTATTATTACTCTATTCACTCTATATGATCTTGGATGGATCTTATTTCCACTTTAGAAAACATTATTATGGATGAAACATGGATGATCCATATTATTATGGATGAAACCTGAAAGTCTTCCCCATGATCGACCAGAGGTTAGCAGAGGGCAAAAACGGAGACGGCAACTGTTATCTTGTAAACACAGCCATCTGTCATCTAAATGTATTCTATGGATCATCTTACAAACTCTCAGGAACATTTCTCAGGTCAGGGATTCTCAATCAGTGGGGGTGTGAGATGATTTTCTGAATATTCTATAATAAAGGTCATATATATATATATATATATATATATCCTGCTTGGCAAATTTTATCGGTAGCAGTCCAGTAGCCTGTTGGGGAATTTATCGTGTCACATTTTTTTGGAAAGGTGGGGCAATGTGTACAGTTGACTTACAAGACATTACACTGTGGTATTTCCTTTGGAAAAAAATATGATTGCTGTCCTCAACATCGAAGGGGAGTTGTTTGCATTTATGGAGGCTTAATATAAAGAATCAATAAATATTCCGCGTGATACACAGAAAGAGACAGCATCACAAACATGATTCATAACAATGAATAAACGACGACGGGACCTGTTATTAATCAGAATATCTTATAATGAACACTCTTAGCTGGCTTTAGGAATGATTTTTTTTGGCAACATAAACTGGTTTTGGTTTCTCTCTAAATCTGAATGTTTCACTTTGAAATCCATTTCTTGTTGTCCATTGTGCCAGTTCCTGGATGGAAAAAATGTTATCTCCGTCTGTCCTACTTCATACTGTCTTGAAGGCTGGCCTCTGTTTTTGTTTAAATTCCTCCCTAATACACAACAGAAAGATACATGATTATAGCAGATTTGAAGATTAGCATGAAAATGAAACTAATAAAGTTGCCTTTGAAATGAGTCTTATTCAAAACCAAACTCCAGATCTTTCCTTAACCTAAATAATACATGTCCAAATACAGTATATTTTTAGCACACAGAATGTACTTCTGTCAGAGGTTTTTATTTACAATGACCCTGCAGTGTTAGATTTCATATATCTTTATTTCCCAGTAACCAATAAAAATCACATCAAATAGTAGCGCCTGGAAATTCATGCCTAATTAATTAGAGTATTTTGAGGCCCTATAAATATCGTAAATGTTTACTGTTACTGCTAACTCTCCAAACTAGCAGTGCCACTTGTATATTGTCATTAAATGCAGGACAAATGACTAAAAGACAGGTATTTGGGTGAATACAGGGGGGTTATTGAAACAGAACTGAACAGTGGCTGGAAAATGAGATCGCAAGGGACACGGGCAGACAGGAAGACCAATATTAATGACCGGACTGGGGAACACAGGACTGGGAAGCACATATATACAGGACCAATGAGGGACTGATATGATTCAGGTGTTGATGTTGATTACGAACAAGATACAGCTGGGAAGAGAACAGGAGGATTCTGGAGGATGAACAGCGACCCCTGCTGGTCATACCGGGGGTGGATAGGACAGGTTGTGACATATGTCACAGAAAGTAAGGGAAAATGGATTCAATATTTCTCATTATTCTGTTGTAAAAGCTGATCACATATTTAACGTCACGCCAGAATTTCTGCTTTTAATTTTTTAGGAATATTTGTTATTCTTCCTTTATTTGCGGAAAAATTGGCAGAAGTGGTAACCATATCTTTAGCCTGCAGATATTGGGAAAGTAAGTTAAGGTGCTAGACTGGTTCCTTTCTCTGAGAACTGGTAAACTGCCCAACAAGATTCGGAGAGCCTTGACAGGCCAATCAGCAAGAATCACTCATTTTCAATTCCTCTTCTAAGCTAGACGTGAGCCACAAGCCTCGTGCAGCAGGCAGAGAGCCACATGGTACTTCTCCCAGTGGTATTAACCACTGGACCCCACTTCCATTAGCTCTGCCCACCAGCCTATTTAAGGATTCAGGAGGCATGTGGCTTCCAGACAGGTGTCACAGCACTTGGATGTAAAGCAGAATTTTGAACACACCCCAAAGACAACCCAGTGGAGTACTGATCTCCCTGTAGTCTCTATTACTGTTCACAGCTGCTAGGCTTTGACATTTGCCTTTTTCCTCCTTTCTTATAGACTGAGAGAATGCAGCCACCATCTCCTGTCCTGTCACATACCTTTCTGATGGCCTCTTTTCCATATCTCAGCATGTAACTCTTGTCTTGTCTCTCTCGAATCCCCCTTTTCCTCATCAAACCTTTTGATTAGCCATGTCTGCCTTTGCAATGCTAGCCAGATTTCCTTCAGAAGTAATAAACTACACATACATGGTCTCAATTGTTGTTGCACAATGAACCCAAGGATAATAGATACATCAATGAGCATGTGTGTCTATTTTGAATTGGCACTGATTGCAATACTTGATCAGTGCTAACATCTTGGCCATCATGGCGCCCATTCTTTAATTGCTTTTACACCAAAATATAAGCACTATAAAATGATAGACAACACAACTAGCAATTAACATGATGCTTGTATACAGCAACAGACAATAATAGCAGCAACATAATTTACCAAAGATATTTAATCATCTCAGCAACTAGTAAAAGCAAAGAGAAACAATGTAGACTCTGTATAGAGGGAAATGCATTGAGAATGGAGACTCTGAAAATAAACATATTAGCCATATGAAATGAAGGATTCTTCAGCCCTAAGCTAGTTGGAAGAAGTGTTGCAAAATCGGTCATTATAGTCTGGCATGTTACGGGATTGCATGCTTTCCTTCATGTCTGTTATCTGTTATTACTAAAGCTTTACCCCAGAGGTATCTTGCCAATAACCCCAGTTATTTATACCAGCATGCTGCTTGTTTTACATAAGCCTTTCTCTATGATGTGACTCACAAAGCATTCACCATGTAATCCAAAAGGGCAAAAAAAGAGCTGTTAGTGTCAAATACCACCATCAGGATATTTGTAAGTGAAGAAAAAAATTAAGCGACCTGGACGGAGTCATTCTGTCATACTGTACAAATGCAACATGTGAATTCTAAAGGAAAATGTATTCTAACATGTAGTTTTAGTATTCCATTAAACTGTGCTCCTTCCAAATTACTGCGGCATTCTTTTAATTAAACACCTTATGGGTTTCTGTTACTGGAGGAAAATACTCATAGTTAAAAATAGTAGAGCTTTTAAAATATCAGTCATTGTGGTTTTAAAGGATCTTCTTATTTAAACAAAATATTGAGTTTACCCAGGATTTGGCAGAACATTACTAGGATCAGGCCCACTGTGCATTTTCCTGCCAAGACTTCCCCAGTTGTCCCTGTGTAATGGTGGGTCTGGTCAAGCTGCACAAACCACTTTCCTGTTTCCTCCTCACCTTAATGCAACAGGAGCATAAACAACCTCACGTGCACAGCAGAGACCCGACCTCATGTGCATAGCAGAACACACAGCGGAGACCTGACCTCATGTGCATAGCAGAACACACAGCGGAGACCTGACCTCATGTGCATAGCAGAACGAACAGAGACCCCAAAGACCGGATATTTTTGAAATAGAAAATGCATTTCCAGTTAGTTTTTTTTTTGGTAATTACAATTTAATATAGATTTGATTTTAATCTGAAGGTGGAATATTAGCATTGTTTGCTCTAAGCTTTTTGTAATGTTTTACGCATTATTAATACTTATCATTTACATTTACACATACATACACACACACACACACACACACACTTTCAAGATTTTCCCAAGCTGAGATGCATAAAACACTGGGATGCAAGTGCCAATATTGGTATTATGCAAGGACAAGAAAAACATCGGGCTCTGCCCTGAACACAGGGCCTAACAGACTGGGGGGGGCATCTACATTGAACACATGCAGGCAGCTGGGACAAGGCATAGAGTCAACAGATGCCCAACAAGGAACAGGGGCAAGACACTGATTCATACAGGGAGGGAACACATGAGGGTAATCAGGGCATGATCAGTGGCAATTAGGAAACAGGATTGGTAAAACGAAAACCCCAGCCAGTACTCTAGGGACTGGGAGCACTGGAACCCAGCATTAATGTTACGCTGCCTGCTTCATTCGCATCGTCATGCTACTATACACATGGATGAAGATAAAACAATGTTCTGCAACAATGGAAAATCATAATGCTCTACAGTTATTATTTTTTCCAGATATTTGTCCCTTATTTGTGTGTTGGGGTAATATTTGAAAACACTTTGAAGCGAGTTTACTAGGTTTGTTCTTTGCTTTTTTACCGACTTTCGTGTGTTTAACATCCTCTGCTGTGTTGTAGTCCATAAAAATGAGTTTAAGTGACCCTTTTCCCCTCTTTGACACTATGCACCCACCATGATAATTGAAAACAGTGCAAATTTATATTTATCTATAATTAATGGCTAATGGTGAATACTACAAATGCGGAACTTGTTTAATGATAGTCCTTGAGTGGTCTTCAGATACTATATTTTGCTGCATAATGTGATTAACAATGCCCTTGACTGTGTCTACATGCATGACGCCCCAAGGCCTCCGAGGCCTTATTGCTTTAATAGTCCCTTTCCGTTCAGAGCGTAAAAGCATTATTAACTTCTGCTTCTGCCAAGGGCATACAATGTCAGCTTTTGATGCCCATGAAATGTAGTTTGTACATTTAATAGCTATATATTGTCAAAAAATGACACAGCACAGATGCTGTTTTTTGTTTGTATAATTAAAATACATATTAATGAAATATAATGTCTCTTGGTTAGATAATGTATCACAATTTGACAGCTTCAATGCAAAAACTGGGAATATACAGGGAACTTTAAGAATATAGTTGCTGGTTATAATGTAAGATACTAATGATTTTACTTATTCAATAAATCTTGTCATATCATGTTCTTGTTTATTTCTTTCGTTTTAAGTTAAAACGAGTTAAAATGAGTAAAATGAGTTGACAATACTGATATCTTCCTTTCCTGCTGCTAAAACAAATTTGGGCATTGCCTGCATTATTAAATGCAATGCAGATAAGTTCTGAATGTCAGATATTAACAACGTGTGTGGTAGTGAGATCACAATTTGTCCTTGAAATCCAAGATATGAATTCTTTAAAAATGTTGATTCATAGATCAGAAAATGAACATTGCCCATTTAGGACACCAACAGAGTAACTCATTTATGTCAATGAATCTCCTTTTATTTTTTTCATAACTTCAAAGCCAGAATATCCATTTTACTGATGATTAAGGGGATGAAATGCTGAACAAACTTCTGTCTATTATCATATTACCAGGCAGAACACGATGTTCATGCATCACTTAGTTGTAACTCATTATTTCACAACAAACAAATAAAAATAGTATTATACAACAGAAGACATACCCATGTTTTTACCTTTTATTTTAATTTCCAGTGCCAAAGCCTTCTGTTTTAGGTGAATACTCAATACGCTAAATTGTGCAAGTGCTGCCATATTTATGATAGTATTAAGAACAACTATAATAACAATAACAATAATAATAATAATTATTATTATTATTATTATTATAGTTGTTGTTGTTGTATTACTTTATATTGGCATATTGAATCAAGAATTAACCTGTCTGGATTCATTCTTCAGTATTACTAGTCTTTTAATTCTGTGTAACTCCTATTCTCCTAACTGTTTTCATATTTTTATCATATTAAATTCACCTCGATCAAGGATAACTAAATAATTCTAAATATATTTATTTTAATGAATGATTGTTACTTGGGGAATATATTTATTAAATATTTTGTAAAGCACATTATTAAAAGGCAAAGAAAATATTTGCTGATTAATTCTCATCTGCCTATCATGTAAACCAATTGAAAATCTGACATGCCCTGCACCTATTTCATGCAAATTCACTGCGTGACCCAGGAGGCTTCCTGGAGTGCTGGAATCAAAGTTATGCGTCCTTGAGAGGCTTTTGTGTTTGTCGCACTTCATTTACGTCCAGCCATATGGACGTTTTCAGACTCTGTCTCGCAGCCATATGCATTACCCCAGTCTTGCAAACTTTTATTGTCAGACGGTGAACAATAAAGACTGAGGGTCAGCAAGTAACACGCCTTCAGTAAATTCTGACAGCTTCAGGGAGTGAGTAACTAAAAATGCTAAACAGTCTTGTCACAGAGTAATTACAAGGTACGCTACTCTCCCAGTTCTTGAGATTAAGCTCTAATCCCCATCTGGTAAACACAATTATATTGCTAAGAATTCAATGTGTATAATTTTCAGACTTTGCCATTGGGAAAATGCAGGAGGATCGGGTAATCAGCAAGAAATGAAGGCCAGAAAGGGATATGTAAAGGACAAGGGCGATACATTGCAGCTGATAGAAATGGTGCAGGGAGACAAGAAAACTTCCATGCAAAGGAAGCATAGGAATGTAAATGAGGCAATAATGATGAAGAGTCCTTGCAGTTTCATCTGACCTCTACACATATAGGCACAGTAAAATACTCTGCTATCAAAGGGGACTGAAAAATGACTCTCTTCAGCTTTTTAATGAGAACATAAGGGACACCATTTGTGCTGTTTGAGCCTCTGGATTTCAGGCAGCTTCCCAGTGCATCTGAAAATCAACAAAAATAATCCCAGAATCATCTTTCTCTGCAAGTTTAAAGTTCATCAATGTGGAAATATTGTGCTTATGTTTTCATTCTCTTGCAGCCCTAAATAAGAAAAACAATTTTAAAAACTGCAATAATTAAAAACAAAAGACTTTTGGTGTTTATATTTAGATAGCTATGTTTCACAAGTATATCTGAAAAGTCTCTCCAAATTCTGCAAAATAATTAGCATTAGATACTCTCACATTTCAGCATTATACATGACTAATTCATGTATTATAAGTCATATCTTTTTATGTTTTTATTTAATAATTTCTACATCTGTAACTGTGACAGGGAAAAATAAAAGCCTGCATGACGAAGCAGGATTTCTTGCTTAGCCGGATAACTTGGCAGATTATGGGCTTTAATATTGTGAGCAAATGGGCAGAAATCCACCAAACAACTAAATAACTGTACATATAAGTAATGGTCAGCAAAGATGGAGGCCAGTGGGACTGATCTCTGTTTGAGCAACACAGTTAGAGCTGCCTAACTACCGCCTCCTTAATCTCCTGTTTCTTGAATCTTGAATGTGCATCACACTGGTTGGTCAGTGATGACATTGGTGGGGGGGTTGTGGCAGCCTTTGGAGAGATCTAGTACTGTAGTATGGGAGGGTGAGGCAGATAGGATGTGACAGGTTGTGGGGGGAGGGGGGCATCAGTCCTTTGTTTTTCAAATCTTGAATAAAATGTGCTGAGCTGGTTTGGCAGAGAGGTAGCTTCAGTGATTGGTGGTTTGATTTGCGGTTCATGATGGTGCAAATTCCTTTTCATGCCGTCATTTTAAGAAAAAGGTTCCTCTAATGCGTCACTCTATCTGTGCTTGGCAGCGCTGAGTGCTGTGTTAACAGCACACATGGCCTTTGCATATGCTGCATGGTCTCCACTCATGTGGGCTTCCTCTTTGGTCGCCGCTCCTCTTGGCTTCTCCCCAACTCAGCTGTAAACCAAAGGTTTGTTATCGTCATTACTATGTATGGTCTTTGTTGGGATACAAGTCTCGCCACGAAAGCTGATGTGGGTGACTGTATCAGCATAATCATCCAGTTTGCTGTTGGTGGACTTAAAAATATCACAGTCAGTGGAATCTGAACAGTCCTTTAGAGCAGCAGGGGCTTCAGTGGTCCATGATTTTACCCAGCAATTTCAGGCTTTGCAGCTTTGAGCTTCCATATGCATGAGGGGATGAGTTGGATAAAACAGTGGTCAGAGTTTCCCAGTGGGACCCAGATGTTATGGATCCTACTGAACAAAAAAGCTTGAATGAAGAATCTAGGAGCAACAAGACTAATCTCTCTTGGCAGGAATCAAAGCTTAAAGGCAATAGAAGGCATTTATGACAGCCATGATTATGCAACCTCAATTCCACTGCAAAACCTGCAAGATCTGGAAACTTTTCAATAACAACAAAAATGAATGGATTGCTAATTCAATACAATCACAGACTACACTTAAACAGGCAGGCTGATTTTCTTGAGTCATAATTAGATTTCTAATTTCTAAACTTCTTTTATATTTTTACCTTAACTGAAGGGGCAGTTATAAGTTATACTCAGCTGTCTAAACAATACAAACTTTAAACTTTCATATTTTAATTCACAAATATATATATATATATATATATATATATATATATATATATATATGTACCTGTATATATATTTTATATTACTGAACAGAAACGGCAAAGTTTGTCACCAAAGGAAAAAAAAAAACACAATTGTCCAGTTGCAATAAAAGGGATTAAAAAAACCAAAATACAAAGAAAATGAAAGGTCTTGAAGTTCATTTGAATTCATAAGGTCAGGCAAAGGAGGCAGACAGCACTGTGTTTATCAATCCAAATGAAGTTATGACAAGAAAAGTCCTTAAAGAAAATTAAAATGAAGTCTTAGCTATTGATATTCTACTTTGCATATTCAAACATTACATAAGGACCAGTTCACTAAAACTTCCCACAATAATTCCAGTTTAACCTGAACAAAAAGTAGAGGACCATCATTGAAGACTTTCTGGGCAAGCATATTCATAAGCAAAATGAGTCCACATCAATGTAAATAGCATCAATAATTGCAAGTATGATATATATATATATAAAAGGACATAATTATATCTTTAGGGTACTGTGCGATGGAGAAATTACAGCAATGTTTCATCATAAAAGATCTGCAAAATAGTGTACATGCTAGAATTTCTGAGTTTTTAAAAATCCATTTCATAAATAAATGATGGCATGTTGCTTTTGCATGTTACATGGTTTCCAGTCACAAATAACCTGCAGCTCACTTTTTCATGCACAAAAAATAGTATGTATATATATATATATATATATATATATAATATTAGCAGACATGTAAATGTAAATGTTATGTTCCAGATCAGGGTCTGCCTTGTCCCGAATCCCCCTTTGGCCATTAATGAAGTGTCTGTCAATCTGTCTTAGAAAAATTACTTGTAAGAATACGAGATGCTCTTTTTAGGGTTGTGTCTTTTAAACAGTATCTAAGGTTGTAGTGATACCAGACACACATCAAGAGTAGCTGGTTGTTAGATGACCTCAAGACACATATTGCCATTTTCATTTTAAATATGGATTCATAAGGATAACTCTGCCATATCACCAACATTCAGTGTAAAGGGGAGAATAGTGTAATGCAGTGTAAAGCAGTAAGATATTATCAGGGTTATTTCAATAGAGATTCAGAAAATGAGTGAAGCAGCCATAATATTGTATGGCCATTGTGCTGCGTGAAAGAACTGATTCTATCATCATGATCCATTTGCATGTTCCAGCTTTGAGGACCTTTGCTTCATGGCTCTCCTCGTCACGTTTTCCAGGTGGAGAAGCAGACCTCTCTCCAGTTGCATGTTCCAGACAATGGACCCCTATTTGACCTAACTGACAACTTGCAGAACTCCAGAGAAACCAGACATGCTGGCAGGATTGTCGCTGACCTGTCCTGCACATCACCACCAGTTATAAAACATCAAACCTGATCACTCAAAACACGAAAAAATATTACTCAAGTGACATCTGAGTGCCTTCCATACCAGTGCCGTCTTACTGGTTAAAAAGCAACCCAAAAATAATTACATCCCTACCACCCCCCAAACCCCCATCAAATTAGTTTGCCCAGAATAGACTTTATTATAACATATTAAATGTCTGCATCCTTTTGCATTAATTGAAATGGCTGTAATGTGTTTGTTTACCTGTTGCACTCAGATACTTATGTTTGTTGTTTTTGTGGTGAAATTCTACATTTATTATTTATTTAGCATTGTGCAATACACAAGGGACAATTCATTTATTAACATACAGTTACGTAAAGAGTACAAAATTACCCTAATGTGACAAAACAACAAGGCTGGACTGAGAGGAAAGACAAAATGTGAAGAGGGAAGAACAAAGCAAATCAGCGTAAAGACAAGAACCCTGGAGGGCAGAGAAGAAAGGAAGAAAAAAGAGAAAGCAAGCAAAGTATGGCCGCTCTCCTGACTGCAATAATCAGTGTGTGTTTTCGCTGATCAAGAGAGCATGCGCTCTTCTTAGGATAACATACTGCACAGTTTCCCGGTTGGATTAAAGTACACATATAGCCAATGACCATTCTTTGCATTGTTACTCTTCAAGGCTGAATCATTCCTAGGTAACTCTAGTGGTTAAAAGGAAAATGTCTCTGAGGGCTTTGAGGTGAGAAGGTCTCACCACCAATAGCATGATACCATATGCGCTGGTTCAATTTCAGGAAAGAAGTGGATTTGCACTTGACAACTTTTTATTAAAGCAAGCACAAACCAACTGATCATTTCTTCTATGGCATTAATTCTTCATCCCAAAGCAGGGGTAACAATTGGCTATATATTACATATAGTGATATATTAACATTTTTTACATTTTCCCTTTAAAAAAAGAGGAAACAAGAGTAACATTAATGAAAATTTCAATGGCACAAACGCGGCACAAACTATTGACACTGGCTGGTCAAAATCAGATGCAATGGGGGACTGACGTCACACTGGTGTCATGTGACCATGTAAAAACATTTACATCTCAGAAACTAAAGTAGCACAAACAAAAAATTACAACAGCAGAAACGACTGAGACTGGATTGGTCGAAACATTTGAGGGGCCAACTTCATGTAGGTGAAATGCATCCCTGTACGTAACTGGCCGGTTGTTGGATAGCCTTGGGACTGCCTTCTCTTGCCCAGAGCACAGTTTTGTTTTCCACCTCCACAAACTTCTAACTGGCTCAGTCCTCTGTATTACCTACACGGGTGATCAGTTCAATTCAGATTCAGAGGTTCACTACAGGGATGTGCTTGTTTAAGGGACTGTACTGGTGTACCAAGCACTTTTCTCCCCATTTTTCTTTGGTTGTTTGATGACATGGTGAGTTTCCTCCTCTCTGCTTTTGCATCCCTGTCCTCCCTGACCCTGATTCTGACCACCATCTAGGTCAGGCTGAGTGTCACACTTTCCCAGTGTCGTCACAAATGTCTGCCTGTCCTCTCACTCCCCAGGTTACAGTACCTACCTTCATGACTTCGGCTTTCGATTCTCTGTGTTTTGGCTCACCGGTTGTGGGACATTTGGGTCCCCTGTTCCTGATCTGTCAGCTTTGAAGGTGGCTATTTTGATGTTCTAGCTGAGTGTTATTTTACAGCCATTTTCATGCAATACTGGGTAACTCGTATTATTGTTTCATCCAGAGGCTGTAGTCAGATGCCCCTACCATTTTGTTTTAATTTAATTAGTTTCTTCTAATGTTCATTTGTTTTCCTTGTATTTTTTCTTTTTCATTTTGTCCCGTGAACCTGTTCTTCTGTTAGGCCATTTTGTCCAGGCTATTAGGTTTGTATTTTGTTCAAAAGCAGGGTGTGTTTTCTGTTTGATTTGTGACATCTTTGATATATGGGTCGTTTGTACTTTCTGGGTGCTTAGTGTTTCATTGGTGTATGTGTGTGCATGGGCAACCAATTGTGCACTGGCTGTGTTTTAGCTGTGGCCTGTAATGGTTTTGAGGTAATGATATTCTTCAGGTTGGGTGTGGTCTGCAGAGGGAAATCGGCTGCCTAGTGGGTGGTGTAGCGGCTCCCCCACCTTCCCTTGACTGTGTGCCTTTTAGGACTTGCAGTGCACTGCCTCCCTCCTACCTTGTCTTGTAGAGGCAAGATTCAGGGGGCCCACCACATACTGTAACAGGGGTACCCTTGAATACGTTAAATTTTGTGTAAAATTGGATGGTGGTGGTGGTGTGTGTTTGTGTGTGTGTGGCGGTGGGGGGGGGGGTGTTAAGGTGGTAAGTCTTTGGTCCAGGACATACATGTTCATAGCCAGCCGATCTTTCCTTTACATGCTTCATGCCTAGGTATTCTGTGACATTTTATTGAAAACTTTCCTGGATAATGCATTATTGTTACTTTTGTAGTGCATTTTAATGCTCGGTGTAAGAATTAATAAAGCATTACAGCATCCTCTATTGACAGTCATGAGGCGTTACAGTGTTCATTATAATACTTCATAAGATCCAATGAAGCTCTCATCTCTAATGCACTATAAATACCTTCAAAATTCATTATAATGTTCGGTACAAGAATAAAGTCCATGTGTGTCTGTGTGTTTTATGTCATTGATCACATTAATAACAATTACATAGTTGTTAGAGTCACACATAGTATTTGGGTCATTCTCCATTCTGGAGTAGGAAACCAGGTCACAGAGGTTGCATTGCTAATCTACTTAGCCGCTCTTTAAGCTCACACGGATGTTACAGGCTTCATCGGAGTTTGCCCCACCACTCTACATGCGTTATGCGAACTTAGAAAAGGCGTTCGACCGTGTCCCTCGGAGGGTCCTGTGGGGGGTGTACCGGGTGGATGGGGGGGGGGGGGGGCTGGGCTCGCGGTTATACGCCTTTAGTTTCCTGTTTAACTGGAGCAGGAATTTCATTCACATTACCGGTGCAGCTCTTTCCAGTGGGTGTTGGACTCTGCCAGGCTGCCCTTTGTCACTGATTCTGTTCAGAGTTTTTATGGACAGAACTTCTAGGCTCAGTCAAGGGAAGGAGGTCGTCCAGTTCAGTGACCTTTAGATCACATCATTGCCTTTTACAGATGATTCAGTTCTGTTGACTTTATCAGGCTGTGACCTCCAGCGTGCGCTGAGGTGAGCTTGAGTGTGAAGCTGCCAGACGGAGGGTCAGTACCTCTAAGGGCATAATTACACTTGGCCCTGGTTTCCTTGTTCCGTGACCAAGTATTATACTGGGGTTTGGTATTGATACACAGTTCTAAATATGATAAGTGGAGTATAGATAAGGTTTGGTGTTAATGGTCCTTTTATCAGTTCTAGGAGTTTGGCAGAATTAAAAAAAATCACAAGAGTGTAACACAGGGGGGTCAAACTGCAGTCCTGGGGGGGCAGACCCCTGTGCAGCTTTGTTCTTTTCCTGTTCAGCTCAAGAGCTGTGTGGTAATTATCAGAAGGAGTTGAATCAGGTGTGGGCTCCGCCCCCCCAGGACTGCAGTTTGAGCCCCCCTGGCGTAACATGTACATTGTTGTCTGAAGTTTAAACCAGTCAAACTTCTTTTTTTCTTTCTTTAAAGTAAAATGCACTACAGTGTCTGTTTTAGGTTTACGGCATTATCTAAGGAAAATCAAAAAAATTAAAGGCAAGATACATTCATGTGCATTTAACCTTCTCCTTTTGCTGGGTTGAACAGCAATAAAACCCATATTTGTTCATTGTATTCTGCATGGTGTGGTATTTGTCATTTTCACCACATTTCTATTTTTCCAGATGTATTTGTGTTTTATCCCATTGTGGCTCCAGTAACATCACTGGGTCGAGTCAGCCCCGCCCACTATAAACTACTCCGTCAGCCATCAAGAGACTGTGACAGTCAATAAATTGACAATAATATTATTTAAGAATATGATCCCCCTCCTTTTTGTGTAATAGAAAAAAATGGCTTCCTATTATTCAAACAAAAAAATGATTTTTTTTCCCCCTCTGGAAAATATAAAGTAAAAGCTACAATGTTTTGAATCAACAGGCTTGTAAGAATTGGCTGCATTAAAAATTGATCAATTGGTTGATGGCTGAAGGCATTATGGCTGTAAAATCTTCTTACGAGATTTTTACATGATAAATGCGGGAAAAGAATGCACGAAACCCGAGAAGCCAAATCACGTCCAGACCACCAAGCAAACTTCAGAACAGCCAGACTTTAATGCCACACCTAGGTAAGATTCCCAGATATTAAACACTGAACAGTTTACCAGACTGATAGCTTTCTAATGAAATCAGTCCGGACAATGACTATTTCCAAAGATTTTACTGTGTAATACTGTAACTAATGACTGACTAGAAAGAATATTAATGTGACATTTTATTCATAATGACTTCCACATCCAGTCATATATATTGCGATGTGCTATCTATTATAATAATGATTAATTAATGCTGTTTTGAAGCCATGTCTCTCTCTCTATCTATCAATCTGTCTATCTATCTGTTTTTTTCGTTGTTCGTGTTTGTTGTCTTTCACCTGTTGCTGTATATTAAACCCTTTTTCAAATACCCATTACTTGTGAAAAACTATGTAATAGTTCAAGGATGTAATTGAAGCTGAGGTTAAATAAGGTATTTCTAACTATATTAGTGTCACAAAAATGAAACGTAGTTAAGGATAATCAGGGTTAATGAAGGTTTAGTGGCATCCCAGAAACTCAGCATGCTGATGTCGCCTGCTATACGGCCTGGCAGACCTTCCCTCTCCGTGCCTCTGAGTGTCGCCTGCTATACCGCCTGGCAGACCTTCCCTCTCCGTGCCTCTGAGTGTCGCCTGCTATACCGCCTGGCAGACCTTCCCTCTCCGTGCCT
>JAODJU010000038.1:5679089-5690340 GCA_026776725.1 Gnathonemus echidnorhynchus
CCCCCCACATTCCAACTGGAGGCCAACTGGAGTTACCAAATTGCTCATGGATGTGCATGTGTGAGTTGGTGCCCCATCCTGGGTTATTCCTTGCCTCTGCACCTATGCAACCCTGAATAGAACAAGTGGTTATAGAAAATGGAGGGATGGGTGGATTTACAAACACCTGCTAATTGTAGTTACCAAATTGCCCGTAGGGGTGAATGGTGCGTGACTGTGCCCTCGATGGGTTGCTGCCCCATCCTGTGTTGTTCCCTGCCTCGTACCTGTAGCCTATGGGATAGGCTCCAGACCCCCTGTGACCCTGAATAGGACAAGCAGTTGCAGAAAATGGATGGATGGATCCACACTAAAATATAAACAGTGTACTTCTTTAAAATCTGAGTTGAACGGGAAAAAGTAGGGAAGTCATGCAAAAGAATTAACAGATCACATCCATCAAGCAGTCTTAAAAACTGAGGAACTGCCAGGGGAACTTCAAAATTGTTAGAAAAAAAGTTTAAGATCATCATGAAAAATTGTTAGTTAAAAGTTTAAAATCATCATGAAAAAAATGTACTAAAAAAGCATTGCATTAACACTTAAGGGATCAGGTCACTTTCAGCAAACGGAGCCTCCAAATGAGAGTCATGCTGCCACACTGATTTAATTGCAGGGGTGAGAAGCACTGTCAAGAGATTAATAGGCTTTTCATCACTACACACTTTTAGTCCTTTTGGGTAAAGTGGCAGAGCTGAATACAATTTTAGGAAAGGCTAAAATTAGCCATGAAATATTCAGGAAGAAGACCCTGATCTGGAAACAACTGGGCAGAACCAAATGCAGGCAAGTACAGGCGAGGAGGACCTGTTTATGTCATCAAGACAGCTGGACATGCAGCCCAAAACATGGCAAAGAAATGGCTTAAAAATAAGGTCCCATGCAGAACCCACTGAAAATCCTGAGCATGACCTAAAAATTGTTGTCCACCAGAATTCTCCATCTAACTTCTCTGGAGGAACAGATAACAATTCCACAACCAAAAAGAACAAAGATGAACTAATTTCCTTCAAAGGCTGACCTATGAAGTACTGATTCTGAGAGACATTTTTGGATAAAACATGCTGTATGAAAAATGGCAAGGGATGTAAGTCTTTCAGAAACAAAACATGGCTCAAAAGCTGCTGGAGTCTCTGAATTCTAGGCTTTCCAGCAGAGGTAAACTGCAATTTTTACAGACACCTTTGTCTCAGTCAGGAAAAAAGGTGCTATGAATTTGAGTATAGCCCTCCAGGAATTATAGAAGACTGTCAGGATTGGTTCTCGTCTGTTCCCTGTTTGGCCAGCAGGTGTAGCTGTCCATCCCGAGTCCTTAGTTCCTATTGTGTTCACCTGTTCTACAGGCCTCTGCATGGCTTAATGTGGGTGGCTGTGTCCTCCAGGCTCTTGTTGTGGATTTATAATTTAACATTTATTTTTCTTTGTATATCCTTGGTTAATTATGTATTTCTGTTATGGTTCCCAGTTTGTAGTATTGTTCAGTTACTCTTGTTCTAATTTCTCCTGGCATTTGATCCCGTACCTGTTGATTGCTCTCACCTGTGCTTGTTCCTAGCGCTTGGTATCGCCCATCTATGTCTCTTATTGATCCTCGTCATGTATGTATTTAAAGTGCCTCCCTGTTCTTTAGCCTTCAGTTGGCCATTGTGGTTGCTCCTGTGTTTGTTTTGCTTTTGATGTATGCACTGTGTGAGGTCCTGTGTTGCTCCGTACTTTACTTCCTGTTAGAAGTGGTCTATTTTGTTTTTTTGTTTTGTCCACTCCTACTAAAACAAAAGCCTGTTCTGGTGCCACACAATGGACTGTCCATCTGTTCAGATGCTCCTCCGTAACAGAAAGCCATGCTAAAGGAAAAAAATATATATTTCAGTTTTCTACCAAAAAACATCTGAGGCATTGTCTTTGTGGTGACATAAGCGATAACATAAGCGATGACTTTGACCGTGTGTGAATGCATTGGGACCCTATACTTGTTCATAATGTGCTCCCCAAATCTCATAGTTGGATTCACAAAAAAATATATTAACAAAAAACTGATTTGAATTTAAGAAATTAAATGGTGGCTGTGCTGTGTTTATGTACATTGTAAGTGAAGCATTGTGACAATTGTGCCTTGCTTGGTCCATGTGTAAACTGGTGATGAGTGGTGAAGGGTGCCATTTAGACCTTAGGACAAAATGGTCAGAAATGACCGAACTGAGCAATTACATAGCTCAATCACTCCCCATTAGCACTGTTCCAGCACTGGCAATTATGAAGCTAATTGTGAAGCAGAAAGGCAACTACCAGGGCCCCCATAAACTAGCGGCCTCATGAAGACAGTTTTCAGTTATGTTTAAGGATATAGCGTAATGTGGTTTTTGAAATTATAGCAACATGTCCGTTGCTTGCATTTTTAGTAACAGTTTTCAGGAGAGACAAAGTTGCTCCCTGTCCTCGCTGCAATGAACTATTCTACTTTGAGACTTTGGGCTGCCCAGCTTTCTTTTATCACTGGAGTCCACAATTTGTTTCACTGCCAAGTGAACCGGCACAGAGTAGCCGAACAGAAGAGGAAAATGATGCAAAGATACGTGACTAACATTACATCTCCTGTGTCTGTGATATTATCCCATGAGAATGGTAGTCAACAGGCATGGATGGAACACAATTAATCAAAGATATGAAAAAAATTCAAGACTAACCTTAGCAAAAGAGGGAACAGTTACATTTATTAGATTTAAGCAGCTGATCCACCGGCACTGTAGCCCACTCAGCCCCACTGGCAAATTCTACCGATAGCGATCCCACCCCCACGCGATGGGTATGTTTTAGTGTTGGCACCCCGCACTTTGATTAGCATATTATTGATGTTCCATTGTTTTTAATTCCCACTCCTTTCACTTTCGTCTCCAAAAAATAGCTCAAATGGGCCACTTAGGGGCCCCCTACCCATGTCAGCCTAGCACCCCCAGAGAAGTTAGTACGCCCCTGCATACAGAAAGTGAATATCAAAGTCTCCTAAAGGACAGGGATGAATATTACTTAGCTTTCTGTTGTGCCGGGAATGAATAAACTTGATTGCTTTATATCTATCTGCATATCATGTTAGAGCTTCCCCTTCTGATGCAGTTCCAGACAAGTCACCCCACGGTATATGTGTCCCAGAGATGGACTATTCCCAGTTTGTTTTGAGAGTCACTTCAAACTCTCAATGCTGAGTGCAAAGCCGGATATGTTAAGAACACTCAAAACTTGAGTGGAAACTTGGTGCCTGAAAATACTTAAGCAATCAAATTTTTATCTTTAAAGTAAATTCTCACCAATAAATATAACTTTTGATAACTTTTTTTATATAACTAAACTACACTCAAATATTATGATCATTACGGTTTCTGTCATATAAATATATGGAGTTAGTGCTTAAAGGGAAACAACCTCAGAATTTCCTCATTTTAAACTGAAATTTCCCAGTACATGAACATTAGACACAAGGCACATTCAATTAAATAAATTTTATTTTGTTAATTATACATAAACAGTTATTACTGGGGTTAAAAAATGTAAGTGCCAGATATCAAAATTAAGCAAAATACAGGCCTTAATACCCCCCCCCCCAAAAAAAAAAAAAAAATTAGAAAAGAATAAATAATAATTAATACAATAAAAGTACACAAATACATCATATAAGAAATCACTGCAAAAATATAGGCATACATAAATACTAAGAAGCTAAATCCCACAATTCCATGTACATGAACATTTTCCAGCAAGCAAACTGAGGTATACAGTGTATCAAGACCACCATTTCACTATTACAAAGTAAGAGAACTGTTACGTTACAGCGGTGGCCGCAGTCGATCTCGATCAACATGTCGATCATTCAGACATCCCTGGCTGGTCGTGACAACCAGACCATCACTGTCACGCTGCAGTATCAATTAACAAGCTCCACTTTGCTCATCAGCCTTTCTAGGTACGTCCCTGCAAAGAGCTCTGCCATGCTAGTCAGATTGTGTAGTTTTATAAATGTACAAAGAAAAACACAAACTTATTAAATATAACAGAAAAGAAGGACACAGGAGCTGCGGCAGCAGCCAGCGTCTCGGGGCAGCGTTGAAATTTTAAGATATCAAATGGTCCAAACTGACAGTACTTTTTATGGGAAGCTCCTTGGTTCTGACACCCAGAAAATGAAAATAACATTGTACAAGAACAAGAAAGTGTTTTATGTGGGTATCAATTTATTTTTTAAATTGTTTGTTTTATAATTATCACATTTTATTTCATAAATAACGGTGAACAACTATCATAGCCTGTAGGTTTATCTGGTGGATTTACAATTCAAACTATAGCATAAAACTAAAAACAGTATTCATTCTGAATTACTTCTTTCAGCTTAATGCTGGAAAACTGTTGTTGTTTCATTTTGGGTAATTGTCAGTCCTTGTTCTTAGCAGTAATATTGCAAAGTCAAAAAATAATAGCTAGGGACACTTGAAAAATGATCTGAGGTATTCAACAGTAACAGTAATTAGCTCTGGGAGATCGAAAGGGCCTAATTAAATGAAGTCTTGAATGTGCTCATACTCAGTAACCTTTTTGATCTTTAGAACAAAGTCCTTGGACACTTGCAATGCCCCCCAGTTTTTGCACCTACCAATAAAAGCATTTCTCCTCACAATGTCTTCATGCATTTGTTATGTCTGTATCAGCAAGGGACTTATTGTATGAAAATGACTGGAGTTAACAAGGAGTATTTCATCATTCCTTACATACTGTTCGGGACCCATTTTGAATTTCAACTGCAGGATAAACACCCCAAATGTGAATTTTTCTGCCTTAAATTTTTTCATACCTTTATAGAGCTGCTACACAATTTTATACAAATGTTCTGTTCAGGGTCAATTCTGAAGCAGTGGTGGGAACACCTTGAAACAGTATACATGTTCCACACATTGTCTGAAAGGGGAAAAATCTGGGGTAAAGTGGGGAAACTCAAAACTGTCACGAGAATTGACTTGGTTTCCATAGCGACAAATACCTGTTAAAGAGTGCTCATGTCGGTCAACATTTACGCAATCGAACCTACACACCTAGACGGAACAATGAAACAAAGACAATTTACAGAAAACAAAATATGTAAGGAAAGAATCAGATTCTATAAAAATGTTATGCCTGCCTGAATTCGTCTTCTTTGCATATTGATTTGCTGATATGGAAACAAATTAAATCGGGTGGGTAAGCAGAACAAACAGCCCAGAGCATACTGTTAAGCTGCAAAATTTGCCCCTTTCTCATTTACTCTGTCTTGTCTCGGAATTGAAAGAATTTCTGCTCAGTTTTGAATTGATCTCAGACTAGAGCATTTATGGATCGGACTCGTAATTTCAGAGAGATACAAGACCAACAGTGATAAACTTTCTCATTTATCCTACTCCTCTCAAAATAATGATATACATCAATAACATACAATTAATAAAATTTAATTGAATTCATCTAGGCCTATTATTTATATTCCTTGTATTGGCTGTATACTGATTTATTTTATTTAGTTTTGAAAAGAAGGTCGGAGAGTGCAGCCCTACCTTGGAAATCCCTCCAGAACAGACAAGATTCCATTATTCAATTTGGTTATGTTAATCACAAAAGTGATTTTCTCAAATGCTAGCACAGTTTTCTATAGGTCAAGCTCTAAATTACTCATTCTGATGGATATTGTTAGAACTTGAATAAGTGTGGTCGTTATTCAGGTCTCACATGGTAAGTTTATGCTTTTATTGAAGATGTTTCAGTTAACCGCACAGTGCTGTCTAAATGCTCTTCTTCTATATTACACCTCTGCATATCACATTGTTCAGAGGAGCTGCATTATTTTTTTTTTATGCAATGAAAATTTAACAATTAAGAAACGTTAAGAACTAAGATTTCCATAGAGGACACATTATGAAAACCATTCCACCTAAAATTCATGCTTTTAATCACAATGTTGCTTCCTTGTTTCTTTGGAATTTGACATACTTGTTTTAGAAATTCTGCATCTTCCAGTTCAATTGAATTTATTATGCTGGCAAGGCTGAGCAGAAGCTGGGCCCTAAAAGGAGAGCATTACAGGTTTAGGAGGCAATATGTCTTAATAGAATGTTGAATCACTGAGCCAGCTAGAATAATTGGGTAGAGGTGTAGTCTTTAAAGTGCCCAGAGTGACGATTAAAGTACAAGAAAATTAGTTCATTTCCTCCTTTGAAAAAGCTTTCTGTTTTTTTTTTTTTAAGAAATTATGGAACCTCTATCCATACATTCAGGCAATTTAGCTGGCTGATACCTAGCAGAACTAAAGGTGAAACAATCTTAGACCAATTATTAGAAGATGAGTATATTAATCCTAATTGATGAAAATATTTTAGCAGTTAAACATTCTACAATAACCACTTTGCATATTATCCGTCACTCTTATTTTTCATTATAACCATAATGTTAAATGATATACTTATGTATACTGTTCTTTTTTATATTATACTAGTACCCGATTGTGTGGAGTATTGGAGAGAGGAATCCATACAGCTTCTATCTCTTTTTTTGCTTTAGATTTTTCTATACATTTCCACATTTTCTGGAGGCATCAGAGATGATGAATACTGCATCAATGAGAGAATATACCTGAGCTAAGTCAGGCCTGTTTGCCATGATTCCAATTTGCCCTATAAACTATTTGGCTGCAATTTCCAATGAAAAATCCAGAAAAGTCAAATTTTAATGGAAGAAAACCAAAAGTGCTGTTACTCCTAGGATGCCTTTGGGCATTGTTGCTGCTCCTCACCGCAGAGACTCCAAGGCTGAGCTCAGACCATCACATGCCACAGCTGGCCACGTTACTTGAACCCCCAGTGAAGCAGAAAGTGTCCCACAAGAAGGGCCCATCTTTCCACTCCCCCCTCCTCAGAAAGGTCAAACAGAAAGCCTAAATGGGGGAAACATTGTCTAATGTCGATGTAATCTGTACACATATTCATGTTTGGTCTCATTTTAATGGTCCCAGCCTTAAAATGCTGTATGTCATAGTATTGCAAAGATGAAGAAAGTTATGGAAACCTTGCACAAATAGAGTCGACTGCTGTGTTCTGAACTTACAGTGAATTTGATTTGAGGACCTGACTCTACAGTGACTAGTGTGCTTTCAAAGAAATTGTAACCCTGCACTAAAAATAGATAATGGATGGATGGATGGATACTGTCATTGCTGCTAGACTTTCTATTTGTTCTGTATGGACTGAGAAGAACTGTGTGTTAATTTTAACTGCTGAAATGTAAAATCTATCTTTGTGTTTGTAATGCGATGCAAATGTTGTACTACGTAGTTGAGCCCACTAGTCTGTTTCCGTATGTATGTTTGTCCTTTAAACAGGGGAACTGATTAATAGCCCACATGTTTGTTGGAGGCTTAACATTTATTCCATTTTTATTGATTTGAACATAGGGCATAGGCTGTGAAAAACAGGGGTACAATCAGCAGACAAGAGGACCACTGCAGTGCAGGGGCACCATCCCCGCCTCCCTTACTGGATGAGGGATTTACAGGAGGGCATTGCAGTGCAGGGGCACCAGCCCCGCCTCCCTTACTGAATGAGGGATTTACAGGAGGGCATTGCAGTGCAGGGGCACCAGCCCTGCCACACTTACTGAATGAGGGATTTACAGCTGCCTGGTGTTGCTAACTGGTGTTACTCCCCCTCTGCGTCTGAGCTGACTGGTGTTACTCCCCCTCTGCCTCTGAGCTGACTGGTGTTACTCCCCCTCTGCCTCTGAGCTGACTGGTGTTGCTCCCCCTCTGCCTCTTAGCTGACTGGTGTTACTCCCCCTCTGCCTCTGAGCTGACTGGTGTGTTCCCCCCCTCCCCGAGCTGACTGGCGTCACCCCCCTCTGCCTCTCAGCAATCCCTTCCTACTTTGCATCTCAACTTCCTATTTTCCCAGCAAAGAAGTTTGTCTGCCTTCTAGATGGGAGGAGTGGAAGAGCTAATGTCACTCGATTGCATCATCTATTTGTATTGTGACTACAGAATAAATATTCTGCTACGGTACAGTAAGATCATAAAACTTTTAATCTGCTCATTCAGTAAAGGACAAAACTGACTTTGTGATAGGTGTTTGTTTTTATGTGAATCTTAAAATTATCTGTTACATTGTTTTGGGAAACAATTAAACAAGCTGCAGACAAATTGGATATGTAATACTTAGCCAAGTAGAAACAATGTATGACTGGTGACAGAAATCATTACTGGACACGTAGCATATGCAACTGGCACTAAAGCTAATTATATGCTGATGTCCTCAGTGGAATTTTCATTCTCAAAAATCGAGTACTCTTTAATGAACTGTTCTTCTGCCCAAGCCAGTACATATTCAATACCAATAAAGTGAAAATATTTTAATTTATTAAAATTAGCAAAAAAACAAGACATTATACAGTACGGCATTCTTATGGATAGAGGAGGATATCCATACATAAAGGGATATACATTCACAATGCCCCCTGCTGGTTGCATATTATTAGTATTAACATTTATTAGTATTACCATTTTTCTACATTTCCCCCCTCATGTTATTACAATATCTGAAGCTGATATACTGAATAGGTCAATCCCTCTTTAGTATGCTGACAATGTTTATTTATCCATATTTGGGTAAAATAGTCTTTCTTCTTATGTTGTATCGCATATCACCCAGTGAAGTAGAAAATTGTCATTGTTGAGACACGACACCAAAACATGTCCTCTGCGTTTAGCCAGTACATCACGTAGCAGTGGGCAGCTAATTCAGCAGCCAGGGAGCAGCACCTCAGTGGTGCTTCGCTGGTCAGGGATTCAAACTAGCAACCTTCCAACCACATGTGCGCGTCGCTAACTATTAAGCCGCATTACATATCCACCTGTTCTTGATATACTGAAGGAAAGTAATAAACAATCAGCAATAACCAGCATGATCTATGACAAACTGTAAATCTGTGAATTCAACTGATCAAAGTCTTACTGGTAAACACTCACACACACATATGTACTCTCTCTCTCTCACACACACACACACACACACACACATACCTTTATGGGGATTAATCCAATCTATGAGAACCGTAACCCCTAACCTTAACCATAAATAACCAAACGAAATACAAGTTTTTTGATTACAGTCACAGCTTTTTATAAAAGTGAGGTTATCCTTGTGGGGGCAAAAAAATGGACAGGTTTGTCACATTGTGGGTACATCAGGTCATAATAATAATAATAATAATAATAATAATAAAAGACATTAAGGTAACAATGGAGAAGGTTTACCTCAGGCGGTGCCATCAATAGAGTAGTGATTATTCTCAGCCATCGAATGACAGATGGTGGGTGTTACACTATTGTATTAGTGAACATCCACTGACTTTGCTAATAAAAGAATGTGTCCACTATGAATTGCACATTTTACAGTCCTAGTCTTGCCCTATTCACAAATCATTCTACCAGGCAAGAAAACATGGATGGTTGACTGACCAGTAATTACTTTGGTTAACTCATCACTAACTCATTATGTGAGTATGCAGCCCATATTTGTAATCTATTGAAATTGATCCAAATGCTCAAGGGACAGTGATTTCAGACCGTAAACATTTTATGAATACGAGCAACTAAGAACAAGGCATGAGCTTATTTAAGCAATATCTACATTTACAGTATTTATGTTTGTGACAAGAAAAAACAGAAAAGTTGCCTTGTTTATATGATCCCATACAGTGCCTTCTTCAGGACCAATGACTGTTTCACTCGTGGGAGTTTTACTTGCACAAAAATGTTCTGAGGGCAGAGGGGGAAATGTTAGTTGAGAGAGATAACCAATCAGATTGTAGTGGAGGTAGGACCAAGATATCTGATTGGTTGGACCTGCCTCCTCTAGTTGCTTGGACCCACCTCCTGTATAATCTGATTGGTTATCTCTCTGAAACAATTATTTTTCCTTCTGCCCTCAGAAGCCTCAGAAGTAAAACTCCCCTGAGTGACTGTTTCTGTTTGTAATTGGCATTGTAACCCATGTTCTCCATCGAATGTCAGTGTATGTATGTCAGTCGAAGACCACGCCCCTCAGCCTTCATGACTGATTCCTGTCCCAAGACCTGATGCCTATTTTCTTTCCCTCTGTACTTTTGTACTTCCATCCTCCCATTGTTTGCCATTTCGAAAGGAGCAAGTCTTACACAGTCATTTCTAATGACCATTGTGCCTTTGTACTGGTATATTAATACTTCTGGGTGTGCACTGGTGTGCATAATTGCCACTTCTCTTCTATTATCTTCATTTAACCAGATTCAGTACCTCATGAAAAATTCAGAAGAAATGTTCACAAGAGCTTCCAAAATGCAGTAGTAGGGTGCCAGTCAATCTGCCATAAGTGGTACAGAGCTTGATGACAAATTATATAGATGTACGGTTGTTACCCTGTGAATAATTAAAACTGCACCTTAAAAGACCATTATGTGATTCTGTAATATATTACTAACCATAAAACAACATGCATTATATTTACTTATACCACAGAATTGTTAAATTCTTGAATCTGATTGGTAAGAAGAATCCATGTGGCGTCAGCCAGGCGAATCACGCTAGCAGATTAATGTGCAGTTAGGGAGCAGTGTGCAGCTCAGGTGCAGTGTGCAGACTCTGTACCAGTAATGGGAACGTGCCTGCTTTGAGCCCAGCCTTTGTACAATGGGCACATTTGTGGCCTTTGAGCAAGGCTCTTAATGCCCAGCTTCCTGGGTGCCACTGCAAATGGATGCCTTCACCTCCAAGCTTGATCTCACCTACATGGAGTCATGGAGAGCAAGATGGGGGAGGTAAAACGAGAATTTCCCCACCGGGGTCAATAAAGTATCATCATTTCAGTTATAATCTTTAATTCTTTAATGTCACTTAAACGTTCACATGTAGAACACAATTTTAAAGTAACATAAACTATAAAATCAAAAAAATTGCTAAAGATCACTTAGACAACAACAGTGCTTCAGGCTGAGAACCAAGAGCTGTGGATAGTGATTAAATGCCAGAATGATTTACTAATGTGATGCACTTCTGGGCCGGCTGACTACTGAGAGGTACATAAAAGCATACACTGCCAGTACAAAAAAAAAGTCGCCATTTGAATTTATATCAGCAAATACTTAAGAGCCAATGACTGGATCATTATTACAGCTCAGC
>JAODJU010000038.1:5690440-5706067 GCA_026776725.1 Gnathonemus echidnorhynchus
CAAAGAGTGGTTCAGGGAGCATGAGGAATCATTTTCACGCATGACTTGGTCACCACAGAGTTATGACCTTAACCTCACTGAAAGTCTTTGGGATGTGCTGAAGGAGGCTTTATGGAGGTTCAACTCACGTGTCAATACAGGATCTCGGTGAGAAATGAATGCAAATCTGGATGAAAATAAAGGCTGAGATATTGCATAAGCCTGTGGAAACAATGCCATGACAAATGTGCGTCATAATCAAAACTAAAGGCAGTCCAACGAAAAATTCAAATGGCGACTTTTTCTTTGGACGGGCAGTGTATAATGCACAGCTTGAGTTCATCACCTGGCTTTTTACCACAGTTACTACACATTTAAGAACATAAGAAATTTACAAACAAGAGGAGGCCATTTGGCTCATTTCCATTCACATCTGTACTGAAAGACCGGCCTTGAAGTTTAGCAATGGTCAATTCTGAACTAATGACTGGCTTATGATCTTAGCAACAGAGAATTGTTGAATTAACCACGACAGCTTGGGTAGTATCTAGGCAAAATATCTTATAAGTAGGTCTAATAATAAATGTATTTTCTGCTCGTAAATGTGAATATAATATACAATCACTTTCTAGAACCTGTCAGACTTACAAACTCTCAATCTTTTTCTCATGTTCAATAACAGATCACATTATGGACCCTTTTCATGTGTAATAAATGTGAATCTTTTATTTATACTCGCACCACTACCACTATTGCATTTATTAATATTCAGCTGCACTTTAAATCACTTGAAGCCATTTTTTTCCTGAGAAGTAAATGATTGTTTTAAACTACAGTGCTGTTCACGCGACCTCGGTACCTAATTTTGTTCCCTATCATGCTACCGCCATGTTCTCAGAATGACAATAAAGCTTCTTGAATCTTGAATATCCTAAAATTATTTGGTGACTGTGGTTTAAGCAGGTTAATGTGACTCCTAGCTATGCGCATCCACAACCGTGTCTTTAAAAACGTTAAATGCTTGGAGTGCATTAACCTGAAAACATTTTTACACGATTTACCAAGTTGCCAGTAATGCATTAGATCACGGGTAATACAGCTTTCACTAGTAATCTTGTATATATATTTTAAAAAATGTTCATATTCTAGGGACACTGATTTGTATGTTGTTAGTCCACGAATTTATTGATATTTTGCATTTTTAGCAGCATATTTGTGGTTATCTTCAATGTGTGTGATGCATTTACAGCTAGATAAACTAGATAAAAATTTTGTTTAAATGTATAATTAATAGTTGAAGTTAGAATTTCAACAATTTATCTTTTGGACTTTTGTAACCAGAGGGCTGGTGGAGATTTTACCAGTTTATTTAATTTTAATCTCTGGCTTGAATATCCCAGACGTTAAATAAGCTTTGGATATTCCTTTTTGTTACATGCTTCAAGGAATGTATGTCCTTCTTCCAAGACATACTTTATCAATCAGATTTCTTTGGCATCATTTGGTTTGTCGAGTTTATGAAATCCAAATGTGTAGACTAACATGCTGAAATGATAGCAGAGTCTGAACAAGACTAACTGGCTGTTTGTCATCATGGAGTGATTCAATTCAGTAGGCACAAATTTCACCAAATCTAATAATGAATTGAGAATTACATCTTGCCCCCTGAGGTGCAATTGTGTTCAGCATTAATCCCACCCATAGGGGATATCTCCATTTCTGGGGACTAAAATCTCTCCTCAAAGCACATGCAACACTGCTGGCCAGAGAAAGAAACTGAGTCCTTTCCTATAGTGATTTACTGATAGTCATTTCATCCTTGGAACTGAGTTTTGAGAAAGGAATGTCTTTCAACAACATAGACATACATCCATCAATCTTCCAGCGCCCTACAGTGTTCTGACGCTGCATTACCACCAACAACCAGAGGGGGTGATGAAACAGCCTCAGCACCTCTACTTCCAGCACTAATGATGGAAATTGTACTTCGATATATTAACTGTTACTGTTATATTTTCATTTAAGATCAAAGTAATTGATTACCGATCAGATTTTATAAAAGTCTGCAAGTAATTAATTTTAGTTCTAAACAAGGATGGTTAACCTGTCTATATATGGACAACTGTGTCTGTGGCAAAATGTTTTGATTGAGAGGGAAAAAAAAATATAGGCTGCATTGTTAAATACTACATGCATGGTCAAAATAGCACTCTGATCAAAATGCCCATCAGGATTCATTGTGGTTTTGACCTCTGGATCTAAAACATGCTAGTGACAAAGTTATAAAATATTTCACATTAATAAAGTCTGTTTCTAAACAGAGAGAGTACAAAGGGAATATAATGACTCAAACTGCTTATCCAGAATTTAAGATGAAAGATGAAGAATTACCTAAAGGCTGAACCTATAAGACAGAATAACAGCAACACAGAAAAGCTAATCGGAGAGTTGGGGAAAACTCAGGAAGCAGGCCTGTAGATAAGACACTCACTGATGCTGTAATTAGTCTCAACAGTGCGGTCATTACATGCTGAGGTTGGAAAGCTTTGTTATATGGATTGAGACTCAGATGGTGATTTGAAGTAGGGTTTCAGTAAGTCTCCGACAGCCGACAGCCAGGGGCCGGTTCAGGTGTGCAGAGCTGACCTACAGAATGAATAAAAATTCAGCATCAGAGTCAAGTTTGTCAGATTTCTTAGAATGCACTTATGGATCATGAAGTAATGAATTGTTTGTAAAAACAAAAACACACGTATAAATGGCATTTAGTTTTAATGCTGTCAAATCACTCTGTTTTACATATAAAGTAAAAAAAAGTTTCATGGAAACACATACTGCTTCATATTACTTTTATTAACCGTTAAAATATTCATTTTTCAGCATAACTGATGATAAATCATAACCTATAAGCTGTATAATAGAAAGGTTTATTGAAGATGAATGTAAATGAAATATTATGGGATCAGTAACTAAATCAAATATTAGAACAAACTGCAGCTGTATTTTGCTTTTTTTTATTTATTTAAAATATGGGAAAGGAGTAAGTGGTATATTTTAAATGGGATTTTTGCATGCCTGCCAAGGATCACTACTGAATAGACTCTACTTACTGGAGAATTTCAAATCATTAGGGAATAGGAGAATTCTCTGAGGAGTGTTTTGACCTCCACTATTGCAGGAGAGGGAGTCAAGTGGGCAGGGAGTCAAGCTCCTCCCTTGATTTAGATGGCAGCACTGGTGACAGACCAATTATGGATGTACTGTATGTCTTTATTAGGCCACACAGCACTGCTCCCTCACTGAGGAGGAACCGGAGCTAGAACTTCTGAGCTCCCTGACAAAATTCAAGTTCATGTTGAAGAGTTAAGATCACCCTTCTTTTGTCACCGGCCGATGTCTGGCAGCTGGCCAGTCGGCAGCCACATTCGCACTAAGTTTCACGCAGTCCGACAGTTCACTGCGCATTCACAGCGCACCTTATTCAGAGACTTTTTTTTTAAACTTGAGTCTCTAATCACTGCTAACACTGTGCACTACAATACACGCATATATACATACCTCAATACAGCATCTCTGTATCAGTGTCATAGAAATACCATGGTATACCGTAATTACCATTACACTGCCCGAGCCTATTTGACAGCATATTTTGCTTTACTTTTAGTCTTGTGATGAAAGTGCAATTTCATTTTAGCCATATTTTAGTTATCTGATATTTGTTTTAGTTTAGTCTAGTTTTAGTCAACAGAACTTGCAGGATATTTACTTGACTGAATGTAATTTAGATCTAGTCAGTTCTGAAGGAAACATCTATAACGCTGTTATTATTGTGATGTTCTGGGAGAGAGGAATGACCCAGATGCAGCTGTGGAGCAGGGACAAAGGGCTTATATTATAGCTCACAAAACAGAACCAGCAACAAAACTGAACCACAGGGGGTCAAACTGGGAATTAAGAATGAGAATAAATGTGGGGGGAACATGGAACGACAAAAGGGAGGTACAGGGCAGGCCTCACAGACAGAGGACCGTCACAGACAGAGGGCCCTCACAGGCAGAGGACCCTCACAGGCAGAGGGCCCTCACAGACAGAGGGCCCTCACAGGCAGAGGGCCTTCACAGGCAGAGGACCCTCACAGACAGAGGACCCTCACAGGCAGAGGGCCCTCACAGGCAGAGGGCTCTCACAGACAGAGGACCGTCACAGACAGAGGGCCCTCACAGGCAGAGGACCCTCACAGACAGAGGACCCTCACAGACAGAGGGCCCTCACAGGCAGAGGGCCCTCACAGACAGAGGACCCTCACAGACAGATACTTTATATTTCTGTTCTTTCCCCGTTATTGCCACGTTGGGTAGTATATATTTTTTTCATACAATACCAAGATTTCACAGCAGTATACGGTATTTTCAAAACTATTCCAGTATTTTTAAATCTTTTAAAATTTTTAGTTTTTAAACTAAAAAGTGTAAAATATGCTGAGAAGGGAGGGCATCTCCATGAGAAAATTTGCTGAAGCCTTGCACATACGTAATGGCACATTTTACAGGCAAACGTTTTAGAGAGTGTTTGTTACGTGACTGAAGCCGGTTAGATAAACATTATTCAATCATGTGCAACCACAATAACACTAACTACAGGTACTACTTGGATTGGATATGTGTCACATTCGTCTCTTACTGACATTTTAATTATCTTTTTATTCGTTGACGAAAGTATTAGTATCTTCTGTCATAGATTTCAGCATCATAAATCAGTTATTTTATTATTATCTCTTTTTTGTCAATGAAAATTTCACTGATGAATAATTTTTGTCATAGTTTGAATACAGGACAAATCGTAAATTGTGTTTTATATTACAGCAATTCCACCCTGCACCAATTTTACATGTAATGTTATATATTTATTTATTTAGTGATCAATTGTCATTGTTGACATACCACATACTGTAATGCATAACAGCAAAATGTGTCCTCTGCATTTAACCCATATGTGGCAATGTGACATAGCAGGGGGCAGCTAATTCAGCGCCCGGGGAGCAGTGCTTGGGGATGGTACCTTGCTCAGGGTACCTCAGTGGTGCCTTGCGGGTCGGGGATTCGAACTTGCACTCTTTTGATTACAAGTGTGCTTCCTTAACCATTAAGTCACCACTGACCCCCGTTAAATGGTGGGTGGCCTGAATCTGCCAGGGTATCCATTAAAGGTGGGGACTCGAGTCACTGACTTAGACTCAAGCAGGCCCGGAGTGGCTAATCGGGAGATTTCCCGGTGGGCCGCTTGACTTTTGGGCCAGTCGGAAATAAAATAATTCGATTTGACAGTCCTCGCATTGGTGAATCTGAAAGAGTAGCACCTAAGATCCACATTTACAGTTGACATCGCAGCCTTTCTATAGTAATAGATTACATGGGTGCATCCACCTGAGGGAGTTCTCCCCTTCCCAATCGTTCCAGTTGGTTACGCCCAACAGTCCGACTTTGAGCCTACAGATTAACTTGGTAAAATAGCAGTTAGTGTAACAGTATGGAAAAGAAGAGACCAGGAGGGGCTGAACAGGCCAGGCTAAGAAAGAAAGTGCATGGGAGGAGGATGTGGCCAAATGTGCCAAAATCACAGACATTTTTTCAAAAGAGCAAAAAGAACTGGCAACAGATAAGTGTGGTCAACCTGTTGCAAAATATTAAACCAATTCTATTAGCGTACTTCTATATCTTATCATGACAAATCAATGTGTGCGCAAATATAATTTTAAGAAAAAAACCTATATAAAAAAAATTAACCACGATCTAAGTATTCATTAAAATGACCATTTAACCATTTTGTAGTTTCTAAGGAGCAGCCCCCTGTCAGTCGCTGTTCTGCCAAGAATGAGGGACTGATGAGCAGTCAGGAGGGCGGAGGGGGGCAGGTATTATACATCAATTAAAGTTACTTCATTTTAATCCACATACAGTGATCCCCGGCCTATTGCGGAAGTTACGTTCCTGATCCATGACATAGAAAGACCATATAAACAAACTTTTTTATAATTTAAGCCTGAAATCGTAGGGCTTAAAATAAAACGAAAAGTTCACAAGCAAGGTACGTGATAGGCAGAGAACTGAGACGCATCTTGGAAAAATCCATGATATAGCGGGGATCACTGTATTCAGAACATGATGAGATTTACATTTTAGATTCAGAGGTAAACTACACAGATGTGTATTAGTGAAATTTAAAGACTAATAAGTCATATGTTTTTTACAGCATATTTCAGGCACAAACATATTGTGTTGTATATGAAAAGATATTTTGACACTTTCAATCACTCAGATTGCCTGTGAGAAAAGCTTCTCTACCCTTAAATTTGTTAAGGACAGGTTACGAAGCTCCCTGACTCAGGAGCACTTGGAGGCCTTTGTGCTAATGTGCATAGAGAAGGAAATCCTTATGTTGACAGATAATGAGACCGTAATAAACAAAGTTGCAGAGACCAGTACACTACTCAGAAAGTTACCGTTATAGATATTATGTTATTGTTGTTATAGCCATTTATAGGAAAAAAATTTGTATAGTAGTGCAACATGCTTCACAGGTGAAGAACTTGTGTTTCGTTCATATTTGAAAAAAGCAAATAAAACCAGTGAATAAGTAAAGGAAGTGAAGTATTATCCAGTTTTCACTTTCCTGAAGAAAAAGTGGGCTGGTCATGGGCATGAAGCTCCTGGGCTGAAAACTGGCTCCACTCCGGCCCTGACTTGCACTGAATTGGAAATATTTTAGAAAAATACACTGAAGTACAAGGCTTTACAGAACAGTGCGCTATTGTAGACTTAACATGTAAGGTTATAATTACATGATTTTAATAATAATAGGTTGTGATCTAAAGTGGGCCGGTCTGAGGCATGAAACTCCAGGGCTGAAAATGAGTCCCACCCCAGTCCGGGACTCAAGTCACAAATTTGATGACTTGTGACTCAACTCAGCAAAACTGATGAAAGGAATTGGACTCGACTTGGACTTGATGACAAATACTCGAGACTTAGACCTGACTTGGACTCTGTGACTCGAGAAGACTTGAGGTTATAGCTCCCCTCTGGATACCTATGTTAATTTTATAATTACTGTGTATATTAATTCTCTGCTATCTGCATTTTCAATTGGCTGAATGCAAGGTCTCCTGAGATTTTGGAAAGATGCTTCACTCCCTGCATAAACATGGACATATAAACTGTGTAAGGGCAACCATGAGTGGACACTCTCTTTTCGACTATTAGGATAGAATGTATCCTATGATGTTCTGTGGTGGGTTCTTGCTGCAGCAAGTTCTAATCACTGAAGGTAAAAAAAAAACTGAGATAGGTAGGAATTCAAGTTACATGACTCACAACTCGACTTAGACTCGAGTCACAAATTTGATGACTTGTGACTTGACAGTAAAAATGATGGAAAGACTTTGACTTGACTTGAGGGCAAATGACACTTGAGACTTGACTCGGACTGCAATGTTTTGACTCAAGACTTGACTCAGACTCGCCAAGGAAGAACTTGGTCTCATCCCTGGTAGCCATACCCCTACTATGCCTCTGAACAATGCATTTGTTAGTACAACTTTTCTTCCACTGGTGAGTAAACATTTCTCTTTCTGATAATAGTGATCTGTGTCTGAAATTAACATTAGTTACAATAAAATATTATAGTAGTACTTTTTTTTTACCACTGTTTATTTGCCTGGCTGATGCTATGTGTGTGGTTATAGAAAATTAATCAACACCATTATGACCAATCATATTAGAGAGTTCAACAGCCATAGTGTAAATATTTTATAACTTCTTCACATTATAAATTTGTTGTATTAAATAAGCAATGATTAATTAATGTCTCATGTTAAACTGTTAAACTAAGCCTGGGATAACAAAACTGAATCAAGAACTCAAGTAATATGTTTAAACTTAAATTATGCAAATTTTTCTCAGCCAGCAGTTAATGACGTACATAAATGCTTAGTAGGGATGGAAACTGGCATACCCTAAGGCCTCTGCCACGTGCAATTACCCACAACTTAGGATATATAACTTTCATGACTATATGCCACTGCCAAGTATAAGATTAAATTGATAAAACAATGCCCAGTCAGATTAAATATAGATTATGTAGGTAGACGATGGTTATCCTCGAGACATCCTCGCAAGATTACTTGAAATAGCAGAAAAGCATACTAATCTCAGAAAATCCTCAGAAGTTAACATCACAGGTTTTTCAGCAGTTTCATTTTAATTGCCGCAACACTGTTTTTCAAATGGAACGGTATGTGTTGCACAGTCTGACTGCATTTCTGAATGCATTATACATGATGCCCTGTGAGGAATGGTTGCAAAACCATTGCTTTATACCAGGAATTCCCAATATTTTGAACCCTGGGGGAAAAAAAAAAGTTTTATGATTTGCGTAACAGGATATTTTGGGCAAAAAAAACCTTTAAGCTGTTAAAGTAGTGTAAAAGTGATTTTACGGGAGTGGCAGCAAATTGTAAAGTTTCTTAGCCAAGTTTTTCTGCTCCATAGTTTTTTCTGCTTGCAGTGTTTACAGAACTACTATGAGTAGTTTGCCCATTACTGATCAAAAACATCTAGTTTCCGGAAAAATGAAATGTTCTTTTCCATAAATGGTTCAGTGGGGCTTTTTTTTTACATTAAGTTCTATGACATCAAAATGAAGCCAAACTGATTGCTTGATCATAAATGGTTATCTTAACTTGTATGTCTATTATTTATGCCAACCACAACAATGGTTCATAATAACACAAGGACTCCATTTAATTAAGGATACATTTGTATTTGACATACAAAAGTATATTTTAAAATATTTTGAAATATCCGATGTAGATATTTGATAAATAGGTTAGGGAGTATAGGGAAATGATTTTAATATTTTACTGTATATAATGTTCGAAGATTTTTTAATTTTATGTAAAACTTACTAAATGTTTCATGACATTACTTTTAAACTAGCAATGCCAGCATTCACAGAAGTGTAGAAGAGAAATGTTTGTTAAGAATTTGCATCCGGTTTTTTAGAGGAAATCTTAGGAATTCGTTTGAATCTTTTTTCACAAAATTTTGCAGTTTAAATGAGCAGTTTACAGCTTCATCCCTTCGCACGCAATAACTATGTTGTGCACATAAAATATAGCAAGACCTTGTATATACAGTCAGTTCATTCTGTTAAAATTAGATTAGCATCTCACAAAGTCAAATTCACCAAATGTATCTTTGAAACCAAAACAAAATCCAGTCTCAGCGACTGACTGTTCAGTAAATGATGCTCCATATTTTCATTTGTATGAATCATTTAAAAAATTGATGGGCAGCTCAGACCTCAGACCTCACACCTCAGGAGGGCCAGCGCAGGAATGACACACTCTAGCTGAATCAATCTGCTTCTCACAGTTCATAATCAGTTCATACTCACATTAGTTTTGTAACCAATCACAGCCTTGATATGTCACTGGATTCAAAGCCATTTCTTTAAAAGATCGGTTAGTGTGAAGCATGCCTCAATCTAAACAACTTTCACAAGACCTCACAAGACGTGTTATAGAAGTGGGAAAAGTGCATTGCTAAAGACCTGGGTGTACACTGATCCATGTCTAGACAAACTGTCTGCAGATGGAAAAAATACAGGTCTGTTGCTAATCCCTAGGAGTGGGTGTTCTGTTAAGATCACTCCTGCAAGAGGTGAGTAAGAACCCAAGGGTAAAATCACAAAAGACCTACAGGAGACTCTACACATTGCAAAACCCATTGTTCATATGTCTACTCTTAGAAAAAGACTCACTTCCAATATTCACGGAAGGACAACGCAAAGAAAGCCGCTCCTGTCTAAAAGAAACACTGCAGCCCGACTCAGGTTTGCCCAAGGCCGCCTGTTCTAGGGAGAAATGAGACAAAAGTGGAACCCTTTAGCACTAATGCACATTGGTATGTTTGGAGGAAACATCATCCTGTCATCCTGACTGTGAAGCATGGTGGAGGAAGCATGATGGTTTAGGGCTACTTTGCTGCCTCAGGGCCTGTTTGCCTTGCGATCATTGAGGGAACAAGGGATTCAAAACTGTATCAAAACATTTTACAGAGAATATAAGGGCAGCAATCCATGACCTCAAGCTAAAGAGATATATGGTGATGCAACAAGACAATGACCCAAAGCACACAAGTAAATCAACTAACGAATGGTTAAAAAAAAGAAGAGTTGTGTTTTGGAATAGCTAAGTCCTGGCCTTAACCCCACTGAGATGCTGTGGCATGACCAGCAGAGGGTTGTGCGATCAAAGCATCCCAGAAATATCGCTGACCTGAAACACATTTGGCGGAGGGAGGAGATGTGGTCGAACTTTAATCCTGAATGTTGTGCAAATCTTATTAGAAAGTACAAGGAATAGTTGCTGGAGGTGATTACTGCTAAAGGTTATTGAATTCAAGGGTTCACTTTTTTTAGCCTACACTTTTTGTAGATCATTCCTTTATGCACTCAATAAAGGAGTTGAAAGGTACAACTGTTTGTGTGTTGGATTAGTTTGTGTTAGTGTATGATTGTGACTGAAAATCAGACCACATTTTATTAGTAAGTGAGGCAGAAATGTGGGTAATTACAAAGGGTTCACTTACTTTTTCTTGCAACTCTATGTAAATCAGACACCCACCCATTTATCTTTCTCTCATTCTTGGTTCTAAGCCCTATTGTTGAAGTAAGTAAATGTGCCGCTTTAACCTTTCATCCAGCAATTTAGTGCTGCTGGAATCTCTCATGGGTATAGAGGTCAACAGCACAGCAACATGCAAATGAGTAATATTCCGCTTTAATGTTTTGTTTTTTGTTTTTCAATGTTAAGTGCTTATTAGATGTCTGACCTTTTTTTCATTTATGCTTGTTAACCAAAGCAATGTTTTTAAATAGTAACTGTTGTAAAACTCCGACACAGAAAGGTACTACTTCCCAGTTTCTTCTCAAGAACAGAGCTTCTTTTTAACTCAGACGTAGTTTAAAGGAATAATTCTACTTTTCGCTCAGTTACACCTTGATTTTATTGATACTTTTTTGTGTTGTACCAATTTTCCATAAAATCGCTAAATGTTAGTGTCATATAACTGATCAGCCATCTGCAGCGCCAACTCAAGTAAAAGATTAGAAGAATATATACCTTTGAGAAGTAATGCAGCAATTGTATACTAGCAAATACTGCCATATTTTTAAATAATAACATAATGAAGACATTTTCAACAATATAATAATTTCACATGGTATATGTCATAAGTTGCGAGCGGCGAGCTGGAGAGTGAGGCGAGAACAGCCAGGTTGACGGTGGAAGACGGGGTTTATTAAGGAAACACGGACAGGGCAGGTACTCACACGGGGAACTAGACATTGGACAATGACAGATCTGGGGAAACTAACCAAGACGCAGACTAAATACAAAAGACAGAGCAAACTGAACAAGGCACAGATGAGAACAATCAGGTATGAACACAAGGTAACGAAGGGGGCGTGGCACACAGGAGGATCGGACGGAGCTGGGCGTGACAGTATAAATCCGATTTTTTGAAAAAATAATGGTAAACAATTAATCTTTTGTTTGATCTTAATTTAAAGTATGTGTTCTTTGACTTGTCTTTGTTCCCTATTCACTCCTGAAGACAGCACTGAAAAAACTATTATGGAATTGGTTATTGACCAAGATGACAGCTCTGAGAAAGAATTTACCGACTTGAAGTGTGGACTCTCATTTTGCAAAAACTCTGCATTAATTATCTTACAGTAATTAATCAAAGTAACAGTACTCATATGCAAATTTAATTATATAATTAAATTATATAATTAATGTTTTTCTAACTATAAAATTTATCTCTTTTTATTGTATAATAATAATCAGTTCCACCGTTCAATATATTACATAGAAAACAACACAGAAAACCTTTAAAATGCACACAAGAGAGAATGGGTAAATGCAATGTAAACTACACAAAATAAACATCTATGCAAAATAAATGAGCCACCTAAGCAAAACAATCCAAGCAATTTTTAAACAAAACACAAAGCACACGACTGAACAGAGTTTACACACATAATGTACTGTTTTTGCATATAATGCTGGTCAAACACTAAGAAGATCACTCAAGGATGTCTGGGAAAATTCCTCCTTCTCATGTGCATGAGCTACAGTACTGTGTCGGGCAAGGAGAATATCGCAGACAGCAATGAGTGTCACTGCTTTGCTGATGTCCAAAATGGAAAGGATTGCTGAAGATAGACACGGATACTCATCAGTAATGATGGGATGGCAGTTGGCGTAGAAAAGAACACAGTATTCATGCCAGACACTCTTTGCAATCAGATAATTGGCTGACCCCTAGTGGCCACTTAACTACCCAGAATCCGCCGGTAAACACCAGGCAGGCCAGCGGTAACGGTGCCATCCTCAGCATCAACCACTAGGGGCGCCAGCCGGCCGCAGCCGCGATGGTCATACTCTGAAAGGCTGAAGTGCATGATGGGACGCAGGTAGAGGGAACCCAGAGAGAATGGCAGCTATTTCCTGAATAAACTGCATCTCTAATGAGGTATTTACCTGCACCCTCCTTTCCTGCGTCTCCTGCACTACATAACCAAACTACATACACTAAACATTACAAAGACTCAGAATAGCATTCAGCATAAGGTACTCACATTATGTCTGAGAGTGACCTGACTGCAAATGCTAATCACTCAGTGCCAGATGGCTACAGAGTGACAATCAATAAGCAGATGGTGAAATGGCAATGGATCAATAAGCAGCCCGTCACAAGACTGATACCCATCTGGAAGTTCAACTACAGGGGGGTGAGTTCCGCTGTATCCCAAGGGAGCAAAGCATTCCAACAACGTACAATTTTCCCTATTTTCCATATATTTATAAGGCTGAAATACATTTTAAGACTGAGAGCATTTCTGAGATGCTTCAAATGAGGTCAAATATATATAAGCACCACTTGCACTCACATAAATCAGTGTTTCTCATTTTTAAGAATTCAGTAAGTCCTGGGCCAGAGGAAAAGGTAAGATGGGGCAGAAGCGATTGGTCTACGAGCAGCAGGTATGCAGGAGCATGCTTCTGAGAGCCGTCCTGCTCAGCAGGGGTCGGGGCAGCTCCAACAGGTATGCCAGGCTGACTCTGTGAGTCCAGTCTCATCGGAACTGACTTGACATTTCCCCACAGTGCGAAAAGCAGCATAGACCCAAAGGAGTGGAGATGGCTGTCGGAGCCAGCAGTCTTACTGAGAGGTCAAGCAGGCGCAGGGGGATAGTCAGTATGAGCTGCTGCTGAAGCAGTGGGAGAGAGATATACACAATGGGAGTGTTCTGGAATACAAAAGCATTATTCGAAAAGGCAAAAATTAGTTCCATCAAAATCTTTGGTCTAAATATGTCAGTATTTTACTGCAATGCAGATTTTTATGTCCCTTGTCTTTAACATCCTATTTTTTCCCCAAAATTAAAACTTGCATTGCTCTTTATCTAGTATGACTTTGTCTAGTACACCTGTGATTACGGACCGTACACCCAGCAGGGGGCGATAGAGGGAACAGGGGCTGCATGACAATGGAAAAACATTCACATTGTGATTCTTGAAATTATTGCAGTATTTTGTTTAAAAATAGGAGCTGAAAATGTACCCAAAATAAAATATGGGCAAACAGAACTTATTATCTACCAACAGAGTCTGTCAAATTAGTCGGCGGTGTTGCTGCTAGTTGTGCTGACACAAATAAGCGCCAACAAACACTTGCTTTTTGCTCAATACCGTCTCTGTGGGATCCAACATATTTCCATACAGTGGAAGACAAATGTCTTTTGGTGGCCAGTTATTGTTCACTTCTCTCCTCCTAACTAGTTTTGTTAAACTTCTCACAAACATGCCGTACAGTCAAACAGCAAGGATGAGAATGATTATGATTGGCTTGGATAGTGCATGCACAGGTCATGAAAATGCAGCGGCAGTAAATTTTACATGGATTTTTATTTTTTCACATACAATACAGGTCAAAAGTTTGGACACGCAAAGCCGCCTACAAAGGACAGTGACAGTGTTGCATCACATGACCTGGCCACCTGACCTAAACACAACTGAGATGGTTTTGGAGGAGTCTGATCAGAGAGTAGAGGAAGAGTGGCCAATGAGAGCTCAGCATATATGTGGGACCACCTTCAGGACAGCTGGGCAAGCATCCCAGGAGGAGGAAACTGGCGTAGAGGAGACAGTAGGGTCAGCCAGTCCCTGGAGCAATTGGGGTTAAGGGCCTTGCTCAAGGGCCCAATGCTGGGATCACTCTGCCAACCCAGGGATTTGAACTGGCAACCTTCTGGGTCCCACCCCACAAAGGTATCAGTGCATAATTCTGTATCTATTACCATATATATAATTTTATAGTACAGATGTCTCTGACTATTCTACAATGTAGAGAATAGTACAGATAAACCTTTCTACCTGGGTAGGTGTGTCCAAACTTTTGACTGGGACACTCGTTTCTGTGCCCCCATTGCATGGCTCCATTCACAGCACACAGTGTATCACTCTCACATCACACCACTTGTATTTGTGCGACTTATTAGTAATATCACCATTTTGAAAATACTGTGGATTCATTTCTCCTTATTCCACAAATGCATTTACAAGCATCAATTGTGCACTGAAAATGTAGCACATACTGGTTTTCTAGGGAACCTCTTTTCTCGGTATATTGCATTTATCTGTAAATACGCACATGCCTGTATGTGTTCTACGCAACACTGAAACACTCTCAACCACCATGTCGCTCAATGTTTACAAACAAACAACACAAAAATGAAAATGAGGCCATATCTACAGCATAGTCAGGCTGTTAGCTCTGCAGATGCTATAAAACCAAAAAAGCACATTAGCAGGGAGCACTTTCCTGTCAGCATAAAACAAACCAGAATAGGCTAAATTAAAATCAGCAGAGATCAGGATGCAAAGCATTTTTCAACCTCTGCCATGCATCACTGGTATTTTAAGCATGCCACGCATATCACAGAACAAGCCACTGAGAGGGCATCAGTACTGTGCCACCCTCATGCTTCCTCAGCTCTGCCTGTCTCAGCCCCGGTGAATAACAAGGTGACATAGCCCGACCAATGGCATGGCTTCCTGCGTCTGCTTAGCACCACATCACAGTGCACCCTCGCATGTGCCCACTTCCTGTACTGTCGAGCCACAAGGTTACTAGCATGCTAAGGAAAAAGGTCAAGAGATCCCTTTCAAACATAGAAGTGCATTTTGTGAATTGCAGAAATTTTCTATGGACCCGTACCTCACTGGCCATTAGATAAAATGTGAGAACCAATAAATCACACTGGGTACAGTGAGTCATAGACAAATAACAGCTGTTATTAATAGACTGTCACAGCTTTGTAACATGTAACAGCTGTCATTAATATACTGTCACAACTTTGCAACATGTAACAGCTGTCATTAATATACTGTAACAGCCTTTTAACATGTAACAGCTGTCATTAATATACTGTCACAGCCTTCTAACATGTAACAGCTGTCATTAATATACTGTCACAGCCTTGTAACATGTAACAGCTGTCATTAATATACTGTCACAG
>JAODJU010000038.1:5723005-5734254 GCA_026776725.1 Gnathonemus echidnorhynchus
TATCTGCCTTATTATATATATATATATATATATATATATATATATATATATATATCATTTAGGTTTAAATGCAGCTTAAGTGTTTCCCATTTCATATTATATGGTGAGTATTTGTATTCTTGCTTGCATTTTTGTACTAACCCCAAAATCAAGCTTGTGATGAAAAACATGCATGGTTTTCCCAGGTCCCCTCTAGTCAAAGTGATAGCTTTTGCTGCTTTAGAAGCTTGCTTCAATTTGCAGTGTAGACTTCATCTGCTTCCTTCAAACCATGGAAACCAGGGCAAGCAAAACCCAGAAATGCAGAAACGCCAGTAAAATACATGGGTAGGCTTGTATAGTATGTGTACAGGAAGTAGTGATTGAGTGACCTGACCAGCGGAGTTCCAGTGCCGATGAAGTGGCTGGATGGAGTAGAAGAGGAGGAGCTCAAAAGCTTCAGTGGTGATGGCAACCTGCATTGTTGTCTGTATGTCGGAGCAAAATGAAGGTTGCAGTACATGAGCAAATTGAGCTGACTTGCCTCTGGTGAGGCCCTTGAACCAGGACCCAAGGAGCTGTTGGTGCATATTATGCTTCAGTGGTGGATGTTTTTCCTGCCCCACATTCAGCATATGTACTCCCGTGCCGGCCATAATGGCCCTGCTAATGTGCAATAGACAGCTGCCGTCTGCTTCTGGCGTGACTCGTAGGGGGGTGTCCCTCTCTCCCTGTGAGCTGACCCAGTTTTCTCTCATGCAGTCGCCCCACAAGATACAACCTGGAGAGGTGATGCAACAGCTGACTGGCAACGTGCGACGCACCAACGGGGGCCGTTCCCCACCAGGACAACAACAACAGCATCCTCAAAGGAATCCAGGTAACCACCTATGAGGAATGCTAACAAGCTGGGGGCCGCTAACTGGCCCAAGCGGGGGGCGGGGGTGCTCTCTCCAGCAGAGCTTAAAGCCTCGTGGGAAAATGGTGGGTGATAAAAAGCTAAGCAAGCTGCAAATGCAGTTTATGTCTTCAGGAAGAGACATTAGAGAGGATGCTGTGTCCTGACCGGAAAAATCCAGATCAAAGACCGATATTTTTGTCCATTCTCAGAAATGACATAGCGGAAGCACAGATTTGAAAGATAGAGAACTTTTGAGTGGGGGACCTGCCGGCGCTTTGGAAGACGAGAGGCTTCAGCGGATGGGAAGCTGCTTCAGTCTTGATTAGAATTTTGTTTGTCTGAGCGTCTGTAAGCTTCCTCTTGAGTAGTCGTGCAGGCTGCTGGGAAAAATACATTTCGGACACTAAAAAGGAAGAGAGAGACGTACTTCCGGGAGTGATGGGAGGAGCTTACAGCATGTTACTCATCCAGCATGCACCACTGCCGCTGGACATTTGAGCTTTACTTCAAAAATTGAATCCAAAGCAGCGCTAGTACCTTGACACGTCTGTGGTGCAAATGTTCTTATAGAGGAAAATGTAGCTGCGTGTCATGAGTTGCATTATAATTTGCTGATGAGTGTATAAAAATACAAGAACCATAAAATAACATCAAGACCAAAACTAAATTCGCCTTTCAGTGACTATTTTCATTATTTTCTTAGAAGCTATCGGATACTTAGTGTAACTTATCCACATTCAGTAACATGGTACTTGGATGATATTAATGGATAAGCAATTTATTTTATAATGTATTGTGGGTATATGTGGGTATCTAAAATATGTGTACATCATGGTATGTGATTACAATAATATGGGATTATAAAAATATATGGACTTTCAAATTCCATAAGAAGAAAGCACAATAGTGCTTTGTGATTTCACAAATGACAAAATACCTGTATAATATTGCTGTCATGTGAAAATAATTTATCCCACCGGTTTAATGGTGAGAAAGTGGTGAAAAGTCACTCCAGACATTGATCCTGAAAGTAACATGACACATAAAATCAAGTTCTGGCCTCTCTTCAGCACAACATAACGATGTTAACAGTGATGCATCCGAAAAACATCTCATATCCACTTCTACAAAAGAGCATAGATCACCTGTTTAAATTAATAAAACTTCTTATCTGATTATTTAAACACATTCTAATCTCACCTTCTCTTACTTTCCTTGACAAGTAAGTTTGAAATCCAATGTAATGGAAAATGTCATGTTGCTAGGCTATATGTTATGATGTTATGTAGATTGTTTGTAGCCTGACAGCTTGGGGACCTGTAGGACGTGGCATCTCCAGCTCCAAGCTGTCAAAGTGTCCATCATACAGCCACTTATAATGAGGTTGAACAGCTAGGTATACAAGACATTTATTCTCCTGAGCCTCCAGCTGTAATGAACATCTTGCAAAGAAGAAGGTGTCAGCTTCAATTCTTGCTACCATTTTAGCCAGCATGACCGGCTTTAGAGCGTAAACATCTACTAATGTGACAACCCAGATCCAGTGTTGACAACCACGTCTTTTTAATAATCGACTTCATGATGCAGGAAGTTTTTGTTTTCTCTATGAACAGCCTCATTTCTGAAATAGGAATGTATCATAGGAAGATACGCAAAATGATGTGTGAGTTTTAAGCTTAGATATAAGTCTGCTAAATCGCAGAGGAGGCTGGCTTATATGTCTCGCATGCATTTTCGTTTATGCATTAAATGATCATTCTAATTAACAAAAGAAGATGTAATCTGGTAGTTTTCCTATTGCACCATCAAATGCATCATGAATCTCAGATGAATCCCAATAAAGACAGTTTAAGCCATTTAAGTACCAAACACGTCCATGTAGGCTGATATATTTGTGTATTATTTTTCTTTTATTTTGCAAAAGGATAAACAGTTATTATAAAGACATTAAGCACTTTGTGAAACTAATATAATAAATTTGATATAGTTAAAATCAGCTTCATTGTTTGAATATAATTTCATTTATGCGTTTCGGTTTGTGAAGCAAACTATTAATTTGACACACACACACACAACTAAAGGATCTAGTCCAATCGCTGACAAACAACCCCATACCATTATCCCTCCTCCACCAAACTTTACAGCTGGCACAATTTAGTCAGGCAGGTAACGTTCTCCTGGCATCTGTCAAACCCAGACTGATCCATCAGACTGCCAGACACAGAACATGTTTCCACTGCTCCAGAGTCCAGTGGCAGCGTGCTTTACACCACTGCATCCAGTGTTTGGCATTGTGCTTGGTGATGTGAGACTTGCATGTAGCTACTCGGCCATGGAAGCCCATTGCATGAAGATCCTGACTAAGAGTCTTTGTGTTGGGATTGATGCCAGAGGAAGTTTGGAACTCTGCACTTATTCAGTCAAGACAACGTTGGCGACTTTTCCACACTGTGTGCCTCAGCACTGTTACTTCATGTGGTCTGACACTTTGTGGCTGAGTTTCTGTTGTTCCTAAATGCTTCCACTTTGCAATAAAACCACATGGAATATCTAGCAGGGAGTAAATTTCACAAACTGGCTTATTGCAAAGCTGGCATCATATGACAGTATCACGTTTGATTTTACTGAGCTCTTCAGAACAGCCCATTCTTTCACAAATGTTGGGAAACCTGACTGCATGGCTAGGTGCTTGATTTTATACACCTGTGGCAATAGGTTTGAATGAAACACCTGAATTCAATGATTAAGAGGTGTGTCCCAATATTTTTGTCCATATAGTGTACATACTTAGTGAAATTATATATAGTGAAACATTCATTCATTCATTTTCCATTCCGCTTGTCTTATACAAGTTAACTGGGGTTTGGCACAATGCAGGGGATAACCCAGGGTGGGGTGCAAAAGCCATCTCAGATGAGACAAATCTAATATGAAATTTTTCATTGAGCAGGTTTATAAGGACTTTGACAAATGATTAATTAAAATTTACTTTAAATGGATTGAACATGTGATCTGTCAATGACATATTTATTTATATTGTTACATTCTTTTAATTGCAGACATGTTGCCACATAGTAAAGTAATGGGTTTGAACCTCCCTTAAAATTTGCTTCAGGCCCTGTCTGCAAAATCTGCAGGGGGGGACCTCCCCACGGCTGGCAAAATCTGCAGGGGGGGACATATCGACAGGGCTCCTAGACCCCCCACGGAATTTATTTCTGGCTATGGGCCTGTTTCATAATGAACTACTTCAAATCAAATACCTACAAAATCCCCAAGGAGCAAAACAAACAGAGATATGAAAAAAGTGCCACATTTTTAATTCTGCTTATATAATTACTGTGTCAAGAAAAATTATGTCAATACTTTCAAATTACCTGCATTTATGTATAAATAAGGTCTGATCTTCATTAAAGTTACAAAAATGAGCAAACACAATCTAATATAATTCTTATTATATTGTTCATGTACATTGAATACATCATCAAAAAAATCGCTGTGTAGGTCAGAAAAAGTAATTGAATCCATAGGCTAATGACTTCAACGAAAGCTAATCGGAGCCAGGAGATAGCAAACATGGAGTCCAATCAATGAAATGAGGTGGGAGGTGTGAGATAGAGATGCTTTCAAACCTGACGGGGGCTAAAAAAACATCGTCGTGCACCTAAAGTTTACCGCGGTACTGGGGAAATGTTTTATGGTCTAACAATGCTAAGGTTGAGATGTTCAGGAAGAACATGCATAAAAAGGGCAACACAGCCAAAATGAAAATATCATCCCAAAGGTGAAATATGGTGGAAGAAGTATCCTGGTTTGTAGCTACTTTGCTCCTTTGGGGCCTGGACAGCTTGCCGTCATCAAAGGGAGAATGAATCCCCAAGATTTTCGAGGTGTTCTAACGTACCTTGTCAGGGGGGGCTGTCTGGCAGCTGAAGCTCAGCAGAAGCTGGATGATACAGCAGGATGATGACCCTAAACTTCAAAGCAATCCTACGACAAAATGGCTTCAAAAAAGGAAATCTACCTTCTAGAGTGCCCCTAGTCAGAGCCCAGACATTCTAAGAATACGACAGGGCTGAAGCAATGTTCAAAATCCCTCCCAAACATACTGCAGGCCTGATCCACAGCTACCAAAAGCACTTATTTCAGGTTATTGCTGCCAAAGGAGAATCAACCACTTATTAAATTCAACCGCTCACTTCTTCCACAGCAATGTAAAAGTTTAATGGGTGTATACAATAATGACAAGAAAGGTTATAACCATGTCAGTTGGTGAAACACACAGTATTGATCTACACTTGTGACTTATATGAAGATCATATTTTGTGAACAATGAATGCAGAAAACCAGGCAATTTAACAACTTTTTCTTGCCACAGTACATGGTGCAATGGTGGGCTGACTGTGTGGGTGCTTGTAGTTTTTTAGGTGACAGGAAATGGCAATCAAAAGCACCAGCAGACCAGCCCATTGCATACTTCATAAAACACATTAGCAATGACTGATTCAGCACCTTGAGACGCAAAGGCATTCTGCTCAAAGTTCACCAGCTGTTCTAGGGACATAACAAGCTGTATCTGAACGAATCACACTTCATTTACTTTAGTAGCAGCCAACTAAGTGGAGAATGCAGGAGTGAAGAACCATGATCCATGAAGGCCATTGTTTTAATAGGTATGACAAAATTACTTCCAGAAAGATCAACATGCCTGCCAGGTATTTACTTATGAGGGTTCAAGTTGCCTTTTCTTCTCACCAATCTGCCAGACACCTTTCTCTACTGAACAAATTCTAGAACAGGCAGGTTTTTGTAAAAGTAAAAGTTCAATCCATCCATCTTCCAAGCACAAACCCTGATTCATGCCAGGCACCAGAGGGCACATGCCAGGGGTATACTCTATACAGAATGCCAGCCCATTGCATGGAAGTTTGGAGATTCCAGTTGGCTTAACTCCATGTCTTTTCTTTGAAGCAAAAATCCTGGATGACTTGCATGATAGACGGAGAATGTGCCAAATCCACACAGAGAACAGAAGTCGAATCCCCAACCCCAGTGGTGTGAGACTGCAAAGCTAACTACTTCTGCCCCATTTACTCATCAGTGTGCAATAATTTACACTCTGAACACAAGCTGAAAGCATTTCTTACCTAAAACAATTAAGGGAGAGAATGAGTACGACAGAGATGGTATAATTGCCCAGAAATAACATTAATGTTTGAATATAGCCAATTTCTCTGTGTGATTTTGATTATCACTCCATATATAAGAGGATTTCCTTCAAGTCCTTTGATTTTTTTCTAACTTTCAAGAGGAATGTAGCTCAGGCATATAGGTTATACGATATATTATTCTTAATCTATATTTTACGTAGCTATACAAATTGTCGGGTAAATGTGGAAACCTTCGAAAATGTGCACGTCTTAAAATCATCAAATAATTTTTTTTTCATTATTTTGTGGTAAACACAGCAACATTTTCCCGTTATTTAATCACGAGTTTAACAATTGAAGCTAGCTCTTATGTCATAACGGTAGTCTTTCTTATCAAAATCCGATATTGAAGTCCCACAATATTAAATCCTATATCCAGAGCTGTGTGCCTGTCATGGTCATCTTTATAAATGAATGGCACTGAGTTCTTAGTTAACTACATGGGTTGTCTTGACCTTTATGAAGTTATTATCAAGTTTAATTGCAACTGACACTTAACAAATACAGTCAGTTTCCGCAGAGCTCGACTGTGTGAAACATAATTATGTTCCAGGAATGACCTTGAAGAAATCCTGGAGATATGGAATACTGAAGCCACAAGTTGACTGCCTTATTTCCCAAATGGCAAATGTAAGGCAAGTTTTAATGGTTGAGAGCAAAGCAGAAAATTACTTCTGTACACAAAATCTTCCCTGAGGTACCATGCAGTAACACTGGAAGTAGAGGAGCTGAGGCTGCTTCAGCACCCCTTCTGGCTGTTGGTGGTAATGCAGTGTCATGGTACTGTAGGGCGCTGTGCCGGTGCCTATATTTTTCATCAAAGAAAAGCATAACATTATGCTAACGATTGTCAATGGCTCAGAGGTGACTTTACAGGCACCATGACCTCCCTCCATTCCCTCATCCCTTCACTGTGGCATCACTGGAGCTCGGAGCAGTTTGCCAGCTGAGAGCCCCTCACTCCTTCAGAAGAGATGGCCACTTCAGCTAATGTCAACGTTACGAATGAAAGTCCAGGCCAGTCATTCCAGCTGAGGAATTCCAGCTTTCCGTTTCTCTCATTTAATCCGGGCTGCTTTGGCCAGCGGAAGTGGCTGCACTGCTTGAAAGACACCAATCATGTTCATTGCTATATTCACGAGCATGAAAAATCTAATATTCACTCAAGTGCCATGCAAATGCTAGCTAGTGGCTCCCTTGGAAATAACATTAAACCCTTCAGACTAGGAAAGAGACAGTTTAGGCATTTGGCCTTGGTGTTTTATGAAGGTATTAAACACACTATGTAATTACAAGGGCTTTTCCAGTCAGAAGAAATGAGATGGTGTGCTTAGTTTACATACCCTTACATGTTACATAAACTGACTGGATCAAATACAGAGCAAAATCTCAAAGTTTGAGAAGACGTGTAAAATTTTGATAGGCGTTTCTTTCTTTTTTATTTATTTGTGAAAGACAAGAGGGTCAGTGTCCCTGAATGACCTGCTTGGAGCTCTGATGCTTTTTGAGCTGACCTTAAGGGGTCAGTCCATCAGTGATCGCCAAGCAGTTAGCCTAAGAACTAAGAAGTTAGCCAGGAAGAATTCTGTGGAGAAAAATGAGCAAGACAGATGTGCACAGCTGGCAGAGGTATATCAGGTTTGAGGCTGTAATTCAATCGAAGGCAGCATTCACTGAGTATTAACTCAGTGAGGGGATGTTGTCTTATATAAACCATTTATTTTTGTTTTTAGGCTCCTTGTTCCACTTGGAAAGATGTTATTGTATTTCTTGTGTTCTTTTGGGCTGTAGGGCAAAAAATTTGAGCGGAGCTGGTAACTTTCTACACTCACTTTATATATATGCTGTATTAGGGTGACCAGAAAATCCATGTCAGGGACACTTCAGGTTTTACAAACTACTTTAAGACTGAAAGGCTACTGTGCTTGACTAATTAGTTCAGTTCTTCTTGTGCTTTGACTGGTTTGTTTCCTTGACTGAAAGTCTCCTCTAGCTGTGTCACATTAGCATTAGTGACACATGCATGATTGTAGGAGACTGACCAATCAGCACAAAGCAAACACTGCTTACGTGAAATTCGGATTTAGGTTTACAAATCCTGTCCTGTCTCAAAGTGTCCTCCCTGACATGGATCATCTGGTCACCCTTGCTATATATACTGCGGCCTGCTGCAAGCCCACCACACACCACCAGGGGGTAATCAGCATCATGCATGTCAATGGTAACCATGGTTTCCTCACCACTGGCATTAAGGAGTAATAAAAGAACACAGTTGACAGCCATATTGCCCCACTCAGGTGTTGAAGCGGTCCTCATTCGTTGAGGCTTCAGACCTAAGCAGGGAAGACGCCAGGACAGGCTCTCTACATGTTGCACTGTAAAATTAATAATTTAAATCTCCATTACAGTCAACATTTTCATTAGGTGTACAATTATAATGGCGCTAGTTAAGTAATGCTGTGGTTACTTTCACAGCTGTGCAGAACGATCCATCTAATCATGGTGATAACTGACATTTAAACAAAGAATACTGTAATAAATCTCCAAACAATTAGATAATATTTTCAGTATATTTCATAATTATGGTTAGTGAGGTGATTATTATACTCATAATACTCATGGCAGTTCTGTAAAAAATGGCACTCAACCACTGCCATTATTCTTTATGCAGGGGCTGATTTTGTTTACAGAAAGGAAACAGCCTTGGGTCTGCATCACGTTGTTTCTGTTGGAACACTGGTAGGGTTTGCTTTTAATTTCTTTACAGAGGGCTACTTCGCTCTATCATCTGTCACTGCTCTTGACTATCACTTCTGCATAACACCAACCTATTATGTGTTTTGTTCATCCCTGGGGAGGAAGGATGTAAATCAGAACTGTCAATCCAGAGTGGAGAACCTCCTCTCCTCTCATCCAGCAGACGGTAGCTGACCTGCTTGGTGATCGCTGCCAAGGTGTTTCGCACATGTTTTCTGAGTAACATCACAACCTGTCTTATCTGGGATTAACATTATACTTAAGCAATAACAAACCCGAAGTCGTGCAGTTGTTCTCCAGTATATGACGGCTGTGATTATCTTTACCGCTCGGCCTGCAGACTCGTGCCTGGGACCGAATCACAGGTGTGAAATATTGGAGTAAAACCGTGAGACTTCCAGTATGTTATTGCTTTTATACAACAGTTAATTGAGTAGCATTCATAAGGTAACAGTAAAAAAATAAATTGTTCCCACCAGCCAACTTGTTGCCAAGCAACACAAACATTCCAACGCAAGACAACTCTCTCGCTCCCAACAGCTTTGCATCATTTAAATTTAAATATAATGGTTTTTAGATACACCTGCAAAATAGAGTGATACATCTGAGTGCAGGTATACTCTGATAACAGGACTTAAAGATCAATTCTTGTCCAATCAGGTTACTTGGTCGGAACTGACTGTTGTATAATTTTATTTTTTATTGTTCCAATCGATCAAATATATAAAATAGCTTGAAAAGACAAAATAATATTTTTATTTAAAAATAGCACTAAAAATAATCACGGAAAAGCAATCACATCTAGTTACAGGATTTGGCACATGTATACACAGTATACATTGTCATTTGCGATCAGTTGTAGGCCTTACATATCTGTGTGGACAATGAAAGTTTTCTTTTCTATAAAAAAATCTTTTGAGGCCTAAAGCATGACCCCTCCCAGAGACCATCAGGACCATCAGGCCCAGAACACCTAACAAAACACAGAATATAATTGCATCTTCATGTCATTTGTGTTTATTCTCTCTAAATACTGATTTGATTATTTCAAAAACAATAAAAACTCAAAATATGAGTGGCTGCCTATGTATGTTTAATGGTTATACATAAAAAGATGGTATTAGACTTGTTTAATGTGCTTTCTATTTCCCACTTTCTCCAACATGAGAAATACATTATTCATATCTCACAGGAAACAACATCTACAGTAAACCTTGCCTCCCTCTCTCTTTCTTTTCCTTAAATATTTAATTTCAGCAAAAAGTCAGACTCAGCAGTGAATTAATCTCTGACATTGCCCTAACTCGCTTTACAGCGCTTCTCAGCTTTTCCCACTTCTACCACAGAAAGCACTAATGTGTAAAATATTGATGCATTAGTCATATTCTGGTGGCAAAATGTGAACCGATATTTTACACACCATGTAATCCATCACTGCTGGATGAATCATCAGCTAGACAAAATATTTTCAAACACTGCTTGACCTTTCTATGTATTGTTGTGGATCAATAGAGTAATATTTGATTTAGATTGTGTACAGTATATATACGTTTTGGGGAAAAAGAATGTTACTTATTTTATAACCTTTATTCCTTGTTAATGCAGTGCAGTCTTTGTGAAGTTGGGTTTTCGAGAATTGATAATGAAACATTTTGGTCTTTGATGCCAAAATAATTTCACACCTTTCTGCATGATTTTGAGAGGTGACGATGAGGCAGCGAGCACAGCCAAACACCCGATAACCATGTTTTAAAAAATCATCTATCTGTCATTCAGTAAACCAGTCATCAAAAAATTAAACAGATTAAGCAAGAAAAAAGAGCAAAACTGGCAGCATATAAATAAAAGTCTTCACAGTTTACATAAGTAATTAAAAATTTTCTGTTAAACAGATGAGAAACATAAATACTAGAAGCATGTACACATACAGTAATAAAATTTAAGTCACATCTCATAGAACGCCTGCACCTGTTTCTGTATTTACATTTATTTGTGATTCTGAAGGCCTGGCAGTGGCAATTTCAACAACTGAACCCTCTTTAAATAAAAACTAACAACAGTTACTGAAATTGTTGCCTATATACTATGTTGAGTTGTTAGAAGTGAATGCTTTCAGTGTTCCGTGTACTGTGGTGCTATGGAGAACCACAGTCACAGTGCTGATGACTCCTTCTGCAAGTCAACCAGCACTATTGCAGCAGGACTCCATCAACAGCCACTCATTTGACACAAAGTCAAACCAGCGGTACCAAAGGACTTAGTCTAGGTCACTGGATGGTGTCCATGTGTCACAGACATACAGCAAGACAGGGAGCACCAGGACTCTAAAGACTTGGACCTCTGTCCTCTTTCAAAGGTAATGGGAGTGACACACACCCCTTTTCAGCAACCTGATGCCCCAC
>JAODJU010000038.1:5735640-5745744 GCA_026776725.1 Gnathonemus echidnorhynchus
CAACCCAGGATGGGGCGCCAACCCATCACAGGGCACAAGGCGGGGAACAACCCAGGATGGGGCGCCAACCCATCACAACCAATGGGGCTCAAAGAATGATTCCATTCCATTTATTACTTTCATGTCCATGGTAAATAACACTAACACAGCTTTGTAGTACTTTCTTCCCAATAGTGAATTACAGCTTAAATATGAATCATTGTCAGTCAAATTAACAGATGACACAAAGTCAAATATAGCCAAATTTTGCAGTTATCAATCATTGTGCTGCACTTTCAGCAAGCCATCTGTCTTACAAAATGTCAGTTAAGACTGAGAGGACACACAATATGTGTGCAGAGAGGCATGTATTGTTGTATAGACATAGAAGAATTCAGGCAAAATTCCATATTTTTTTTTCTGTTCCTTAATTTATGTATTAATGCTGTTGTCACATGACATTAATACATCCATTCTGAAATGTAGAAGGTGTATGCATTTCAGGTCCAAATTACAAAAAGACAAAAGATGCACTGCAAGATATGACATCTGCCATAAGGTGCGATGTAAAATATCACAATATGCCAAGATTAACATTTATATAAAAAATAAATAAACAAAAGCAACATTTACAATGGACAAGAATCAGGACCTTTTACTAATCAATCATCCATGACAAATAAAATGCAATCTGGAGAAAAGAGACATTGGAAGTTGGTGAACACACGTACCCAAGGAATCACTAAAGATTCTGGGTCCCCAGAAACAAATCATACTGGACCTGCAAGGCAGACCAATCCAAGTCCCCCTCCACCTCCTGTGATGGGGTGGAATAGAGTAGAAAGTGTTGCTACACTAATGTAAGAGAATACTTTGAGACAGCAAAATATCAGGTTTCATAAGACAGAAAACAGCTTGTAAGACTGAAAGTAGAAAACACCATACATTTCAAATATATACACATTTACAATGATTACAGGCCTGTAGCAAGTTGGACCCTTTCTCCATTCTGATCACATACATACACACACATCATGCCATAATATATCTAACTTGGAAAGCAGTCAGCAACAATCAATGCTAATGCTATTCACACAGGGTTCAGCCTCACTGACTGAGCAATTGCCTAAAATCCACTGATCCAGAAATGTAAAACTTTTCCCTATCCAAACAGGTGAACATGCCAAGCACAAGCAAATTCATTGACTTACCGCCTCATGAGCTCAGCAACAACTGAAAAAATTGTGTTATGCCTTTTAAATACTCTGTTACACCACTGACAGATTTGGAAGTGAATAACAACGAAGACGGAAAAAAAGATTTCCAAACCCCACACAATAAAAAATCAGAAATGCATTCTCCGGGTTGTTCGCTCAGCAAAATTATTGATGACAGTTGTCTTGCTCTTTGGCACTCTACCGAGAGCAGAGACAATCCACTCAGTCTTTCTTGCTCATATTCCTCCTTAAATAAGTCACTTTGCTCTCTCTTTTTCAGCTCCACTTTTTTGTTTTGCTTCACTCATCTTTAGCTAGTTCATGCAAGCCAAACAGTCCACTGCCACAAGCACTTTTTTTACCACTTTTTTTTTTTACTGGACAACAAAGGATGTAGTGACTATATCCCAGAATGCCTTTCTCATCAGTAATTCATATTGTGACTGAGCCAAAACAAATATGAAAGTAGTTCATAGACACTTGATCGTTGATAAAGCAACGATTATATTTGATCACACCAAAAGTTAAATTAGTTGTTGTTTGGTATATATAAGCTTTCTGTTTTAACTTATTATTTGCAGTTGCATTGTCATTAGTCACACATAGTACACAGTGGTAGCTTTATACTCACACCATACGCACCGTACGCACCGTGTGCACTGTACGCACTGTACACACCGCACGCAACGTACGCACCGTACACCACTGGCAGTCACAACAAATAGGAAAGTGGAAACATGGCTGCATAAACAAAAAGAAAGAGGAACAAGAAAGTGTCTAACCAACTGTTTTAAGCAGCATAACTTTTTTCAGTTTTCAGTTGTGTCATTGAGGTGCAGCAATGATTTTGTGGTTTCCTATGATTAATTTATATAATGAACCAAAGCCTGATCCTCTCTGAAACATATGTTAATAACTCAGGTTCTTCAGCAAGTCACACAAATAAATCTCTTCAGCTTCACATATTTCTTACATACGCTTCTCAATTATTGTTAGACATTTCATTACTTGTCGTCTAAAAGCAGACAGCAGAACTGCTATCAAAAGGATTATGCTTTTCATGTAGCTCAGTGAAAAGCCTGATTTACCTGTTACTTCATGAATAACTCAATGAAAATCATTTCAAAAGGCTAAGGGAAAATCAATTGAATTTGTAATTAAATGTTTTGTTCAATCACTTTGTTCAAGTGAAAGAAGCTGCAGAACAAAGAACCTTGAAGGGTTTTTTTTGTTACATAAGTACAAAGAAAAAAATAGATATAAAAATAAGAGATAAAAAACTAAGATGTTACATGATGGTTCCCTCTGTCTTTGTGTCCTAAGGGCAGCAAAAAAGAATGAAAGGTATCTCATTCTTTAGTAAAGCGATGTAAAACACAAAAGGCAGATATTTTCTGCTGCTATATGTTTTGGTTTTCCTACCCTTTAAAAATAAAAAATAAAATCATTCATGTTTTTTAAATGCATGAGGATATGAAAAGTATAAGCTTAGCATCATTTTATTATTTATTCACTAGTATAGCTAAATGCAGACATTGATCAAAGCATAAGAAACAGATAATTGTCAAACATTTAGGTCTGTAGCAAACCAAGCGTTTAAAGTAAGTTTTTTAAAACTGTTTATACACCACATTGTCGCAACAGGCATAGCTGAGGGTACATTATCAGTCTTCCTAACTCGATCCCTACAATGCTATTAACATAATTCTTTCTAATTACAGGCCCAACCCCTGCTGTTACTACCACAGATAAAACCATTGTGCATATGCATCAGTGCACGGAGGAGGGAATTAACAGGCAGTATAACAAACTTCTTATTTGATATCTGTGGTTCCCAAAGTCACTACTATATTAGTGTTGTGTATCTCACAGGGCCTGACGCTGTTCCATGAGGGCATGTATGCTGTGGCCCACCCTTCCAGGAAAGGAAACTAAGCACCAAGACTAAATCACATGACACTGGGAGTTTTGGGGAAAGGAACCAAAATGTTCTCCCAAATTGGAGAACTGAAAAGAAGACAGTGAGCTATTTTTTATTTTTTTTTGGCCTGGACTGTATGGTGAAAATACTGTACATAACTGTAGCACAGGCAGCTGGGACTGTTGTGAGCGAAGGATGTAGTGATGTGTAAAAATAATCAGGAGGAACAATGATGTTTGGGGGATAAATGACCTGAGCAGATGTAAACACCTGACTCACTATGACGTGACGGATACTAATCCCCATTGTCTGCTGTTATGTCTTAAGTGTGTCTTCCCTTACTTCAGAACAGAATCATTATTATATACTTGATAGCTTTTTCTCTTTGTTTGTATTATGAATTAATACTCCAGCAGTCCTCTGTGGTCCTGGCAGCAGCAGTAATGGCTGAGGTCATCTTCTGGTTTCTTCACAGTGTATTCGGTAACCCAGCCTCTGTGGTATATTTCGATATCTTATTGGAGTATATTTCATGTTGCGGTGCCTCCTGAAGCAGGGTGCCATTAAATCCATAAATATCAGCTAGGTGGTGCTTGTAATAATAATAAAAAAATACATAGAAAAATCAGGAGGCTTGGAGACTGACAGACATTCCTCAGAGATACAGCCGGCTGAAGGCACAGAAGCTCTTTGGCCGTGTGTATGACTAAGCTACATTTTCAAACAATTATCTACTGTTACCCTAATCAGAACATTTCATCCTTCAGCACACGCTGGAGTGTCTTCTGCCGACTCGACTGTGACATTTACCACTTGCTCCACAACCTGCTGCTGATAAAAGTTATAGATTTTTGGCATCTACTCCGTCATGTCCGTCAATGAGAATATTTATTTGTTTAGTGTGAACGCAATAGTTGAACATACTGTAATAATATAGTGTCACAATTTAAGAATTTATTTGAATTTACCTTTTCAGTTTTTTTTTTCTGTTAATATGACCAGTTGTCGATTATTTCGTATTCTATGTTGAGTTTAGAACTAATTACCAATTGTAGCTGGAGATATTTTAGATATGGATTTTTTCAGTGTGGTAAATGAGTATATATTTACATGGAGACGTTTTTGTTTATTTATTTTTTTTAGTTTTGCATTTTGAGTTGTACAATATTTGTTATGCAGCTGGAGTGTTTTATAGCTATGCTAAGGAACGGCAAGTCAAATACAGATTGTTTACACTTATATTTCTAACTGTGGTTATTTTCTTAGTCTAAGAAAGTCCATTTAATGAGGTATAGTACTTCTTTTTCCACTGAGATTTAGATACTGAGTTTAGCGAGTTAAACCAATTAGTAGAATGTTGAGCAAGGATAATTGGTAACAAATTGACAGTTTAAATGTTGCTATTCCGCCAATTAATAAGGTGGGCAAATTCATCCAGCACTGCAAGTCATCTTCTATTATTGTTAGCAATGGATTGACATTCTGATGGGAAAAATTTTGTAGTGTGCAGATGGGTCATGCTGTTTGAGACAATTGACGAGGCAGGGGACAGTTTATAATTTTAACCACCAGGCGGCATTTATCGCACCTGTACCACACACACACAACGCATACACACTGCCCACCGTGCTAGTCACCCTGCATTCTCCTAACACACACAATGGGCACACACACAATGGGCACACACACACACACACACTGGGGTTGTAATTATATCTTTGTGGGGACTCTCCATTCTTCCCTATGGGGAAAACTCTAATCCCAACATCCTTAACCTCTACCCAGCCTTATCCTTGACCATAAGTAATCAAACTAAATACGAGACTTAAATGAGACAAATTAGTTTGTGTTTTTGATTGCATTCACAGATCTTTGTGGGGACCTGAAAAATGGTCCCCACAATGTCAGAATAACAGTTTTTTAATCAAATTTTGGGGGACATTTGGTCCCCACATTGTAATGTAAATCTAATCCACACACACACACATGCACACATGCAACAGCATAAACACTACATGAGACGTTATGATACAGCAGTGGCACTGCAGAATCTAACTGTCCATGAATACTTACGTTATGTGCACGGCCGGCACCGATCCTACCACCACTACAGTATGATAATTATGAGTAAATATTAATTCTTAGATAGTTAATATTACCAGTGCAGAGAGGGATGAATGACTGGACTGGGTTTTGATATCCCACTGTAGTGAGAGAGCATCCCCCACTTACTGAGCACCGTGGAAATACTCAGTGAGGGAAAGATCCATGACCCAAGACTGACCCTCAGAGCCATAGCCTTTCTAATTTACCAGGTACTGCAACTGACTCCTGCATTGCCTAGAGTCCAGTATGGCATGGACTAAGTAAGCAGGTGCCCCACTAATATCTAGAGGAGAGGCAGGTTTAGAAGCAGGCAGGCTCATGACACTTAAAATTAAGGCCAGGGAGCGATATGTGGGCTGTAAGTGAAATTCAATAACTGAGCGGTAACTGTGAATGATACACTAAACGATCTGAAAAGGACCCTCTATCACGGACTGAGCTTTTCAGATGGTCGGCATGAGGCTGAATGGATAAACAAACCTGTTGTCCAGGGTGGAAACTGGGACTAAAGTGATAGCATTAATCAGGAAATCGCCGCTTCATCTCGGTAACTCTCTGTGGTAGAACATGGGCCGTTTCCCGTGCCCCTTAAACGCCCCTCTACGGCTTTTTCATCGCACGCAGAAATGGCAGCGGCCGGTAGCCTAGAGCACATTGGAAAGGGGTTAGACGTTTGAACTTGGGAATTCTCTGCATGTTCCACCAACGCCGACCAGCCAGGCTGGAGGAGCACACTGTCTCAAAAAGCACCAGACCTCATTTGTATCGATCAGTCTGGCTATTAATTTGGGGACAGTATCTGGGAGAGAGACTGAAGGTCACTTCAAGATGGTCAAAGATCCATACCCAAGACATGAACTGAGGTCCTCAGTCAGATACAATGTCATGTGGTGTTCAAAATGGCTTAAAAAGGTGATTGAACACACATCCAGCGAGTTCCATGCATTAGTCACTCCTGGGCGCAGAATAAAGGGGCACATTTTGGAAAAGTGAGAAACAACAAAATCATAGTACATCCATTTAATGAAGATAGAGCTGTTTTAAAAATCCATATCTATATGTGAGCCAGTCTGTGGAATAAGTTACAGCTTGAGTACCTGCAATGCATGTGTGGGGGATATAGGACTGAAACCCCCCCCCACATCGTCTATATAGGGAGGCACATTCAGGCCCAGGGGTTTGGGGTTATGAGTGACCCCTGGATAATATGCATGATCTCCCATCTAATGCCATTATGCCAGAGGCATTTAGCATAGGTAGGATGGTTTCAGGGACCTATGGGGAACTATGGGGCTTCACATTTGCAGGAAAGAGTATCAGCCTTGCTATTATTTATTCCTGGAAGACACATCAGCAATTGGACCTAGTGAAGAACAGGGCCCAGTGAGCCTGTTGCAGGGTCAACCTTTTCGCTTCCTGGATATTCCCCAGGGTACGGCGATCTGTCAGAAGCACAAAAGGCCGATTTGCTCCCTTCAGCTAAAGCCTCCACTCCTCATGTCCCAGAGTGATAGCCAGCCTTTCCGTCTTTATTACCTCAACTTCTCTCAATGGGGGGGGGGAGCTTATAAGTGTAGAACACAAAGAGAAAAAGTGTAGAGTTGTGTCCCATGACAAGCAGAATGACAAAAGGAATGGTTAGTTCTGGGAAACAGCTGCACAAGTTTCTGCAATGTAGCTTGAGCTGAGTCTCCCCACATACCCCTCTCAGTATTATTACTCCTTTCAGTATTATTACTCCTCTCAGTATTATTGCACAGAAGGCAAATGGGGCAGTAACAGTGCCACAGTTACAGAGGAATCTTATGCAGAATTTCACAACATGGAGGAAATGCTGCAGGTCTTTAACCAAACTGAGTCTGGATCAGCTGCATACAAACTGCCCCTGGTCTCAATATGCTGGTCTTGTGAAGCTCAACCTTCTCAGCTTTGGCATACAGGTTGCTTTCACAAAGTCTCTGCAGGTCATAGCTTAATAATTCCATGTCTCTTAGGATTTCATTTATGAAATGACTGGGATACAGAGAGCACATTACCAGTTATATATAGAGCTGCCTGGTGTAGATTTTCCATTCATCCGCTTCACAAATCAGGATGAGATTTTATTCGCTGTGAAGGTCTAATTTGGTGAAGATGGTGGGAGTCTGGAGATGTTTCAAAGCAGTGAGGATCAGGGGGAGAGGGTCACGGAACAGTTATGTCATTGATAGCCTGCTGATCGATGCAAGGGTGAAGTTCACCATCCTCCTCTTCTACAAAGGAGAAACTTGAAGTGGCAGGGGACCTGAAGCAAGAACAACGTCAGAATACAGATAACCCTCAAGGATTCAGAACAAAGTCACAACAGCGCTGCTGAATTTAAAAGACCCCCCCCCGTGAAAACCCAAATATTCTATACTATGCTGTTCGGAGTTCCCATTAGCCTCAGACTGCTTGCCCACCTGGGCTCCTTTTTATGCACAAATAAAAGTGCTACTTGACATGCTTTTGTCACATTTAGCTACAAAAAAACACCACAGATTTAATCAATTTTCAACTTTTCTGTTTTATTATTCTAGTGGCAACAGCAGGATAGAAATTATGTACAGCTTGGAGCAGGTGGTTGAGCCTATTGTTGTAGGGGAAATTAGACAGCTAACAGGAGCTAATGTCTCTGTTACTGAATTTAAAGCTGCACATTATAGGGCAACATGATGGGAAAATAGCACAGAAGGAAAACACATTCAAGAAATAAATAATGAAAGTGATTCAAAGGTGTTTTAATGTGTGTTTTTGAATTATACCCATCGTAATAAGAAGCCATAATAATGGATTGCATCACTAAGACCAGAGTTCTTTCTCGTCGGGTGAAAACAGGCGATGGCTGACTTACCAATGTTTGCTTCACAAAACAGGAAAGGCACCAACGACAGGTTTTACCACCCAGACTCTGACTTTATCTTAATGGGGAACTAATATCAAAATGCAACATATGAAGATTTTGTTTATTAAGTGATAAATATAATAGGCAAGATTATGGAAAATATTGATCTCCTCAAACCCTTAATCACCTGAGAAAACCGTCATTTTGCCTTTTTTGGCTGAAGTTTAATTAATGTGTCTCATTTAAGTTTATATCATTCTGAATAAGAGAGGGAAGAACCAGAAACTTGTTTAAAAAAAACTCCCACATATTTTTAACGTGACAAATGTATATCCTGTCTTGGAACTAGCAGCACACTGTACTGTAAGCCTTGTTCAATAATTCAGGTGATTAAGTGTTCTTGGAGTGAGCCATAGTCTCTTTCATGTCAAAAGAATTAGCTCTTCAAAATTTGACACCTTCTTAACTCCACAAGCTTCCCTTTGATATTTGAACTTGCAACAGTATCAAGACTAAACCTGGGGGATTGCATCTAGTCCAGCAGGAATTTTGGTACAAAATGGTACCTTGAAATATTTCAGCCACAGTACTTTTGTCTAGTGCGAGTGTGTTTTATATGCGCATTAACAATGAGTCAGTTTCATTTGGAATTAAAGCAAAAAGGAAGTTTAAAAATAATCAGAGGTCCATAACTTTATTTGACAAACTGCAGGATATATTGGTTACACAGGCAGTAAGTTCTCAGTCAATGGCTGATGCCCTTTTATTTAAGTATAATTGCTGGTTGTTCGTTCACTGGTTTACTGACTGGCCTTGATGGGCAGGACAAACAGGAATGTGGCTTCAGTCTTTATGCTGCCCACCATGTTTTTTGTCTTTTGCACAGGGTGGAGTCAGTGCTCAGGGGTGGGTGCTCACAGGGTGGAGTCTCAGGTGGAGTCAGTGCTCAGGGGTGGGTGCACATAGGGTGGAGTCTCAGGTGGAGTCAGTGCTCAGGGGTGGGTGCTTCCCCATGATTACTGGGGTACTTGGCTGGTTTGGGTCTTTGCTACAGAGCTTTAGACGTGCAGCTCTTCACACTCGCTTCCAGAATCCAAATTCATTTTTTGCGTGTATAACTTGGGTTTCACCTGTGGTCTTTGACCAACCAATATGCCTCTTTTTTATTGGTCGTTTTTTATTGATGTCTGATTTTTCCAAGTAGTTAATAAATAAGGTGGTAAAAGACTCTCTGCACGTGGTCTCCCCTTTGTGTCATGGTCAGGAGGCAGACACGTGTAACAGCTCAGAGAGTCACAAAAGAGTGAGGCTTTTCAGCAGCACATACCATCCTCCTCTTGAGCAGTTCACATGAACTACTTTATACTTTCATAAGGTTTAATTGGTGATATTTCATCTTCTCCTCCTGAGCAGGCATGTAGAAAAGGCTTGGAAACGACCCCCCCCCAATACAGGGGCCACTCTGGGTGGGATTGCAGTTACCGAAACGTTCATCTTTATGGTCATTCTGTTTATATTACGGACTGACTGACCACATGAAATATACTACACTACATATACAAACACTTAAATATGAATGAGAATGAAATTAAATTTTCTTCATTAGAATTCCAATAATTGTTACAAGCGTGCTTTGAGAAATGTTTTATTTAAAATAGGAATGTACCTTAGTGAAAGGGTTAGAATCCAAGTGGGAATAGCTAACTACAGCATTTCAGTCAAATTTTCAATTTTCTGACATGCATGTAAATTTAACTTCACTGGCCCATTATATATTGCCTAATTAAATAACCCTCCCCCCTCTGCAGCCCACCCCCACCTTCGATGCTGGTAGCTCGGTGGGTAGTGCTGTTGAATCATGCCTCCAGTGTTGAGTGTTTCAGTTCAATCCCAGCCTTGCATATGTGTGAGCATGTTCTGCTCCTGTTGTGTGTGCAGTGTGCATGTTCTGCTCCTGTTGTGTGTGCAGTGTGCATGTTCTGCTCCTGTTGTGTGTGCAGTGTGCATGTTCTGCTCCT
>JAODJU010000038.1:5746098-5769541 GCA_026776725.1 Gnathonemus echidnorhynchus
GTTGGATTAATATATTTAACCTGGTGAAAATATATTGTCTATAATATATTTTGTATTATATAAATTTTTTGTATGGGTGTGCATGTTCTGCTCCTGTGTGTGTGCAGTGTGCATGTTCTGCTCCTATGTGTGTGCAGTGTGCATGTTCTGCTTGTGTGTGTGTGCAGTGTGCATGTTCTGCTTGTGTGTGTGTGTGCAGTGTGCATGTTCTGTGTTGTGTTTTGCGTCTGTTTCCTCCTGCAGTTCACAGACATAAAGTTTGTAAAATTGAGTCAAGACAGTTTTCCCTTACACCTGAGGGGCTGTGATAAGATTTCTTTTTGCGTAATTGCTACTTATTTGTCCAAAGAACGTGGAATTATCCTGTTTTTACCGATTATTAACACCAAACTTGTGTACCACCTATTCAGAGGGTTACACAGGTCTGTGAAGTATGAGTGGCCTACAAATGCAATAAATCAGTAAATAATTTTTGTATTAAATATGAAGCACTATTGTCTTAGTGATTTGTAGCAATTTCTGTTTTCATAGTTCCCATGACTTTTACATTGTGTTGTATATCTGCAATTTTAAGTAATATTACTTTTAATCAAAGCTTATAATCACACCTTGATTTCCTACTATGATTATACTGACTGGCACTATGTGTGCAGTTATAGAAAATTAATCAACACCAGCAAATAGGTTTATGAAATACAAATACAGCACATTACAGTATTTTTTATTTTTACCTCTCCCTACTCAAAATAATTCCTAAATGATCAGTGCATATGGTATAAATATCAGAAGTGTGCAATTATATATATATATATATATATATATAAAATGATATTTATATATAAAACACATTTCACAAGTCACTTTACAGTACATGGGTGTGTTGTGATACATTAAAACATCACTAAGAGAAAGTAACACAAAACAGGGAATGGAAAGACAAAGAAAAGAAAGCCAGATGGCAATAGAGGAGAGGAACCAAAACCTTCCAAGCAGGGAGAAAGAAGACCTCTGGGGTTCCTCCCCCTGGGCATAGCTAACATTATTGAAAAAGATCAGATTATTAAATAAAGTCACGCTGGGTTCTTAAATCAGAGTCAAATCAGCTCAGCAGAAAATTAATATGAATTGATGGCCAGAAATGACTAGATTTATTATCTCCCAGAAGCCTCCATCATCAACCCAGAATTCAGGGCCAGTGGCATTGAATTGGGGATGAACGCTAAGTTCCGGCCAGCCGGCCTGCTCCCCCATACAGACACAATTTGTTTTGCATGGCCTGTTTCTGCTTGTTATTGCCTAGAAGCAAAGAGTAATACACACTATTTACAGCACAACATACTCATTTTAAATTACTCATCCTGTACATAAATGTCTTTTTTCTTTACTCCAGTATTAACATTTTATTTCAGCATTAAGAATGAAATTAATATAATGCAGCAGGTATAAACAGTCACCGAGCACTTTATTAGGACAGCTGTACACCTGCTTATGTAATTATCTAATCAGCCAATCATATGGCAGCAGCACGATGCATAAAATGATGCAGATACAGGTCAGGAGCTTCAGTTAATGTTCACATCAAACACCAGAATGGCGGGGGGGTAATATGCCTGTGATTTATACTGCGGCATGATTGTTGGTGCTAGATGGGCTGGGTTGAGTATTTTTGTAACTACTGATCTTTTGGGATTTTCACACACAAAAGTTTCTAGACTTTAGTCAGAATGATGTGAGAAACAAACAAACAGAAATATATATGCTGCATCTGTGTGTGTGTGCGTGTGTGTTTGTGTGTGTGTATACACACACACACATACATACTGTACATACATCGACACAGTGACTGACATTCTGCTGTGGGAAATACCAAGATGATGAGGTTAGAGAGGAAAGGCCAGACTGCTTCCAGCTGACAGGAAACCTACAGCATGTCAGATACCCGCTCTGCACAACTGTGGTGAGCAGAGAAGCATCTCAGAATACATGACACCTCAAACCTTGAAGCAGATGGGCTACAACAGCAGAAGACCATGTCAGGTTCCACTCCTGTCAGCCAAACACATACAGCTGAGGCTGCAGTGGGCACAGGCCAGACGGTATAATGTTTTGGCTCTTTAGTGTATATATGTATTCCGTGACACTACCCCAAGATTCACTATCAGTTTTTCAGCCAGTAATGATTTTCATGCTAGAACATACTTGCAGTCAGACTACATTAGAAAGTATATTAAAATCTTCTTAAAGGAAAGAGTTTAAACAAAATGCTTTTTAATAGAAGAGTCCAAAACACAAAAGTATTTCCTGAGAAGCTTAAGAAGTGACCTGCGTTAAGCCAAGCTACCTAAACGTGAACACAGGTTGTAGAACAAAGGGAGTGCAAAGAGGAGTATGAAGAGGAGTGTGAAGAGGAGTATGAAGAGGAGTATGAAGAGGAGTGTGAAGAGGAGTATGAAGAGGAGTGTGAAGAGGAGTATGAAAAGGGGTATGAAGAGGAGTGTGAAGAGGAGTATGAAGAGGAGTGTGAAGAGGAGTATGAAGAGGAGTGTGAAGAGGCCCAGGTGAAGTCAGTGTCACTGTGGGGGCAGGTAAGAAAATACAGACAGGAGCTGATTAGACTTGATTGTTTGGAAGATTCTGGAAATCCACTGAATCAAGGTGACTTTCTCCATCTGCTGGACACCCTGAAAACTGCCTGCAGCTGTGCCATATACAGTAGTACACACTACAAGTCATATGTATTAGGGACAAACAGAAAAGCCATACTTTTGTGATAGAAATATCTCTAAAGTGCAATTAAAAGAAGTAAAGGTCTGCAGATATTGTAAATTACCCTTTCGATTTACATTTCGCTTATTGATTTGTTTATTGTTTAATAATAGGTTAATTACCATCCCAGGTAAGCATGAGCACAGATGAGTTTTTCAGTCAAGCTTTACAGAAACATGCTGCCATTTTTACATGCATTTCAGAGCTTTCCAGGGGCTCCCAGTAATAAAGAAACTTCACTTTATGTCAATAGGAAAGTCCACCAGAGTCTTCCCAGGCAAAGAGGAGAGAGAGACACGCACCCTATGGCCAGCGGGTCTACTGAGACGCTCCTGCATAGCCCGCTGACTCATTCATGTCATCCCACTGTGTTCAAGCAGTCAATCACCTAACCCAATAGGACACTCAGCCAAAAGGCAGCTGGAGAAAGAAATTTGTTTCATTCAGAACTAAAGCTACAAGTCAACAATTGTTTCTGAGGTTAGTTTGAGGAGAGTGCATGTAATTTCATATGGCACACAATGTAGTGTGGTCTATCACAATATTCTATTAATCATCGAAATTTAACATTAATAATAATAATAATAATAATAATAAACAAAACAACACATAATGTTTGTGAATGCCATTATCATCATCACATGATCCTCAGTGTATCATGATCTTTGTTCCAAGACTTTGTTCTATAGACTGCTGTTCAGCTCTAATGAGGAATGAAACCTGGTTTAAATACAATGAAAAATTACACACACGCACACAGACACACATGCACACACACAGTCATGTAATCATATCTTTTTGGGAAACACTCATTTACACACACACACACACATATCTATATATACGTAAAATGAAACCTGATATACATAAAAAGAACGGTGATAATTATGCAAAGGCCGTCATGATCACAGGTACTTGAAGTTTCGCTTCGCTGCTCCCGTTCACAACTTCCTCTTCTTCTTCTTTTTTCAAAATTAGCCAAAATGGCATCTGTTGAGATTCTGTAATACTTTACTGAATTACATCACTTCCTCGTTAGTGCTGAACAGCAGTCCATGCATTTAAATATCATGGAACAAAGATCCAGATACACTGAAGATGCTGTCATGATGATAATGGCATTCTTGATAGCCTTAAACCTTTTGCTCCTGCACTTCATCTTCCACTCTCTTGAAGGACGGCTGCGCATTAGGCACTGCAGCAATGTTGTTTCTGCATGCATTTTCAAAGGTATCAATTAAAAGTTCATTGTTCGGAAGAGTACACTAGAGCTTTTGTTCTTTCTGCCATATTTAATGTTTTGGCACCCCATGCAGTATTTGGATTGTCCACTCAGTCATTCACTCTATAGTGTTCACTGCATAGAACACTCACTGGGGAATAGGGGCAGACAGTGACTGAGGCATTTCAGACACCAGGCAGATGTTACGCAGCTGCATAATTATGCACTGGATATTCATAATTATCTCTGTCGCATAAACAAATGCCAGAACATGGTCACAAACATTGCTATTTTTGGATAATAAGTTGTATTTCACATATGTCTCCACAACATTGAAACAGAAATCTATTCATTTAAACCATACTTGACTATACTCAACCCACAAACGCAAGCAGGAGAGGGACTGCAGCTGTAACTATGGTGTTCTATAATATTCAATATACTGTAATGATTGTGAACAAACATTACAAACATAAAGCAGTCAAATACATTAAAATAATATTTTGTTTGTAGAGCAACAACAGACCTACCATTGTAGTCACAGCTCACGTGCAAGTATTTCAGAAGCAAGCTACTTAACAGCAGTTGACAGTTACAGTTCAGTTCAGACTGAGCAAAGTTTCTCAAATATGGTACCAAGAGGTGTTTTAGTAATGGTGTTTGAAACCCTGTTGCTCAGGCAGAGGAAACAGGCCACTGCACGATCGAGACGTCCGAGGCTTGCTATACTCAGCAGGCACTCTCAACGGGTAAAGAAAAAATAAATAAATCACATGTGTGTTAGCGAGACGACTTTATTCAACAGTCCACATATGTCCACATTAAATATACTACCCTGTACAGTACATTCAAAAGTTTGTTGCCGCCCTAATTATTGAGTTCAGTTAGTTAAAAAACCAGAAACAAAACATGTTTACCTTAGTTGTTGTCCGTGTTAATATCACACCGTGTTTCCCCATAATTTAGGAGACAAACCTTTGTAGTCTCAGCACTCAGCAAACTCAGACACTGCTAGACAGTGCACAACACCAGAGGTGGGGACTCGTGTCACTGACTCGTGATTCAACTGGGACTGAAGTCACAAATTTGTGACTTACCTTGGCAAAACTGATGGAAACACTTGGACTCGATTTGGACTTGCGTGCAAAATATTTATTATGCACCGCTGAGCAAATGTAATATTATGTAAACTGCAGACACTCATGTTTAAACACTACTCACTATTACGTTCAGTCGCTGACTTAGAGTAAGTTACAAAAGACTTAGAAAATCATGCACTTTCGGAAAACATGTAATGATTATACAGTACATTGTAAATAATCTTTATATTAAATGTGAAGTTTCTATTAATGATGCTTTTCTTTGTACTGTGAAAAAGCTATATTGTTGTGAAATATGACCATTGTGACTTCCTGTGGAAATCGTGTCTTCTTTTTTATCCAGCAGTGAGGGTCCGGTGTCCCTCCCACTGCCTTGTGTACGGGCCGGGGGGGGGGGGGGGGGGGGGGGGGGATGCGGAGGACTGCAGAGGGAACAACAGCAAAGTGACACTTGAAAAGTATCTGTCTCTTCATTTGCTTTGCTCCATTTAATTCTCAGCATGTCACTTAAGATTTCATGAACTAACGGGAAAACGCACCATGATTTATCGACAGATTTAATCCGCCCGGTTAAATGTGTGAATATTGTGCTCATTTCAGTATTGCTTTCCAAAAAAAAAGGGGAAGAATCTTATCCTATTATATGAAGAAATCCCTCCTGTCGTCTCTCACCGAAAATATTTCATGTGCACTAAAGCGATCAAGTACCAGTCTGTAGGACAGGGCTAGTCAATTCAGGCCCTTGATTCGAAATCCAGGCCTTGTTTTCAGTTCTCCCAGGTAGTTAGTTTAATAATTACTGATTCTGATTGTCAGAGGCTTCACACCTGGCTCACAGGTGAAGGAAGGCTGGAAAATCAGCAGGGCTTGGCCCTTGAGGACCATGAGTTGAATAGCCCTGCAGTAGGACAACCACGCATTTGACATTTGGTACATTTGAGACCAAATACGACAATGTACCATGAGATACCAGCTGATGGTTCCCACTTACTAGAAGTGTGATGCTACTCATTTTCAGAAAAGGAAAGGTCTATACCTTACTGCTTCTTCTCTGTTAATTACAGTCGCTAAATATACATTTTGTTCTGTATCACATAGTGTTTGTACAATTACATTTTTATTTCCAAACTAAAATCTTAAAATTTTCATTACTACTCTATGACCTTTCATTTAAAATTCATTAATTACAGATATAATACAAATTACACAGTCACTGCCCATTTCCTTTTACTAAATAGTTTGTAGACATGTCATTAATTTGCTTTCTTTACCATTACATTTAATTCATCACTCTGAAATGTTTCTTATAACACTCTGGACAGACCGTTAATTGGATAGACCATGTAGTCACGGTATGTGCGTGTGTGATATTCAGTAATAATGTTCAAAACATAACCAGCATTATACATTTGCAGCCTTTATAGTATACTGGTCTGAGACAAATTTTGACCTCAGACTAAAGTGAAAACTTCTCCTTGGTCCTCAAGGCTTAATTGTAACACTAGCAGTAAGCTTGTGTTATTATACCTCACATTAAAAATGATCTGTGAGTGGGTTTACCATTCCAAATTCATTGCACAGGGCTAAATATTATCATTTAAATGTTGCTTTTTGGGCATATCGGATTTAGCCTCTAGCTAGTTCAATGCCTTTGATCTTGCATAAACAGACTGCAGATTGTTTAGTGGCAGGGGCTATTAACCGGAGTACCGTTATTCATTTTTCAATGTTATGCCATTTCACTTGAGATCTTTTCTTAGCAACAAAACACTTCTGAGATTAAGACCTGAAACCACACAGCGTGTCGCCCAGTGTGATTTCTAAGCATCCTGCTATTGCACACTCACTCCCATGGATGATTGCTTTAACATCCCAGTAAGCATTAGGCCTTTGCTCTTACTCTGGGCAGTTGCTGAATGAGCAGCTAAAAATATAAGTAATGACACATGCATTTTAGCACCATCCTGTGAAGATGAAGAAAAGAAAGAAAATGTCTTTTGGTGAATGGCTGTGCAGCTCAGTGCCCACAACTGGAAGGTCACCAGTTCAACCCTCAAGGTCAAATGACCGATGTCACTGCTAGGCCCCAGAACACGGCCCATAACCACCAATTGCTCCATGCTGCCAATTATACATCATTTTGGATAAAAGGGTCAGTTAAACGAATAAATAAAATGAGATCCAGACTTTCAAACTAAATAATTATAATAAAGAAATAATTATAGGTAATATCATACAAAACAAGCAGCTGCTCTGGAGTGTGTAATCTTGGTCTTAGCCAAGCATTGGCACCCGCGCCCTCCCTCCCCGAGACAAAGCGAGATTGGCTGGTAAATCGGCGCCCCCTCAGAAAATGGCGCCCTAAGCTGCTGCCTATAGAATTGACTGGCCATGGGAGTACGGAAATAAAATGGGCAACGGTAAAGCTGATAGAGGCTGACAAATGCAGAATATCAGAAGAAGAGTTAAACAAGAAATGCGATTTTCTTCTCGATAAATGTGAATCTTTCTATTAGAGCGGTGCCCGCTTCCCGTCATGGCACCACTCTGCCGCGTGTGGAGCTTCCAGGGGTCTCGTGCCAGAAAAAGCATCTAGAGAAACATCCACAGCTTCCATGAACAGTGTCATGCGACGATAGCATTGGAATTTCATATTTTAGACCATGCTGTGTTTTGGTGCTGTACCCTTACATATTCCGAATCATGCAACTTCACTGCAATATTCCAATATGCCCTTTGAATGTAAGCATGCAGTTACCTTATACATCATAAAATATATTCACCAAATGGTATATTTCACAGTGCCTCAAATTTAATTTTCATTTTTTTCATTTGTATTTTCATTGGGTTTTGTTTTTTTTTTTTAATAATAGCAAATATGTAACTCCTTAGCTTCAGAAAACTATTTCACATAAGTTGGCAATAAGATTTGAAATTTAAACTCAAAACTTTTTGAATTAAAAATTAAATATAAATCAAACACATTTTTAAAGCACTTTCCTTTTTGAAATATTATCATAAAATTATGTATTATAAGGTTAGTTAGCAATTAAAGAAAATTAATTAAGAGTGATCTGTGTGTAAAGATATCCTTGTCTACTCTTATGTAAATTATATGAGATTTGCATTTTATGCAGAGACTCCTCAAACTACCAGAATGATCCAGCCATGTTAAATGATATATATATATATGCAGAATGGATACCTGAACAGAACCACAGAAAACCTGGCTGAAATCCCCAGTAAAGTCATACTCTACACAGAGCGAAAAGGAACACACAAAGAAAGACAGCATGCAAATTAGATCCAATAGAAAAACACACCTTACCATTGTAGCGGTTGTCACCCGTAACTGGCAAGGAGCATGTGATTTGTCCTGTCAAGCCAACTGTGACCAAGGTACTGTACTGCAAATAAATCTATGATCTATGACACTGTCAATAAATCTATGGGACCTACAAATAAATGTATAGGACCTAGAAATACTATTGCCTAAGTTGTGAACTCTTCAGGGAAGTTTCAGCTCTCACAAGCATTGCATCAGAGATTTCTGGATAATAAATGACTTAGTAGGTAAGTGAGTCTCCATTGGGACACTGATTTACATGAGCAGATTCTCATGAATCTGCTCTGAATACTGCATTCATTATAAGAGGGAAATCTCATATACCTCTTCACTAACCACAGATATAATGCATGTAAATATTTATTAGCTTTTGTCATTAGAGCACATCGAAAAAGACTGAGGGACCAAGAGGAAACTTGGGATCAAAAAGAAGTACATGAAACAGACCATGACAGAGAAGCTACAGCAGGAAGCAGGAGTGAGAGAGCTTCTGTAAGGGCACTCTGACTCGTAAGGAATGTGCTGGAGGCAGAAACCTTTGTCTGTGATCTGAGAATGTGTGGCGTATGCAAATGTATTAATTTATAAACAAGGAGGTTTTGAAATATTACACATTTTAACTAAAGAAGTTTGCACTATATTGTTGCCATGGGGTAACTGGGTGGTCTGAGATTTGCTGATTCTTCTGGATGCTTAAATATTAATGGACACATACAAAGTCATAAAAAAGCAGTACATTTCATGTCTGACTAGCTACCCCATCGTCACTTGTGTAGATGCTTAAATGTTATCAGCCATATATAAAGTCATACAAAAGCAGTGCATTTCATGTCTGACTAGCTACCCCACTGTCATCTGTGTAGATGCTTAAATGTTATCAGCCATATATAAAATCATACAAAAGCAGTGCATTTTGTTACATCCTGCCCATCATGTCCGCCAGACCCTCCTGTCTCCTCCCTAATGAACCCTGAGGAGTCCTGCCTGTTGCTTGTTACCTACCCCTCATTAGTTTTTGTATTTAAGTGCCTGTTTGTCCTGTCAGCCCCAGTCCGCTCCTCCTGTCTGCCCATATCCTTCCCCGCACTCGCCTTCTTGTTTTGACCTGTCGTGGTCTCATTTGTTTCCCTGCTCCCATTCAGTTCAATAAACCCCTTTTTCTTCGCCAAACACCTGCCTTTGAGTCTTTCGTCTCATATCTCATGACACATTTCATATCTGACTAACTGTGCCATTGCTACCTGTATTCCTGTGGATGCTTAAAATGTTATCAGCCACATATAAAAGCAGTGCATTTCATGTCTGACTAGCTGTCCCACCGTCATCTGTGTGGATACTTAAATGTTATCAGTAGAATCCAAAATCATACAAAAGCAGTGCATTTCATATCTGACTAACTGTGCCATTGCTATTCCTGTGGATGCTTAAATGTTATCAGCCACATAAAAAGCAGTGCATTTCGTGCCTGACTAGCTGTCCCACTGTCGTTTGTCTAGATACTTAAATGTTATCAGCCACATACAAAATCATACAAAAGCAGTACATTTCATGTCTGACGAGCTGTTCCACTGTTGTTGATGAATGTAGTACTGTTGTTTCTGTCCAGGGTTTGAGCTTCCATGTCCTCCCCATGTTGTGCAAGGGTCCTCTGGGCCCTTTTTTATTTCCTCCCACAGTCTAAAGGTAATCGGCAATCCTGTATTGTACATATTGCATTGTGTGTGTGTGTATGTGTGTTCCTGGGTGTATGTATATAATCGCCGATGGATTGGCATCCTATTGAGGGTGTTATCTTTCTGCACTTTACTACCATAATATTAAACTCAGTGTTAAATTTAATACCTAATAATATCTACTAAGTAGTTACTTAGTAGTTCTACTTAGTGGTTATGAACACTTTGAACTGCAATGAGTGAAAATGTTCAAGTTGACTAAATGTATACTTGTTTCTGTAAAGTCTCAGCTCAGATCAGGTTGGGGAGCATGCACTGATGCAGTGGGTTGCTGTACCCACTACAGAGCAAAACTCCTCAGGATCCTGGCCGGAGATCCCCCAGGCAGATACACGGTCCGGTCCCACCCTCCGGAGATGGCCATCCATCTGCCGCAGCCAGGTGTTACGTGGGCGTCCCCTTGGCCTGGTCCAGCCACTTGGGTCCTCAGCAACGAGGATCCTGCGAGCCGGATCACCCTCAGGGAATCGCGCCACATGGCCGTAGTGCTGTAACTGACACTCCCTCACAATGCAGGTAATGTGCCTCATTCAGGACTCTCTGAGCAATGGCTCATTTGACACAAAGTCACACCAGCAGTACCCATGGATTCTCCAAAGAGACACAGTACCAAAGGAGTCCAGGCTTTGTTTGAGGTCACTGGGTAGTGTCCATGTCTCACAGCCATACAGCAAGACAGGGAGCACCAGGACTCTAAAGACTTGGATCTTCATCCTCTTGCAAAGACATCGGGAGCATCACACACCCCTTTCCAGTGACCTCATGACCCCCATGTTCTTCCAATCCATCTGCTGACTACATAGGAAGAGTCACCAGAGACATGAATGTCACTGCCATGGTAGGTGAATCTCTCCACAAGGTTGACATCCTCCCTGCAGACAGGCACACTACTGATGGCTGTGCCTAAGAAGTCATTAAATGCCAGGACACCCGCAATCCCAGACACTCAGACTCATCACTCAGTCTCTCCAGAGCCCCAATCAGAGCCTCCATTGACCCCGCTAAGATCATGGCATTGTCGGCAAAGTCAAGATCAGTAAATCTTTCTTTACCAACGGATGGCCCACAATTGCTGGCCCCCACGACCCTGCCCAACATCCAGTCCTTACAAGCATTGTAGGAGCAAGAACATACCCCTGGCAAACCCCACAATCAACTGGGAAGAATGCAGAGGTTCTCCCTCCACTTTGCACAGCACTCACAGTACCAGTGTACAGGCTGGTCATGACATCCAGTAACTTTGCCATTTTCATGATAATGTACAAGTCCATCTATCCATATATTTTCCACCACTTGTCCGAGGTTGGGTAGCAGGGGCAACAGTCTAAGCAAGGATGCCCAGACCTCCCTCTCATGAGCCACCTCCTCTAGCTCCACCAGAGGAATCCCAAGGCATTCCCAGGCCAGCCAAGAGATATAATCTCTCCAGCATATCCTAGATATGCCTCGAGGGCTTCTCCCAGTTGAACATGCCTGAAACACCTCCCCAGGCAGCCATCCAGGAGGCATCCTAAACAGATGCCTGAATCACCTCAACTCTCTCCTTTTGATGCAGGGGAGCAGTGGCTCTACTTTGAGCTCCTCCTGAATGTCCGAGCTCCTCCCCCTATCTCTAAGGCTGAGCCCAGCAACCCTGCTGAGGAAACTCATTTTGGCTACTGTACTTTTATCCACGATCTCGTTCTTTCGGTGACTATCCAGAGCTCATGACCATAGATGAGGGTGAGAATGTAGATCGACTAGTTAGGTAAACTCCAACGCACTGGCACCGAGCCGAGGGGCTACAAGTAGCCCCAACTCTGCTCAACGCCTTTCAGAATGGGCAACCATGGGAGTGGAATAGAGTCCAGCCCCTCTCCAGGAGTTTCGGTCCATAGTCCGAGTCGTGCATCAAGGCTAGCCCGACGATTTCTAGTTGATATTTCTCTACCTCCCACACCAGCTCAGGCTCTTTTCCCACCAGAGTTTATGTTCCATGTACCTTGAGCTAGTTTTGGCCGCTGACGATTGCTCTGCTGAGGTCTCTGCCTTTGACTACCACTCAATCTACATTGCACCCAACCCCCCACAGCTGGACTCGTGTTATGTTTTCGGGCTATGCCTGGCCGAGTCCCATGGGTGGAAGCCTGGCCACCAGGTGCTCACCCTCAAGCTCCCAGCCCAGGCCTGTCTCCAGGGTGGGGCCCCAGTCTCCCCAATCCAGATGGGGTAACATTATCCCTTGTTTTATTTTTCTACATGGGGGTGCTCTTAATCACACTTAGTCTGGCCACTCACCTAGGACTAATTTGTCTTGGGAGTGCAGCGCAGCACCTACCTGGGGCAATTGCCCCCAACGTCATAGCTCCTAGGATCATGGAGGCACACAAACCCCCTCACCACGATAAGGCAGTTAATGGAGGGCTGATGTATATGTGTTTCATGTATTTTTAAATATTTCCTAAATGGTGACTATATTAATATCCTCATTAATAGTAGTAGCCCCTTCAATTGACTAGAGATGTAATTATTTGGAAACGTTTGATTAATTGAAAATGTATGTTATTGTCCTTATATGCTCTTTTCTTGGCAGTGTACTCTGTCCTTGACAAAAACATTTATTCGACATTCGATGATTTTTTTTGATCTGGTTACAAATAAAGAATTCTGTATGTTCCCTCTGTTGTTTTTGGTGGCTAAATGGCAGGAATTGCTCAGACAATTTCTTTTAATTCCCAAATGTGCCTTTTCCCTGTTATGACTGTTGGCACATTTGTATGCCGTTCAAAAAAATGTTGAAAAAAATCATGCAAAGACTTTTAAACTCTGCAGCACCTCCAAGCCCAAAAATGAGCTGTTTTCTGGCCTTTTTATACTTTATCAGCCTGCATGGTGGAACGGAGCAGGCAGATGGTGGGTCAGACATGCCTCTCTATAGTCACCCGGCAGGGTCTCTTAACACACCTTGGGGACCTGTAGCCTGAAAAGCGAGACTAGAGTCCCAGCAGGCTACACTTGGCGAGGATGCAGGTCGGCTGCTTAGATTTTACAAAAGGAAGGGCACAGAAATACCAAGGCATGCAACACTGGTTGAGTGCACAGTGTAGACAAGGCCGACATAAGCTGACTCTCACTCCAGAATCTCCTCTGTGGGAATACCAAGATTTGGACTAGGTGGGGGTACCATCTAGAAAGATATCTACATATCTATCCATCAGCCCCCCCCCCCGGATGTAGAAGTTTTAGATGTAAATAGTCACTGAAGAAACAGTTATATTAGAGCCCGAAGGATAACAATTAATCTATTAATACACCTGCCAGAGAGAGGAAGTATGGAGGGTGGCAGGTGAAGGTGCCACATGGTGCTGCAGCCTGGAGTAAACGGGGGGGGGGGTCATAAATCTGTAGAAGAAGAATATAACTCTATAATAACACACTTCTGCTGAAATCAAAAAGCTGTCATTTCAAATGCAAAGAACATATCACTCTTTTCCATGCTGTTCTTAATTTATAACAAACATTCTCAATGCAGATTAAATGAAACTACTATGAAACAAATAAATATCTATTTTGCATGGTTTATATATTTAATCAAATAAAAAATTTTGAAGAATGTCTGAATATACAGTCTTCGATGGGTTGGCACAACGTCCTGGGTTATTCCCTGCCTTGGGGGAATGGAAAATGGACGGATGAGTGAATGAAGGAATATACAATCAACTGAAAAATAAACTGACTAAAATGAGACGCTGTCTCTTAAAAACTTCAATTTATTTTGTCACTGGGCAGATCTTGGTATTGATAGTTCCAGCAACTTTTCCAAGTAATTTAATTTCTGTTCTACCCCAGCTTTTTGCAGTTAAAACGAATGATGATCATTTTCTTATCTTCAGTGACTCCAACTGGCAAAAGCAGCCAACTCTCCCTTCCGCATGAAAATTCACATTCGAAACAAAGACAAAGTGAGGTCGGCTTGCTCATGCCCTTAGAAGAACTTGCACCCTTTGCAGTGCCGGCACAGGATGGCTACAGTATGTAAAGTGGGTCGCCAGTTTCTGAGGGGACACCAACGTAGCCAACCAATTTCACTTGTGTGCTGCGCACACTGTCTGAGACAAAGTGAAATTTCCAAAGTTGGCACGCCGTGCATTGTACAGAACAGGCATAGGGTGTAATGGGAAGATGTCAAGGATGTCAAAGGACTAATTTAGATTAATTATTTAATCATATTAAAACACCATAAATATTTCCATATATAGTTTGTACATTCATCCATTTTCCATAACCACTAGCCTTATATAGGAATCTGGAGACCTGGAAGCAGCAGGCAGAAGGCAGGGAATAACCAAATCCTCAGGGGGCACACACACCATTCACACCTACAGACAAGTTTTTGGACCACTGATATTGGGTTGTGTGATGTGGTGATGTGGTGCGGTAGGCTGTTGTGTGGTGGGGGGAGTTGTGATATGCTGTGGTGGTGTGGTGGGCTGTTGTGTGATGTGGTGTAGTGATGTGGTGTGACAGGGTGTTTTGTGGTGAGCTGTGGTATGATGTGGTGTTGTGTGATGTGCTGTGGTGATGTGGTGCGGTGGGCTGTTGTGTGGTGGAGTGAACTGTGGTGTGGTGATGTGGTGCGGTAGGCTGTTGTGTGGTGGGGTGAGCTTTGGTGTGATGTTGTGTGGTAGGCTGTTGTATGGTGGGGTGAGCTGTGGTGTGATGTGGTGTTGTATGATGTGCTGTGGTGGGGGATGCTGTGGTGGGGGAAGCTGTGGTGTGATGTGGCCTTGTGTGATGTGCTGTGGTGTGATGTGGTGTTGTATGATGTGCTGTGGTGGTGTGGTGGGGGATGCTGTGGTGTGATGTGGCCTTGTGTGATGTGCTGTGGTGTAGTGTGGTGTTGTGCGATGTGCTGTGGGTTGGGTCAGGTGTGATGGGGTGGAAGGCAGAGGTCAAGCTGACCTGGAGCGTTACATGGGCTTCGGCTGGCCCTGGTGTAGATTTTTTCCACGTGTTGTGTGAGTTTCCATGACGTACTTTGGTTTCTCCCTCAGTACAGAGAATTGCAGTTAGGCTAATTAGTGTCACTAATTTGCCCATAAAGTATATCTGCATTTTGTATGATGATGAACTGGCATCTCAGCTTGGTGCTCTATGCTCCTACTAGGATGGATGAATATTGTAAATGTTCACGATTCTATCTGTTAACAGCTTATTAATGTTTGGAAGAATTCAGTTCCAAAACAATTAATAGATAATTGTGTGCATATAAGTGTGAAGATCTGTTGAAAGAAAGACACTTATATGAATGTAACCTGCTTCCAGTTACTGCCCATCCTCCCTGTGAAGTATTAATGCATTTACAGTTAGAGGAGTCACATAAAGGGTTGTACCTTCTCTCCATCTTTAAATGTCAGGGGGTGCATATTTACTGCAGCAGTCTGCCCTGATACCTGAAGGGCACACTGCTGTTTATTTGTCAAACAAATATGGAATTATCGTATTTGGTCTGATGTTTGAGTCCATTAAATTTAAGACAAGAACCATTCACAGCCATGTTTAAGAACTGACACCTGGGAGCTGGAGGTGTCTTAAAATAGACACTATTAATACTGACCGTGTTGGTGTATTAAATTAATTGGCTGTGATGTGCACTTTATTAATCACCAGCTGGCTAATTAGGCTCTTTCAACATTCATCTGAGCACAGATGGGAAACCTTAGAGTATTTGCGGCACAATCAGATTTATATCATTATTGTTAAAATCTTAATTTTTATATTACAAAATAGGAATAAAACAATCCAAACCTATTATTTTTATATTTAACATATAACTTTCCAAAGTCCTCATTAAAATGTTTCTAAAATGAAGATGTGCTGTTTCAGACCCAACGCTATATATCTCTATCATTGGCAGGATTGGCTAAGAAATGTATAAAAATGGCAGGTATGAGTTACGGAGGATTATGAAGGCTGCAAAGAAACAGTCTGGACAAAGGCTGGAGATTAACTTTGGCAGCTATAATCGGCGTTGCATGTGGAAAGGCCTGCATGCAATAAGAGATTACAGAATCTCAGCAGCTGTGCTCACAGACAACAGCAGCTGTGCTCACAGACAACAGGCCCCCTCGCTCCCAGATGAGCTGAACAGCTCCTACACCCACCCTAGACACAGGGGCCGTGAAGGTGTCTCCAGGCCTCGGACCCAGTCTACAGGCTGACGTGGGTAAAGCCATCAAATCGGTTAAGTCTCAATAAGCCAGCAGCCCTGACGGCATCCTGTCACGCATGCACTGCGCAGCTCTCTCGAGTGCCGTGCATTAACCTCAGCATCTCCTCAGCCCTGGAGCCACTGCAGTTCGTCCTTGGATGATGCTGCCTCTCCGTATGCACAGCGCTCTGAGACATTAGGAAAGTACAGCATTAACGTCAGGATGCTGTTCATTAACTACTTCTCAGCTTTTGACAGCATTAAAGAGACCTACAGAGTATGATCAGCTCCATCTATCACCGAGTCTTTGAATTTTTAACCAATAGACCCCAAACATAACAAAAACTGGCAAAGCCAGTTGTATCGTCAGGAAGGATCAGTGGAGGCTGTTCTTCCTGAACAGGCTAGAGAGTGTTTTGTTGGGAACCAAAGCACGGATGAACTGGCTTATCGGGCTAACTTGTCGGATTTAAGGTAGTCTGGGCAAAATGTAAGTGGATATGAAGTCCATTTAAACTGTGGAACCTTAAATCTGACAAGTAAGCCTGATAAGTCAGTAACCCCGCTTCGTAGTACAGGCCACTGCTCTGGATCTTAGACTGCTACACAACACTGACCAAACAGTCTGATAGATCATTCACGGTAATCTTAGCCACCCGCGATCCAGAGGGTCAAGTCCATCATCAGGGACACACCCCCCCCACTCAGCTCACGCCCTCTTCTTACCCCCGCACTCTGAAAGTGTGACCAGTGCATCACCACCTGCACCCCCCCTGTCAAGGGTCACTGCTCTCCAAGCCATCTATCCCCATTCTGCTGCGCTGCACAGCACTGCACCGCACTGTACTGTACTGTGCTGTACTGCACTGTACTGTATTGTACTGTACTGTACTGTACTGTATTGTACTGTACTGTATTGTACTGTACTGTACTGTACTGTATTCTATTGCACTGTGGTCAATATTCCACTTCTGCACTTTATCATCAGTCTGCCTCTGAGGCCATTTGCACATCCTCTCCTGATGCCCTAACCCATCAACAGGGAAAAGAGAATTTGACCTGAAATGATTTATTATTAAAACTGCAAGCACAATTAGTAACAGTTGTAACCCAATGCTGTAAATTCGCCTGTGAACATGGAAAGGCAGCAGCCCCCAAAGCCCCTCCCATCATGACCCTGTGCTGGATCTGTGGATGGATGGACACTTTTGATTAGGCACTTCAACCGTGGATATTACAGGGTATAATTACAGAAAATGTTGTCTTGTACATATCAGCTACCGACGCAGGCCCTTCACCAAGGCCACCTGCTGCAAGATCTAGGGGTTTAAAAAGTTTAATATTGGAGACAAACAGCTTTTATTTTTACTCTCTTTCCTTTTGTGAGGTAATGGGCTAATAAGTTAGCACTTTGACATTTTCTTTGTATCGCTAAAGCCATTTTTGCCCAATTAAATCATATACTGCTGTGGTCTTCCTGTTGTTTGAGAAATAATTGGAAATTTAAAAGTGTTTTTCTCACCACAGGGGTAATTTAGCAATTCAGTGTCAGCAGTGAGTAAATTCCAGTATCCATTGGTTTAAGGCTACTACAATGTCTTTCATATAGACACAACCTTATCAAAAGTGGCTTTCAATATTTTTGCCAATCCACTTTCTTGGATTTTTGAGCAGTCATTCACCCTGTAAATGCAATACATTCCTATAAAACAGAAGGTGCATTAGTTCACTATGCTGTACAGTAGTATAAAATACTGATACTATTACTAATATCAATCATGGAAAGAAGTCAACAAGAGCTATTACTGTGTGGAGTATGTGACTTTAAAAAAAAGTTTTAAAAGACTTTTAAAAAATGTTGTATGTCATACAACAGTTAAAGCAGACAATAGTCATATAATCAGCATCATTAATGGCTTCATTACTTTTTTATCTAATAAGTTGTCAAGAACATTTTTCATTTCCATTTTTTCCACTCATTAATGCCATTAAGAAAAGAAGTTGCAAAACTGTTGTATTTTTAAATGACAAGAAATAATATGAATTATTATTTTCAGTACTACCATCTTTCAGTTATACACTATTCCTATACAATTCTGCAAATTAAATCAAATGTAAAAGGGCATATGTTAAACTGGCTTAACTGGATTGTTTTAATATGTGATAATGAATACTAAAGGTATATACTCTATTACAAGCCATATGTTAAGTCAGTGATTCTCAGCCGTAGTGAATGCAGGCTTTGGAGTATGCAGGATTTCCGGGTCTCTGTGAACAATAACAACCTTAGTTAGCACTCAGAGAGAAATTTAAACTGTCCCAGTTAGCAAAACAGTTCCAGTGAAGCATTTACTCCATACACACTGCGCACCTCCCAGACCAGGACTGAAGCCTACTGATTTGGACCAGTGTTTGGAAACAATACATACTTTTCACTACATGGCACATTTTAGTATGGAAAGATTCCCTAGCAACATTTCACAGTTAGGTTAGCAAACACTAATCTTGCATATTAAATCTTAAAGATTCTATTGCAATATACTAAAGGATACTAGTGCACATTTTAAGGGTTGTAGGTACCTTTTGGAAAAAGTAGGGATGATGTCCTGACTAAAAATGGGCCACCTGTATTCTCAGGCTATGGGTGAGAGTGTCTGGGAGTCCACATGCAGTGTGCAGACTACCTGGCTGTACAGGTTCCACACACTGGGAGCTGGGGTGGGGGGTGACTTAAGCCCTGGTCCTTGGGTTGTGAGGCAGCAGTGCTAACCACTGTGCTAAGTTGAAATTAAAAAAAGTAAAAATATGAATGATCCTTTAGTGAAGTACTTTAAAGTTTAGACGCAGGTTTTAAATTAGAAATAAACACATTCTAGTGTGCTTTTGTCTGATACACACTAATATAGAAAAGGCTTTTGACTTGACTGACATTTTCTGAGCTGAGCCTTTCTGTATCAGATTTGTTAGCAATGTTACAGGGGCTATTTTGTCATACAGCTGGTTATGGAAGGATGCAATTGTGTCCGATTACATAGTTTTCTGTCCATAGATACGTAAGTCATATTCTTATTCAAAAAAGTGTAACGCTGAGGACTAGCACTGAAGTAATCAAAACACTGATGCATGAATATTTTGTAACATTGTGGTTAAATAAAGAGATGTGACTACAGTCCTTGGATAAGACCAATGTAACTACATTACTGTTTATTGTTTTGCTGACAAATATTACTTCATAAAATCACGTGGCAATGAGAGTGGGGGTATTTTTGGAAGGAAGCAAGAGTAGTCATGGTAAGTCTTGATTTTGTCTGACCAGCCCTGGTAATTCTGTGCTGTAATGTAAATCAGCAGTAATGGCCAAAATGATACCAAACGAAAATTATTCTGTTTTTTTGTGCAACATTTCTTTGATGATGCTTTTTGGTAAGAAATATTTTTTGGCAGCCATGTCGTAGTTTTTGGTCCTCGCAATGGACCATATTACTGTATGTACATTTTTAGGAATCTTCTAATAATGAATACTGATGAGTTTGTCACTCAGTGCGCTGCCTCTTAATGTGGTTACAGAATATTTTCTACAGTGGGGAAGACGGTACAGGAAAGGTACCATTAGCACAAAGTGATCAACATATGGGGAAGGATTTGGCTGTTCTGCAAAACAGAAACAGACAAAATACAGCATACTCCAAGGTGCATCGCAGAATACAAATATCAACAATTTGTCTCATAAATTCAAAATAAATAATCTTTCTGTCATTCTGTCTGTGTACCCTTCCTATTCATGCCCCTCTGTCTTGCTTCAGTGATTTACAAGGAATAAAGCTATGCATGATTTAAAAAGATTAGAGAGGTTTAACACCTCTGTTGAATTAACAAGGAGCATCTTCTATCAAACCCTGTGAGGGTTATGTAACTGAGTCACAAGGGCTTATGTATGAATCTATCAATTTACAGCTCTCTGCATGAAATGTGTACTTTTATCTCAAACCTAGTTTCAATTAACCACATATTGGGGCTTTTTTGCAAACACAAATATGAGTTAGTTATAAAAGATAAAAGCATTTTCTTTCTTTATGCCTCATTTAAACATTTGGACAGACATATATCCTAACATATTATTAATGAGGAAAAACAAACAAGAATCTATAAAACTAACGAAGGACATGGAAGTTTTGTGACAGGGAAAAATCTGATCAAGTCTTTCAGACAGTTTGCTTATGGTTTAAAAGTTTTCTATTTTCTTTTGTTACATTACCCATGACTAAATGCCTGTTTTGTGCTGTATTTTGATATAATTTTTCCTCTTTACTTTGTAAAACTCTCTCCTACAGTATGTCATTTTTGTTCCTCCCAACCCTTTGCCCAATATATTAGTTGACAATAAATTCAAGCAAAGCTATAATGTCATGTCAGACCTGTGCAATTTACAGAGTCCTGGAGGGCCCACACACTTCATTTTAATTTTTACAGTATTTTAATTTATTCTGCACAGTATACTGAATTTAGCTGAAGTTGCCCACAAAATAAACAAATACCTAAAATGTGAGTTCCTCCTCACAAAAACAAAAATCACAAAAATGTAATATTTTCTTTGTATATATATTTTTTTCCCACAGCTTTTTCAAAGTGTTTACAAATATCTATTAGGTGCTGGTGGGGGCACAGTTAGAAATTCTAGGCCCCTGACAAAACGTCTCATTTGGCTTCCTCAGTGGATCTTGCCAATCAGGACCCTGCGCCAACATCTGCCTGGGTATCCATGCCCTTCTGACACCCCTGCCTGCAAGTTTTAGCCTTGTAATTGCAATGAAATTCCTGCAAAACTATGTTTTTATGACATATTTTATATAAGTCTATATGTTTCATAGTTGACATAGAACATTCTAGCTAGCGGTTGTTAAAATGGAATAGGTTTTTCATTTTTTTCCAACTGGAAAAATCTAAAGTGATGCAAATTCAAATCCACATCCTTTTCTAAGAATGATTGTCTCCTGGTGAAGTCACAGTGCACCCTGTATGTTAAAATCAATTTCCGTTACCTGCCATGCAGGCCAAATTACACCCCCACGCAACTGGGGGCCTAATCTCATAGTGTGAGTGCTAAGAGAGAGCATAGCCGTGAAGCACATCAATCCGGTTCTTGTTCTGCCATTCCATACGCTCCCTCAGGTAAGGAAACATTCTAAATTTCATGACTCCATAAAAAAAGTGTTCCTGAATGACAGTAGAAATGCACAACTGTACAATGTAAAACAAATGTGCAGCAATGCCAAAAATGTACAACATAATGTAAAAAAAAAAATCATATGGTATACCACATGTGTAAAAGACACAAACTAATGAAAATGACCATGGAAGTGCTGTGCAGGGAAGATGGAAAACAAAACAGCAAACCTGCTTTAAATCTGAGGCTAAAGAAAATAGTTCTTTTCTAAAAATAAATTCTGTGGTAATGAGCCAGTAATGGGGAAGAAGAAATTCTGCTGAGGCTACGCTGTTATTTCAATCCTTTCATTTTTGAGTCCTTTCTTGAAGTTCTGTGCAATAATATATATATATTATTTATATATATTATATATATATGTATGACATCTACATATGACATCCATCCATTCATCGACTGTTCTGATGTTGCATTCAGTCATGAGTGATCACACAAAATTCAGTCTGTGTAAAAAAGGACAGGTGATGTTCCGGGCCTCTTGGGTGACGTCAGAGCGCCGAGCATCACGTCCATCTTCAGCTCGGCATAAACACCTGCTATAGGAGCTTGATTTCCAAAATCATTGTATCACCGTCGAAAGCAGCAACAAATGAAGCTCCAGGTATAAATAAAACTGCAAAAAAAATGAAAATTAAACAGTATTTTTTTTTGGGGGGGAGCGGCATGCAGGGATATATACAGACTTTCAGCAAGTTGAAAAAGCACATTTTTGAGTGCAGCATTTGCCGAAACACAAGACCTCTGCTCGATGAATCATCTATGTACTATGATGTGGCAAATGTATTTTAAGTCATTTTTACTCTATCCTGCCTGACTCACATGGCTAGAGTTATTATTCACTTTTCATTGTGCTTATGCAAAAAAATCTCCCAGTTATTAACTCCTAACTGAAATATCACATGTGAGGAAGATTGTCTGATTGTCTAATGGTTATATTTTACTTTGTGGGTGTGATTATGCAACAAACAATTTGCCTCTAATGTTTCGTCTATGTCTCTGTTTCTAAACATGTCCCATACACAAAGAAATATTGGTTACATTGATGAGCTTCACAATACTAAAGATGATGATAATCATCATTTATGCACATAACTTTAAAAAAAAAATGACATCTTCCATTAGTATTAGATGACATTTTTTATTAGGGCGTTTCAGCGATCTGTGGAAAACTGACTCTTCTAAAAATGTTTTTTGGACATAAAAAACACTCCCTGGAAATACTGTAAGGCAGGGAGAAGGTGGGGAGTAGGTGGGGGAGAAGGCATGGAGTAGGCGGGGAGAGAGCGGGGAGAAGGTGGGGAGAATGTGGGGAGAGGGTGGGAAGAATGTGGGGAAAAGGTGGGGAGTAGGCGGGGAGAATGTTTGGAGAAGGCGGGGAGAAAGTGGGGAGAATGTGGGGAGAAGGAGGGGAAAAGGAGGAGAGAAAGAGAGGAAATGGTGTGGAGAAAGAGGGGTAAAGGATTGCAAGTAGGCAGGGAGAAGGAGGGGAGAAAGAGAGGAAAAGGAGGGATGAGAGAGGGGGAAAGAATTGCAAGTAGGCAGGAAGAAGGAGGGGAGAAAGAGAGGAAAAAGAGGGGGAAAGGATTGCAAGTAAACAGGGAGGAGGGGAGAATGCGTGGAGTAGGCATGGAGTAGGTGGGGAGAAGGTGTGGAGTAGGCAGGGAGAATGTGGGGAGTAGACGGACAGAGAGAGCGGGGAGAATGTGGGGAGACAGCATAGATTAAGTGGTACTGCTGTGAAATCAAAGCGCTCTAAGTCATCCCAAGCTCTGAACATTATGTGTAGATACCAGAATTTTATTCCTTTCTTTCCTCTGCTGGTCACCAACGATAATGGCTCATATCAGTATGAGGTCAGCCCC
>JAODJU010000038.1:5771677-5788655 GCA_026776725.1 Gnathonemus echidnorhynchus
CAATAGGCCCCCCCCCCCCCCCCCCCATACCGTTTTGTGCCAGTTTATACTTTTAAGGAAATATTACATATCTTTTTTATTCTTTTTAAATCATTCAAAGAGTGTTTTATATTAGAAAAACAGGCCTGATTCAGTTCTGTCTTCCCCTACCTCATCACTTCTGCGTGGATAATATCGTAGGTGTTATAATCAAGGGTTCTTTCTGATGAAACTGTTAATATTCCACTCATATCTTTCATTTCTTCCTGTGGATTGTAGGGGGCTGTGTAGAGTAGCACTACTGATTCACATTGCCAGGCCTGGGGCCTGAATGACCCCCCCCCGTGCATGTTTACGGACTTTTGTTTGCCTGTGTTTCCTCCCAACATCAAAACATGCAATCAGGTGAATGGGTGTCTCTGAGCCCTTCACATACGAATGTGCGCCCTGACATGGACGGAATGTCTCCTGCCGCATGTGCTATGGTTTCTGGGATTATCTCGCTGTCACCCTGTACTGGCTAAGTGGTTGCAAGACGATTCGCCTGTCCTTGGTGTCTAGAATTACACTTCACATTCCGTTAACTCAAACATGTACTTCATGAAATATGTAGCACACAGCACTCTTTGGCCAGTAGAATGCTTAACATATATTCATTAACTTCAGATTGCAATGGATAAACTAAACCCAGCTGGATAAACCAAAATGAGCTGGAACGAGCAGGTCGTGGATCTTTTGAACAGAAGATGGTCATAGTTGGCGACGCTGCCTTGCATGCTGTGAGGCAGTATAAGAACCACTCAGTGGCTCTTCTGGGTGATTAGACTGGAGCACTCCCAGTCACTGCGGTCGACAGCTAGGATGCCAAACGAAAGCCCATCACCAAGGTCCCCTGCCCCACTGTGCGGAAAGAATATAAGAAGAACATGGGTGAGATGGATCTACTTGACTCACTGATTGCACTGTATCAGAACAAAATCTGATCAAGGAAGTGGTCCCACCGCCTGGCGTTCCACTTCCTGGATGTCACCACTGGGACCACTTGGCTGCTCTATAGAGGAGATTGTGACAGCATGGCATGAGAAAGGATAAACAAATCAGGCTGTAAAGCTCATGTTCCAATGCTGAGTTGTTCTTGTGTGTTATCAGGGGAGTAGCTAGATATCGCGGCTCCCCTGAGGTCACCCCGAGCCCTCTGGCACTTTCGATAGTTCAGTTGATTTTGCCGATGGGGGGGTGATTTTGAGGCCCCTAGAAGGTGCTGGGCCCCCTGATTTTGTCATGGTCTCCATGCCCTTCCGACGTTCCTGCATGTTCCCCATCAGTCATTGGAAGCTCAACCAAAACAAGCTACAGAGAAAATGATGCATAAACTTTGAATATTTTACAGTCACTTTACATTGATATAACTATTGCAGCTTAATAAAATCTATATAACAGCTTATTTCCACATGAATAAATACTTAAAGAAGGGTTTTATTTAAGCTAAATGCAATTTTCCCTTTTCATTTTCTGATTTCACACAATAAGTTTTACCCCGTATTGTAGCTTGTATCCTTAGACACAGACCTGGTCCAGATAAATAATTGATTGGGGCCTTAATTTTTAAAGACTCTTATACATAAAGTTTGAGTTACTTCAAGCTGGAAAAACTGCTGAAATGCTGGAAGGTCTTTTTTTTATTCTTATTTTTTTCTGACCATCATACAGCAGAATACTCTTCATACAATTTTTATACACACTGTTCAGCCATAACATTAAAACTTCCGGCCAGTCTCCCTGGTGCCACTAAAACAGCTCGGAACCACTGCGGCATGGACTCCACAAGACCTATGGAAGTGTGGTATCTAGCATTAAGACATTAGCAGCAGATCCTTTAAGTCCTGCGTGTTGTAAGGTGGGGCATCCTTGGATCTGACTTGTTTGTCCAGTACATCCCACTGATGCTCACCAGAGGTGGACATTTCAGATCCAGAAAGTAAAAATCCAAACCAGGATTTTGTTTCAACCAACCAGTTGAACAGAAAGTGTCACAGTCACAGAGTACTCAACTGGTTGGTTGAAACAAAATCCTGGTTTGGATTTTTACTTTCTGGACCTGAAATGTCCACCTCTGATGCTCACTTGTCCATTGTAAATGGTTTTGGTGGTGGACAGGGGTCGCCATGGGCACTCTGACTGGTCTGACTGGTCTGTGACTATGCAGCCCCATACACAGCAAGCTGCACTGCTCTGTCTGTTCTAACACCTTTCAATCATAGCCAGAATTATCCTTTTCAGCAATTTCTGCTGCAGTAGCTCTCCTGTGGGACCGAACCAGACGGTTAGCCTTCACTCTCCATGTGCCTCTATGAGCCTTGGGCCAATGAGCTCCCATTTTTCTTGCTTCCAGCACATTAGTTTCAAGAAACTGACTGTTCCCTTGCATAATATGTAATGTCTCCCTTGTCAGGTGTTATTATACCGAGATAATCAATGTTATTCACTTCACCAGTCAGTGGTTTTAATGTTATGGTTCACTGGTGTGTATGCTGAGTGCAGAATTATTAGGCAGAAAGAATGAGGCAGGAAGCACGAGGCAGAAGGCACGAGGCAGAAGGCACGAGGCAGAAGGCACGAGACAGAAGGCATGACTTACACACAAAATCGCAAAGTCAAGCTAATTCAGAGACATAGTTTTAGCTAACTGCATGTTTTTGGATTGTGGAAGGAAATGAGGGCAGTCAGAGGAAATTCCTTCACAAGACATAAAAACATGAACATTCCATACAACTCTAGCTGGGGGGCGGCATCAATAAAACTCAGATATCTGAAGATGCCAGCCACAGAGACCATGCAAGCCAATATAGGCAGTTGTAATGGGTGAGGTTTGGATGGAAGCTAATTTTGCATATGCTATTTCTAAAGCAAAGGATAACATATATCTCCAACTCACATTTATAATCTTCATTGTGGACAACATTGTGGAATTTAAAGTGTCCATTCAGTAAGAAAATGAGTCTGAATTTCACATCATATTAATATAGGACCCAATATGTGACATTATATATAAAAAAATCACCTTCATTTTGAAAGACTTTGATCAAGCCCTGTATTTTAATGCCTGATGTTAAAGGGTTAACATTTCTGGTAAGTGGGGACTGACTTTAAAGCAAATTTATATATTTAACTCCTTAATTTAGCTCAATGCAGCCAAATATACAAAGTGTATTTTCATTTATTTATTTATGTATTTATTGGATTTAATCATAATATATGGCTTCTGCTAGTTATTTTATTATAATTTTTTATATATTTTTAAAGATCAGTCAATTATTTTCAAAAAGCAATATTTCTCTTGCAATGTCAAGAGAATAGCTGAAGTCATTAAAAATGTCAGGATTAGTTTTTTCTGTTATGTACAAGATGATCATGGTAATGTTTTCAAGGTCATCAAATTCACGATTCACCTTAATCGTAATAAAGATGTTGGAAAGACTCCTAATCAAGAAGGAGTAATTTTATTATTTCTTATTTTTTTATTGTTTATTTATGTTGTATGTTACATTGTTGATCTCCAAACAAATTTAGTAACAAAAGACAATTTGAAGATTTTGAGGATTCCCCACAAAACTGCTTTAAATCATAATTCACCACACACACACACACACACAAGTTTCTAATTATATGTTTGTGGGGACTCTCCATTCATTTCTATGAGGAAAAACTCTAATCTCAACATGACAACCTTAAACCCTACCGAACCCTAACATTAACCATAAGTAACCAAACTAAATATAAAACTTTTGGCATTTTTGCTTTTTTAATTGCATTCACAGATCTTTGTGGGGACCTGAAAAAAATGTTCCGCAGAACATCAGAAAAAAACAGATTTTTATTACATTGTGGGGGACATTTGGTCCCCACAATGTAACATAAACATAATCCACGCACATACACAGACACACACACACACTGTCTTTTGTAATTACTCTATGTTCTATGCGACTCCAGTACAGCTCGCTGATGTCCCTGACTGACTCCAGTACAGCTCGCTGATGTCCCTGTCTGACTTCAGTACAGCTCGCTGATGTCCCTGACTGACTCCAGTACAGCTCGCTGATGTCCCTGACTGACTCCAATACAGCTCGCTGATGTCCCTCTCTTTCCACATCAGTATTTCAGAGTCTTTTTGTTTATTTTTAGCTTTAGAAAGTAAAAAAAAAACACCATCTTTATCATTTACCTCATTTATACATTTAGGATTCAGGGATCTATACCAAAGTATAAAGCAAAGTATAATATCAAAGTTAAAAACTGAAACTTTATAGTGGTCAGATAAACATAAAAATGACAATAAAGGGTTTAGCCTGCTGCTGAGGCAAAATGCTTCAATTAAGTCGGCATGTGACCAAATTCTTCATAAGCCTCATATAGATCAATGCTAAAAAACCTCACTAAGAATTTGATCACCTCACTTTAAAATGGGTATTTTCGCATTAGAGAGAGTATGGTGCAGAGCAGCAGGAACTGCCTCTATTTCTCTATACTCAGGCTATAAGAACTAAATCTCTTGAGTTTCTCTAAGCTGACTGAAGTGGTTAATACAAGTATTAAAATCCTGAGGGGACATAAAGAAAGCTAAGAGACTCAAAGGACTATATTTTTATTGTTACAAATTCATGAACTGTACATTTTATTTAAAAAATATGAATGTAATGGGGGGAAAAAAATTCAAAAACAGCCAAAATACAACAGGCATCTTTCCAGTAGACAAAAATGACACTATCTGATATTATATTATAATATCATAATATCTGATATTATAACAAATATACAAGGAATATACAGTTATTATGGTTACTGGCACATTTACTAAATAACAGGCTCTATTTATTTGCATTTTGAATGATTATGCTGCTAAAATTCCCATGCTTGAAACTATTTTGCATTCAAGGTGAGGACTGATTTTGCAGAAACAGAGAGCTGCTATTAAGGCCATGTTTAAGTGACTGTCTTTATGACATTTACACAGAAGGCTGACTAACAATACGCTCCTGGCAGGCAGTCAGCTGCCCATGTCAACAGCACTTAATATATCGTGATGGCAGGAGTTAGGAAATGCAGCACATTTAAACCATTTTTTTCTTCATTTACTTAATGTTTGCAGCGTAATATTTTATTATTCAGTATGGGTTTTGAACTAAGAAAAAATATTAGTAAAAGCTTACTAAAGCTTTTGCATGCAAACTGTTATAAAAATAATTGTTAATGTTTGCAGCTAGAAAATTGCTTGACATTGACCATTTCAGAAAAAAAAAACAAACGTAAAAACAAACATGCAAAATTAGAATTTGTTTTACTGAGGGACGCATGCAGACGTAGTGCTTCTCTTCTTTTCCTGTTACTCTGCCATCTTGTACACCTGTCAGTGACGCCACTTTCTGTGGCTCACTGGCTCACAGGCTGTCACGACTGTCAGAGCAGAGGTGCACGTCAATTCAGTGCTGAAAGCTCTTCATCCTTCTGACACAATACAGTATACTTATATGCGTGTGCGCGCGTGTGTCTGTGTGTGTGTGTGTCTATGTGTGCAAAAAAAAAAAAAAATGCAAAACAAAAATATAAATGGAACACTTTTGGTTTTACTTGCACTTTGCAACAATCCAAAAAAAATAAAATAAATAATAATAATAAAAAAATATACAGTATATATATATATATATATATATATAATTTCTTTGTAGGTGTACAAAGAGCATAGGTACAAAGAACAAATCTGCAGAATAAAAACCAAAATTTTTGTTACTTTTTAATGTATTTGTAATCCATCTACTGTAGACATGTGGCATATCAGCAAGATGTATATCCATCTCCTACATTGTTGAGTAACACAATGGCCCCAGATTACTCGCGTTTTGGGACCAAGCTGTTGCCATGCTTCGTGCAGGGATGCCTACATGGGCTTTGCCAGCGTGATGAATGTCTATTTCTGGCCCATAAGGCTCCTCTGGCAGTACTTCCAGCCAACTTCACATTCGCAGGCCATGCAACCTGCATACCCACCTAACATCTCACCCATTGAGCGTCTTTGTGACGCTCTAGATCACAACTTTACACGGAGGTTGAGCAGTGGGACAACATTCCACAAGCCAAAATCCACAGCCTGTGCAAATGGTGCTCATCCCAGGTATAAACGTGGAGTTATTTTCCACAAGCCCCATCTTTCTGAGCGCCTCGTGAATCCATTTCACTTCTCGGATTTCCATTTATTAATTTCTTTTCAATAAAATCTTGGACTTAGGTTGAGTTTTGCATTTATTTTGTTCGGTATAGTTCTCATGAAAAGAGGACATATACTGTCCTCTGTTGGTGTAATAGAGAAACTACACAGGTTCAATGAAATAAACGTGCAGTTATATAACGATTAGAAATGTCTGTAATATGTTCATGTGTGCTTACAGTGCAAATCCTTCTCACTGGACTAGATGGCATGTGGTCAGAAAAATCATCACTTCATCCTGCTAAGATATTGAATGTGTATCCATGTAAAAATCAAATCATCAGGATGTCAAGTTATGTACATATGAGAATGTAATCACCATAACAATACTGACAGGAACGAAGACCACCTTTGCAAGATACTACACATGGACACTCGACAGGAAAGGGCAAAGCAGACTTCCTGAGCAGTCTTAGTTCCTTTGGGGGTTTCCCGCAAATTGTTAAGCATATTTTTTCAGTCTGTTGTCGCTAGTGTGCTGCTCCTTGCTACTGCCCATTGGGGTGTAATGTCAAGCAGAAGGAGACTGCAAGGCTAAACCCACTGATTAAGAAGGCCAGCTCTGTAGTACACAGTGGGAGCAGTAGTGCGGAGAAGGCTGAGGTCCAGACTGCTCTCCCTAATAGACAATAAAGAGCAGCCCTCAACACAGATATCACAGAGAGGAGGAGCACTTTCAGATGCATCTCAGATTCATCTTCCAAATGCAAAACTGAGGGCTACAGATGCTCTCATTTACCCATATATAACAAATGCACTTGTACTCTGAATGCACACTGAATCTCTATATTCCATTTGCACAGCAGCTTCACTGCACAGTATTTATTGCAGCAGTATATTGTTTTGCACATTTATTTATCATTTAATCTCCTACTTTATTTTTTAACTGATTCTCCTTTAAACATTAATTGTTTTTCCTTAGATTTTCTTTTGTTGTTTTTATTTCTACATATATTATCCATTATCCATTTTTCCATTTTGTTCACTGCTTCTGGAAAAAGAAATTTCCTCAATCAATATAGTTCCATCTTAGTTTGGCCTTATCCTATCCTCTCCTATCCTGTCTTATTGTATCGTGTCGTGTCGTGTCATGTCTTATCTTATCTTATCTTATCTTATCTTATCTCCAGTGTGGCTGAATTATGATGTATATACCCTCCCAAAATGTTAACTAAGTAACAGTGCATTATGTGGTATTGATAAAATAAGCCATTAAAGAAAAAAAAAACAGGATGAGACACAAGTGTCTCAGTGAGGATACTGAAAGATTGCCTGTGGCGTTGTCACCAGCTTTTGATGACATATGTGTCATATTAAATTTCCTTGAATTTGCCCTGTTATTTACTGTTCTTGACACTGATCTAGAGAAGAGTAAGGCAAGGAATACCGACACCTTGCAGACAGTATTACCAGTGTGATTGACAAGAATATATTAGATGCCAAATCTTGTCCCGGTTTAATTTGCACAGCAGCAACACACACACTGCAAAACCTGCTGGAGCGAGGAGAAAAACATACAGTTTATAGCAAGAAATTACAGTGTTTAAAAAGGTACCCCACACAAGTTATTTCAGCTAGTATATAAATATTTAAAATTTTCAAAAAGCAGAGAATTGTTGCCATGGAATGACAAATAAAAAAGTAATTTTTGACAAAATGATTTTTAATAAAAAAGCAATGACTACTAGTACACTAATATAGCAGCTGTATTCTATTCATCTTCTAATCAGTCTTGCTGTGCCGGGCTGTGGTGTACACAGCACAGCAACCCACCACAAAACACACAGGCACACTCACAGGTACTATCAACAATTCAGATTTGCCAATTTGCCTGGCTGCACGTGTTTTTACTACGTGTAGAAGCTGTATTACGTTGTTTATTATGTAGCAAATTTATGTTGCGACCATGATCTCATTTTAACTCCTGTAAGTCTGCTCGAAGCCTCACTGCAGACTCATAGCAACAACGTCCCCAACAGAGCTGAGGGTCATTGTGTCTGAATGTGCGATGCTCAGGATCTCAATCAGCACCACAGCTGCAAAGAGAGTCGCTGCCTGAAATGGTGGAAATACTGGGCCCCACTGAGGTAATACTGGGGACCACTGGTAGACAGCAGAGGAGAGGAAAACTGTCCAAGGCATATACCCACAGGTCAGAAAGGCTGCAGTGAAGGCAGCTGACAAGTAGTGGTCAATAACGTAACAACTACCAATAATGTAATAACTTATTACATAATCAGGAAAATTTATTATGCTTTCGGTTCAGAAAATGTATTACATTGTTAGCCATTTATTACATTATCAACTTTTATTACATTAAGAATGGAAAAATTATGTTATTGGCAGTTGTTACATTATTGGCAGTTATTATATTATTGGCTGCCGAAAGCCTCCTTATTGATGCCCCTTCAGAGAGAACAAAATTTCTTTGGTTATCTAATTGCCAATTGGACTTTGAAAACGTGAAAGGTGTCCTATGTTCTGCCCCTGTTCTTATGGCACTTTAAGGTGTGGGAAGAGGTCAGCAACAGTGCGGCTGTCATACTGTAGCCTGATTTTTGGGGTACTGACCATACTCTGGGTTTATATTCTTAGAAATATAATAGTTATCAGTTTAAGTATTCAGTTGTCAAATGAGAGGTAGTAGTTTTCATCATTTTGCACTTAACATCAACTCAAGCATGCCTTTGGCGATGAACATAGATCACAATCCCCTGATTTTCATGAATTCCCAGCATATCTTCACAATCCCTACAAGCAGCCCAACTTGCAACAATTATTTGTAATTCTTTCAGTTTGCTCGTTCCTTCAATAAATTCCTGTGAAAATTGTATCATCTCCCCCTACACACACCCACCAGTACTTGTGATTCAACCAGAACTCTACATCTGAAAGAAAAATATAAAAAGGCTCTTTATTTTGTCTTCTGAGGGACTGGAATATGATCTTGTTTTGTGCTCTCCTGACAATAACATATTCTTCAGCTGACCTCTCCTCCAGTCCCAGCTAAAGGCAGTAAAGGAAAAAGCATCTGAGATTCTAAGGCAGACCCTCAGGATGGATGAGCTTTCAACTAAAGCATTTACTCCTTTGTCCATCCTGAAAACAAATATAACCAACAGACGAGCATACGTAATATTTCTCTGATGAAATTAGTCTAGAACACTCCTTTGGGAGAGTCCAGAGAGCTGCCGGTGGTAAATAAAACATCTCACCATGGCGTTCCTGGGCATCTGGTCCCATTGCTGGGCCTCTGGTCCCGTTCCTGGGCCTCTGGTCCCGTTCCTGGGCCTCTGGTCCCGTTGCTGGCCCGGACATCTCTCCGGTGCCCCTGTAGTAGCTTCAACATCAGGGACAGCAAAATGTCAAAAATCAGCCCCAATGTTGACAGCTGCTCCCACCCTATTAACCGTCCAAGGCCGTCAATCAAAAATGAAGCCAGGGACCTCTGCATATGGAACTAGCAGGGATGTCACCAAAAGCACAAACAGGACATTACCTCACTAAACCCTGCTGTTCCCTGCTCTCTTTCAGTTATATATAATAGAATTTCATAACTTTATTTATTGTTTTTTGAGAAAACAGAGTCAGGTCACTGGGGGTTAGGGGCCTCGCTCTGGGGTCCAGTGGTAAAATTATTCTGCTGACCCTGGGATCTGAACCAGCAACCTTCCAATTACAGGCACAGGATCCTAACCTGCTAAGCCACACACTGCCCCCAAAAGGATAGTGTGTCCCCTAGTGAGCCCAAACCACCAACCTCTCCATTAACAAGTGCATCAACCAATTGTACCATGGAGACAGCATATGCACACCCTCCCAATTTTAAACACTTAAACCCACACAATCAATGTGCATTTATTGCCCTTCACCTCCCGCACCTCCAACATATATAAACATGCAGTTGGCATGAGTAGGAACGCTGCTGTTTATCTGAAATTACATCTAGGTAACATTATATTTTCTAGAAAACTTCCACAGTTACTGGATCAATGCTTTCTATTTTTGTCCATGCCCCCCCCCCCCCCCCCCCCCCCCCAAAAAAAAAAAAAAAAAAAATCCAGCTGAACCGAGAGATTGCAAACAGATGCAATGTCTCCCATGAAATTCCAGCCCGGTCCTAGTAAAGCTTCAGTTCCAACCTGTGATAAAATTCAAACTTCCCATGCAGATACTGAAGAACGGGATGACAATCATGAAGGAAGGAAGAGCTGCAAGAAACATGGATTTACCAGCAGCAATGATAAGATAGTGTTTGTGGGACATAACATGCTTATGGAACTGGGCGGCAATATTATTCTCCAGTTTTTGGTTCCCCAGTCATGACTGGATCACTTCAATTAAAATTGTAAAGAGGAGATTTATTTTGTTTTGAACATGCCTCTGGATTGAAATCGGATAATGGCATGCAAATCACTGGATGTCTGGGTCTGAAGAGAGAGGGATATTAAATAATAATAATAATAATAATAATAATAATAGTAATAATAATAATAATAAACAAACCAATAAATACATCTCCTAATATACATTATTTATCAAATTATTCAGATTGAATGATCTTAACTAGACAGAAATGGAAGGCAGGCTAGCAGGCTTTTTGTTTGTTTGTTTGTTGCATACATTGTACTCTTCATATTCTATAATTATTTTTTCTCATTACATCAAGTCTGCTTACAAAATCATATCAAGGCAATTATAGCCAATTAAAGCAATCTGTAAATTATGTATTCAAGTGTTAGTGGTATACGATATCCATTTGCAGGGCTGTAATCTACTATTCAAACAAAAGTCTGTGATGTGTTTACTGTTAATTATTAGTGGCAGACACTGATGGGAAGCATTTTGTGCTCATTTTTTCAATAACACTTTTAATTCAAACAAAATCTGTGAACATGAAATAAAGGAATTCTCAACACAAGGTGCAGTTATTTTGTGTGACGTATGCAATACAGACTTTAAGTGCATAAGTAATGAAGGTTTTAATTAAGCAGAGTGGATGAACAAAAACATAAAAACAGCAATTTTGGCTTCAGCACAGGGCAAACAAATTGGGCATCAGGTCACAGTTACAATCGAATGCAGCATCGGGCATCAGGGTCTGAGTGCGCGCTGTTCACCCTCTCCACGTGTCGGGCCGGGATCCACTCCGCAGTGTCCGAGCAGACCGCACCCTCTCCACATGTCAGGCCGGGATCCACACCGCGGTATGTCCGAGCAGACCGCACCCTCTCCACGTGTCGGGCCGGGATCCACTCCGGAGTGTCTGAGCAGACCGCACTCTCTGGTATGTCTGAGCAGACCGTCAGGGTTATATGGGTATGTGCAACAGCTGGAATATACAGAGGCTTTCTGTTTATTTTCTGTGCAATTTCTATTTTAGACAGAACTATCCGTTTACCTTTCTGGCTTTATTAATACTTCAGTGCAAATGGAGGTACAGAGCTGTGATTGAATAGTTCAGAGGAGTCGTCGTCAATAATTAAATAGACCATGAGTGTGATTATATTGAATCTCCCGTCTCCTCTCTAGGGGAGTGCTTGGGGAAAAGTGCATTAGTGGGGCTTTTGGAGGAATGGGATGAGAGTTAGTGATGTCATTCTCTCCTGCAGTGTCTATGTACCCCAACATGTACTGTGTTTTAGAGGTAAAACAGACACACAGATAGATAGATAGATAGATAGATAGATAGATAGATAGATAGATAGATCTCCCACCTTCCCTTGACTGTGTGCCTTTAAGGACTTGCAGTGCACTGCCTCCCTCCTACCTTGTCTTGCAGTGGTGAAGCTGTGGCGGTGCAGCAGCCCTCCGAACCTCCCTTGACTGCGTGCCTTTAAGGACTTGCAGTGCACTGCCTCCCTCCTATCTTGTCTTGCAGTGCTGTGGCGGTGGCGGTGCAGCAGCCCTCCGATAAGCCCTTGCCTTATTCCTCGATTCTGTCAATTTTTAAAATTAAATTTTTGTACCTGAAAGCAATGCAACCTGAATGCAGATATTAATCTGCATTTATTATTAATCAAATAATTGAATTTTTCACTTTTTTCCCCCATATGCCTTATTCCATCAGTGATAGTACTGCTACTGCTGTCATGAGGTAGAACGTAAGAGAAAATATTTTCATTTTTGCAACATTTTTACAAATGTTCCATTATCACAATTTCTATGTTCTTATTATGAAACCTGCTGGAGTTTTTATTTTTCTATGAAGGTTGTAAACCATTCAAAGTTCCATTTCCTCCATCTCCTGGCTGAAGCTGCTTTCATTTTCATCAGTGAGTCAGTTCCTGAAAACTGTAAACCGATCCACTTTCACCATGAGATGACTAAAGCTCACAAACATTATCAAGGATATTCTATATAAAAAAAAGCAGAAAAAACACTTCACTATCCCATTTCGTTCCATTTCTCTTGGATGCATAGCTAAAAATGTACAAGTAGGACAAAGAAACAAAACAATCCAAACACAGATATGTTAAAGAAAGAAATGGGAGGAAACAGTCAAACAAAGATCTGAATCAGTTAGCAAAAATATGTTACTGAGCAGATAAGCAAAACAGCAAAGGCTCAGGTAATGACAACAATCAAAATAGCTCACAAAACTAAAACGAGAGAGAGTTCCCACAATGTAATAAAAACCTCTTATTTTGACATTGTGGGGACCAGTTTTCAGGTCCCCATAAAGATCTGTGACTGCAATCAAAAATCTAAAACTGCCAAAAGTCTCGTATTTTGTTTTGTTACTTATGGTTATGGTTAGTTCTCGGTAAGGACTAAGATTGTCATGTTGGAATTAGATTTTTCTCCATAGAAATGAATGGAGAGTCCCCACAAAGATATAATTACAAACCTGTGTGTGTGTGCCTGTATGTGTACTCAACAAAAATATAAATACAACACTCAACAATCAACCTAAACTCAAAGATATTATTGAAAAGAAATTAAGTCCAAAAGGTGAAATGGATTCATGAGGCTATCTTAGTCGCAGGTACCCTGAAAACAAAGGCTGGTCATGGAAAAGAGTTTCCTAAAAACATTGCCTGCAGCAGGACACATATCCTTAGCGTTGATCAGGATGTTGATTTTGGCCTGTAGAATGATGCTCCACTGTTCAACTTCTGTGTAAAGTTGTCTGATATTGCTGTGGTGATCTAGAGCATCACAAAGATGCTCAATGAGTGACAGGTTGTATGAGTATGCAGGTGACATGGTTCATGGACTGTGAAGCCAGTTGCCTACAAAAAAAATGGGATTTCTTTTTCCAAACAGCTGCGAAATGGGCGTGAAACCAAAAGTGGTGCATTTACAGTATATAAACCATGATCTAAATGCTTATGAGCATGAATAATGCTGACTATGTCAAATAAATGGTGCATGTCAAGGTCTGGGATATATTAGATGCATTTGCTACTTCTAGCCGTATATCGGACTTGTCGGTCCAATGCATCTCACTGATGCTCAACATGTTCCTAGCTGTCCACATGACAACGACATTCATCAGTGTGCAACAAACGCGATTCATCAGACCAGGTTGCCCCATTGTAGGCGCCATAACATAAATGACATAACAGACAGCTGAAGTATTTCAAATAAGAACAGAGTAAGTTTTCTGACAACACGGATGGCCTTACGCAGTATTTTTTAGTATTTCGGCTTCGTATAATTGACCTAGAAATGTTGCCTGTACAAACCACCTTTTTTGGTATTTTTGGTTGAATCCATATTATTGTTAATAAGTAAAATGTCAGAATCTACATTTGATGTTAATAGGACCTAATCTAAATAAAACTGGGAGAAGCAGATATGAGATTTCTGAATATTTCGTAAGATATGCAATCTGTGGAGAGTATTGATAAATATTTTAATACCCTGTAGGACCACTTTAATTGGATCAATAAATATGCAGGGAGAGACAACAGAAAACAACAGCTTTATTTTCATTGGCTGGATGTAAGCATGCTGTTTTTTATGTCAGGAAGTGTCATTCAACAAGACAGACAATGTTTGCATTTATATACTTGGAAAGCCCAGGGGTCCTGGCTGGAATAGTAATGGCATGGTCTTGTTAAAATTTATGACAAACCAACAAGCTTTCAGTTCCATTACTGTGTGTGGTCCCCTACATGTAAATTACAAGGACTGGCCAGCCAGGTGCAATCTGCCCTTCCTGTCACCTTTTCAGACAATACTAGAGCCAATCGCTATTCTGGAAGGACAATGTACTAAAGTTCAACAGCTGACAGACAGCAGCTGTGAGGCAAATAACCTTTCTGTGCAAGTCTGCCAGCATCCAAGGTGACAGAGAAGCCATAATAACGATCCTTCGTAAAGCGTAGCCATTGTTGCGAAAAGAGAACTATACTAGAGTTATTTATGTTAGCGATAGAAATGTTTTTACGACAGAGACATCAGTTCCCAGCTGTTCAGTTTTAAGGAGCTTTCAAAAAGCATCTTAGTTGTATAGAGAAATTTTCCTTCTTTTGATAATTTTTTTTTTAATGATATGACTCTAAGCAGGTTTTCTGGACACCTTTTAAATGCACAGGAGAGGCAGCTAAAAATGCTAAATGCTTTTACGACCTTTGCCTTTAGAACTCCTTGGGGCTAAAATGAATCGCATGACATTTTGCAACCTAAAATTCGCATGGTCTCTAAAATCATTTGTAGCTTTTACGATTTCTTTGTAGGGTTGTCCTGGATGATGTCAAATTTTTAATTTTGTTTGTATATACAAATATACAAAATAATAAAAAAAAAAACCTTAATGTATAGTACAGTAAAATATGTGTGATTGCCTCACTAAATCATAGTTCTATGCAAGTGATGCAGAATTTGCTTCATGCTTTAGAGGAGGAGTCTCAAACTCCAGTCCTGGGGGGCCGGAGCCCTGTGTAGCTTAGTTCTTTCCCTGTTCCACCACAAATGATTCAGCTCAAGAGCTGTGTGGTAATTAGCACAAGGAGCTGAATCAGGTGTGTTAAATGAGGGTGAACCAAAAACTGTGTAGGGCTCTGGCCCTCCAGGACTGGAGTTTGAGACCCCTGCTTTAGAGGAAGCATGACTGCATTATATTTAGTATGGTGGTCTTTCAGCTCCTGGGCTGGTGTTTGTATCCTACTCCGCATGTACGGCACTGGCATTTGCACCAGGTATATATGCCCCCTGGCTTCCCTTTTGGGCACCTTCCCCTCCAAAGACATGCAGTTTGGATGGACTGCTGATGTCTATAAATTGCCCTCAGTGTGTGAGTGTGTGTGCTGCACTGTGCAGTCATGGCGTTCACTTGCATTAGCTCCAGGTTTATGATTCATGGTTATAGAAGCTGAATGGATATAACACATCAGAATTTATTACAATGCAAATGAGAAATGTACTGAAGCATCGAGTACCAGCTGGTTGGTGGCGTCAAGCACAACACTGTAGCTAATTTCCATATTCATTTGGTAGTAGAAAAAATTGATTGTTTATTATGTGTTGTGTATCTACCCCTTTGGTTTGTGTCCCCTATTTGGTTTGGCTAGTTGATAATAAAACTAATAGGAGAACAGGACCTCAGAGTAAGGTCCTTATATGGTAACTGGTATTAGATATTAGGTGATAAAGGTATTGGGCGAGTAATGATGGATGAAGCTTTAGTTTTATTAGACACTGGTGTGCAAGTTTGGTGGTGAGGATGGGTGTCACTTTTTTAAGTGGATAAGTGGTACTGAGATGAGAAATTTTGCTGAAAATGTGATATTTTAAGTGAATTTGCAGCAGACAGGTCTTTTCTGTTCTTATTCTCAGGATTAGGACCAAAGTCACTATTTTAGGAAAATGCACTTGAGAGACTGGTACTGATTCTGACAATTCGTAAATTCTGTGTTAGGGCTTGTTTGTTTTATTAAATGAACAGTTAATTCTGTAGTGGAAATGCCTGTGTGCTTCAGATACACTTCAGCTATGTAGCCTGAAGGCTCTCAGATACCAGCTTTTAGTGGCATATGCATTCTGCAGGGCTCCAGGTGTCCAGAGACACTCAAACACTATTTTATTTTCTACTTTTTCTATATTGCATGGAATATAATAGGGGGTTGAGTGAGTTACTTTGGTTATCTCTCCGGCCCCCGCCTATCTTGTGTAGAGGAGACCTACTGTAACAGACAATGACCAACACCAGATCCACCACCTGTATCAGGGCTGCTTTTGGGTATGAACAGACAGCAGAAAGTTAAAAAACAAACAGATACGCAGATGATCAATGATAGGGGACGGCCCATAATGGAGACTGGCAGCTTCCTCTCCTTCACAAAGGGTTATCAGCCTTGAGCATGAGTTCTGTCTTGCCTGAAGAGCCTTTCATCACAGGGCTTCCAGGGTGCCTGAGCTTGACCCGAGTAAGAGTTTGTCCCATATAGAGTGGGTCCCCCTTACAACTGAAATGCAGAGGATAATGACAGAATATATATGGGGGCCTCTGAGGAGAAAATGAAGGAGGTGGCATTGACAGGTGAGGAGAAAATGAAGGAGGTGGCATTGACAGGTGAGGAGAAAATGAAGGAGGTGGCATTAACAGGTGAGGAGAAAATGAAGGAGGTGGCATTGACAGGTAGGGTGACCAGATAATCCATGTCAGGGAGGACACTCTGAGCTCGGACAGGAATTGTAAATTATCATTTCAATTAAAAGGACCTGGATTTCACTTTAGCACCGAGTTCTTGCTGTGTGCTGATTGGTCAGTCTCCTATAATCATGCAT
>JAODJU010000038.1:5793740-5806167 GCA_026776725.1 Gnathonemus echidnorhynchus
TGGATGATAGGAGGTCAGCAATAGATAACTATAATCTGTGCTCGCCTTAGTCTCCTGGATTAACCTAGCCTATCTTGGATGATAGGAGGTCAGCAATAGATAACTATAATCTGTGCTCGCCTTAGTCTCCTGGATTAACCTAGCCTATCTTGAATGATAGGAGGTCAGCAATAGATAACTATAATCTGTGCTCGCTTTAGTCTCCTGGATTAGCCTAGCCTGTCTTCGATGGTAGGAAGTCAGCAATAGATAACTATAATCTGTGCTCGCCTTAGTCTCCTGGATTAGCCTTTGTCATCACTTAAATTATTTATCTTAATTTACTTTCCATGATTGCTGTATCTCACGATTATCAACGCTAAAACAAAGGGTCCCCCGTCACTTAGCCACACCAGCGTACCTAACACGTTACAAATTAACCATGTAATATGAAGTATTAACGACTAAGAATTATATACACTGTACATATTAGGGATGTGCAGAGAGCCCAGTATTTCTATACGTATTTGAATAAAAGTGGAAATAGGTGCAACAAGCCAGTTTTTTTTTTTACTTCACTTCTAATTTTATGATATTAAAGGGTTAATATAAGTGTTCTTCAAATATACTGTTGCTGAAAAAGCATAAAAATACACCAATATTACATTTAAGCGTTCAAAGTTTAATTCTATACACCTCCGGGTTACATGTTGCCCTCGCTATGTTTATTATCAATATTAAGTATTATTGGTATTATAAGGCTATGTATCCTTCTGCACCATTATATGGATGAAAGTGCAGTAACTTTATTTACAGCAGCTGCATACATAAAATAAACAATTACTTTATTAATCATCAAATTAATTATAAAAATTAGCTATCACAGCACTGCAGTCATTTACAAACCTTTTTGCATCCCCCTAATCAAACGTGTAAACAATTCATCACATGTAAATGTTTTGCGCACCATTTATACAGTAGATGTTCCTTACCTGATATAAATGACTTATGTATACAATTCAGTTACAAACCTTTTTGCATCCCCCTAATCTAAAGTGTAAACAATTCATCACATATAAATGTTTTACACACCATTTAAAGATTTGCCCTAAGATTTCTTGCATGAGCGAGAGAGTCTGAAGCCCTGAGTGTGTTGCAATCCCGCTAGCTAACTGCCAGCTGGGGAAATCACATTCAAGACACAAATACAAATTTGGGTCTTTTATTCCCTATATCTATGTTAGATATTTAAGTTGCCAAAATGAAAGGCTTTTCTAGGAAACAACGTGCATGGACAAAGGTGAGCACTACCACCCCTAGTAAATATTCAATTCAATTAAATTTTATTTGTATAGCGTATTTTCACATTACATTGTCTCCAAGCCACTACTGTCACACTCCCACAAAAAATAATAAAACACAAAACGTTTTTTTTTTTCTCTCTCTTTTAAGCAGAGGTGATCCTAGGGTCTGTTGGGGCCCCAAGCAAAAATTCACTGGGGGCCCCCCCTCTAACCAGTTTTTGTCATCATTTTAATAAATTTGGCTCTCGTTCGCCATCTAGTGGCTTGGGGGCCCCAAGCAGCTGCCTGCCCTGCCTGCTGACAAGATGCGCCTCTGCTTTTAAGCACAACTACAGAAGAGAGAGGGTGCAGTGTGGACAGCCCCATACATTCAACTGGCTCCTGACAGCTACCCAATCTAATCAATGATTACACCACTTACACGTGGGTAGTGTCTGGTCCCAAAACCATGTGCATTTCCCGTCCAGGGAATAACATTAATATCAAAATGACACTTGAAACACACTGAGCTAATGTGTTATTGAAATTAATTAGCGGTTTCTAAATAAATTTTAGAAATGTTCTAAAAATACTTAAAGTGTATATCCACGGCACAGTGACTTACTGCTGTCACTGTTCTGCATTTACTGAAGAGCTGCAGAGAATATCCAGAAAAAATTGCTGTAACAAACGAGTTCCCAAGGATAATGGGTATGGTTCTGTGCACCAGGAGAAATCTAACAAGGCTTATCAGGAGAAGACTGTAGCACATTGTAGGAACCTCATATCTCTGCCATAGGATTCTGGATTGCTTGTTTCCCTCCAGTGGAGCTAGAAGCTGAAAGGATTTATTTCTTTTTTATTATACATTAAATAATTATTCATATATTGATTTAGATATTTGTGTTTATATGATGTCCATATGTACTTTTATAGCTACTGTTTTCACATATGCCATGATAACAAAACAAATCAGTTTGCAAATATGCTGTGCAATCAAGAAGAATAGGAGTGTGGCTCTTCCATAGTATCAGTCCTTCTTCACAGCCCCTGCAAACTACTGAAAGACACCCAATGAATAGCTGAGACAGGGACAATCCCCACAAGCTGATGCAAGCTGAATAGTAAGTAATATGTGGTGCTGACTTCATGCTGCATAAACATGGACTGAGCCTGGATGATATCTGCAAATATATGCAGCCACACTTGCATTTGACAAGTAAAAAAAGCTTTTCCCATGATTAATTAAATTGAAATTGTGTCACCTTCTATCAATCTTCATACCATTTTTTTCGTATAAAAGGACTCCTGCTTAATGAAAAAAGAGGCATTTTAATTATACAGTGACACACTTGCATGGTATTTGGCTAAATTGTTTTACTGTGGACTAATGAATATTTCATCAGTTATTTATTAACATTCTGGTATCCACAGTCCAATGGTGGGAAGCAGTATTTTTTTCTTTCTTTCTACAGTGATGGACAAGCATTTGTTGGTAGCAGATGGCCTGTATCTCAGGTATCTGAGGGAAAAAACATGGAGAAACGCCGACTTGATGAAAAGAGGATGAAATAATAATGCAGACATTGACTTCAGCATGATTTTAGCTGTACGATCCAGCAGAAACTGTAAAAATGTAAACTGTAAAAATGTAAAATCCACTTCTAGTAGTTTTCAGACCATCTGAAATCTGGTACATTTTACGAGTCATAGCTATTAAATAGTAAGGTACATGTAATTTCTATTGTCACTGTCTGCCTTTCTTGTTGTGTTTGTACTGTGAAAGTCATTTAGTTTTTTATTTATGTCTTACACAGTGAGTGCCATTTTATGTGGTAATGAATTCTTTGGTCGTTTCATCTTGCGAGTAATTATAAAGCAATTCTGGATGTAATGATCCAAGAACTTAGTTATTCACAGATCTATTCCTGATGTTATTACATTTCTTTTTTTTTAATTCTCAGCAACTGGTCACTCTTTTTGAATCACTCTTCAAATGACTGAAGATTAAGTCTTTGCTCTGGTAATGTAAACATTTCACATGTGTAACAGTCTGAATTAAATTGTGACACAACGCTGAATTTGTGTGTTTGCCTGTTTAAATTAAATTGTAACATGATGTTAAATTAATTGTGTGGTTGTGTGTCGGTGTGTGTGTTTGCTTCACTGTATGGCTGTAAGCCTAAAGGATTCAGTATCTGACAATTCACTGTTTCCAGCTGTGGCCCTTGCTCTTATTAAAAACAGCACAGAGACTTTCATCCTGCTATGGTAGCTCACCCATATTACTCAGGAAACTTTTCACCTCCTCAGGACTCTGGGGACGAGGAAGTCTGTCAGTCAGTACAATTGCTTGCACTTTAACCTGTAGAGGACTCTGGTGAATTTTCTGTACTGGGGGTTTATTATCGAGTGTATCTGCAGATAGCAATTTTGCCCAGCTATTATCAATTGATTGAACTGCCTGTGCCCTTGTTTGAGAATTGTTGACCACGAGACAGGTAAAATCCCACTGTTCAACAGGTCAACTAGTATATGTTTGGCTCTCTGGAAAGTTTTATGAGCGGCGTTACTCTCTTTACTCATGTATGTGTTTGAACATTAGTTGTTTCCAGTGTTCCGACCCACAAACACTCCTCTCATAACAAAATTTCACCATAAAACTCCCCAGTGTCTTTGTTGCAAATAACTGGACACATAGCTTTTATCCCTGTCTGTCGCAGGGATGGTATATGACTTGGCCTAGTCTAAGCTGTCATCCTTGCATAGTGTCTAAGGCTTGGGCTGGGAAAATGGTGGATCAATGTTTGGAGATGCAAACATAAAAGTACATTTGTCACCTTCTAAGCTCATTGGCTTTCAGGTGTGTGGTGACCGTGGCATATTTCTAACTTATCGGGTTGATTTTTTTCCTCTATCTTGGTATTTTGTCATGCATTTCTGCTCCTGAAGTATGCTTTCATTCTTACTTTACCACAGTTTCTTCATCATTGTCTTCATCGGAGCACTTTTCCTGGTGAGGGCCGTGGTGCCATTATATTAAAGCAGGTCAGATGTAAGAATTCTTAAAACACCATGGACTTTAACCCCAGGGAAAATGCAGTCTTTCCAGCATGTACGGGGTCTGACCCTGGGGTCCCCCCCTAGTAGGATGTGCCTGGAACAGCTTCACTGGGAGCCGACCATCCATCCCAGTTGTCTGCCTCTTTTTGCTCTCTCCTTATATGTGATCTCTTCATCATTTTACCTCACCTCATTTTAGCCACTTGTAGTTGCCCTTGTTCCTTCAGTCCTTTCCCACAGCTCATGACCATAGGTAAAGATAAGGGCATAGACTGACTGGTAAACTGTAAGAATAGTATGATGACTTAGCTTCCACTTCACCACCATGGACCAGTTGAGTGTCCATACAATTGCAGACACCAGTCAATCCACCTGTTATTCGTTCATCCCCCCTTACCGTCAGTCATTAATTAGAACCCAACCTACTTATCCTCCTTTACTCAGAAGAGTGTTGCTTTCTGGTTTAGAATTGGGCAAATCTAATATAGCGAAATGAAAACACTAATACCAAACAAAAACACTTTGATCAGCTTTCTGCTAACCACACGAAAGGAAATGAAAATGCACATTTGCACTTCCCTAAATTAAACCAAAAGACACTGAACACATAATTCTTGCAATGTATACAATATTTATGAAAATATTTAGGCTATTTACAGAACATATCTAAGCTAACCATAATCAATTACAGAACACATCAGTCTCAATGTGGTTGTGGGTTCAGTCCGAGCAAGTGGGACCGATTCAGGGTGATGGTCCATGTCTTCATTGCCTGGCTGGACTTTTAAAGGAGGGATCAGCCATTTGGGCAGAAGAGGCGTGCTGAGGTGAGGGCACACTGGGATCAGAACCACAAAGACAAATCGCAGACACCCCCCCCATCAAAGCAGCTCTGCAGGACATGCAGTTGTAGAAGAATGGGGTCATGACCATCTTCAGCATGGCCTTGGATTTGAAGGCCCTGATTCTCATCCCCATTGCTTCATTCTTGGCACCAAATTGCTCGAGTGCATTGGAAGTCCTGATCACGAGAAGACCAAAGCCCAGCCTTGTCCGCAAATACCGTGTCACCTGTAGCCCCCGTTCTATCATTTTATAATAATACAAAATGTCTTCATTATTCCTATAATTAAACTTTATTTGTACCTGACATTTTATATAATTGACAGAGCAGATTCCCCATGATCTCTCCTCTACCTTCAACAAAATAGGTCCTCCGACTATGTATGGGTAAGAAAGACATAACCTTATATGTTCCAAAGATTCAATACAGTTATTCGTTTTTTTCTTTTTGCATAGTAACTACAAACGAAACAGTCATACTGCTATTGCTGCTATAGGTGTCAATGGGTAATGTCACTTAGTCTTCTATCATGTTTCATATTTTTCATTCAAAGAAGTAATAAAGGGATTAAGAAGCAGATGGCAGATGAAAGTCAATTGGTAAGACGGAGGAGAGAATCTGAATAAATTATTTTTACTGCAGCAATATGGAAACTGTTGATGATTTTTCAGATTTTCAGAGCTGTGCTACACAGGTGCTACATTGTTTCATGTTCTCTTGCGCACATGTTCATGGTTCTTCATGGTACCTTCCTGTCAGGTATAGCGATCAAACAGCCGTGTCATCCATCTCCAAACCTGACATTCTCAAAGAACAAAAATGCAACTGGAAAAATTTAATTAGATTATTCTCCAAAAGAGGTTATATTGTCACAGCCAAACAAAGATACAGATATCATTTCGGTAAAGGCCTGTAAGAGTCGACAAATTATTTATTACTTGAACTAGTTGGGCAGACAGCAGACTAACGGAGTTAGTAATCGTTAAGATTAAATGATTGACATCCTCATTGTTGGAATCAGAATAAATACAGAATGATGCAACGTCGACATCCTAGATACCACCTTCCATACTTAATGGACTTTTATACATTTCTAAGATGGGGGGGGGGGGGGTATGGTTGGTTTGGGGAGTAGAACTGGGTGATGATTCAATCCCTCGCTTCCATATTACGCAGATTAGGAAAATGGATGCTTTTTTTCCTCTCATGACCAATTACTCTGATTGCGACTCCTGCTCTGGGACTTGCAGCCAGTGTTTGTTTTCTCTGTCTCCAAAGTGATATTTATTTGATTTCGCCTTTGTTTGCTTCTGACAACTTTATTATGTTAATCCCATTCCTACCCATTTCTGCTCTCTGCCCTAAGTAAAATCAATACATGTACCCTCCCCCTGCTCATCCACCCACGACAGGCTCGGTGTACTTCCATACAAGCACAAGAACGGCAGAAAACAGACCCGGTGAAAAGGTGTTTTCTTCTTAAGTAAATGAATTGCATCCACTGACAGCTATTGTCAGGTGACAATGCAAATAGGTGCACAGGGTGGAGACCTTCCAGCTGCAGCTGAACAACAGAGAGCTGACATTGTGCACAGTGAAATGTGCTGCACTGTGTTAATATGGAAGCATGAGCTAAGGAATTTTGTGGTGTATATTTTAAATGAAGGTGCCAGTAGTGATATGAAGTAACTATACTGTGTAAATTTATGACATCTATTTATGGGCATTATTGCCATTTTTTAACCATTAATCTTAAATAAATCTGAGATACACAATGTCACATGCATACTGTATGAGATAACTATTATGTGCTGTTATAAACACCAGTTTCATTAATTAATTAATTGACTGATTGATTGACTAGTTAACACTTACACATAATCCATATCTTTTATTTAAAATTTATTTGACTTTCTTAAAGAATTACACATCCATATCCATAAATATCCAGAAACACATTTTTCCTCCTATAGCTTTCAGGCAGGGATACACAAGCTGGGATGAAAGTTAGAAACTCCTGACGTCCTGGCAGTTTCCAGCCTGTCCAGTCTAATCCCTTTCCTCCTTACCCACAGCGGGAACTCCGCAGACCAGAGAGCACACGTTCTCTCCCTCCATACCCACATCCATTGCCCCATAACAAAAGCAAAGTTTATTTGCCTAAGCAAATCCATACATACTCTTGACATACTAACTCGTTGTGACTCCTTTCACTAGGCAGCAACAGCAAATCCATACATACTCTTGACATACTAACTCGTTGTGACTCCTTTCCCTAGGCAGCAACAGCAAATCCATACATACTCTTGACATACTAGAGTATGTCAAGAGAATGTAACAATCCCCTTAAGAAGATACAATGTATCCCTAAAATCCCACTGCCCCAGTCAGAATATTTGATGCTCAGAACATACTTTGGTAAGATTGAGAATTACTATCCATCCATCTCATGTTTCTCCTGTTATTCCTGCACATTTTGTTCCTGACTAAATCCATTATGCTGCAATATTTCCCAAGCTTTGCCTTTACTGGCTCCTGCACACGCAAGTGAACAACAGAAATACATGTTCCCTATTAATGCAATGACCACACACCCACAACCACATGCACTCATACCCATACAGACACACAGACACAGAGGAGGGGCAGCAGGCCAGTGATTCTTTGCTAACAGTGTAAGTCAATACACAGGGGCAAAAGCAAAGGGTACAACATGGAGAAAATAGCTCCTGAAACAGCCATGCATAATTAGTCATTAAACACTACAAGTTAATCATTCTTTTCCGTTTATAATTATGACCAGAGGCAGCTATCATCAGTCGATGTTCACAGCAGGCTTTTGGCCTATGGGTTAACTGGCGTTAAAATTATTAAACTGCTTTAATATATGCAAGATGTCAGAATACAATTAACTAGTAAATCATGGGCCACTGGTAAACCTCTTGTTTGTCTTATGTGGAATAGGCACTGCCTAATTAGTGCTTGTTATAATAATCTAATTTATCCTCATTCTCAGTAGGATTCATTCTGAGTCACTCATTCAGTCATATATGCACTTAGCTTCTCTCCTAAACCCCTTGAGAATAAAAGGGGATGATTTTTTCCCCTTTAATTTATGCCCCTTTTTTGTTCTGTGATCGAAGGTGTTTATTGAATTTCAAACACATATTTGGGGGGGGGGGGGGTGTTCCAAAGTGGATGGATAGTTCCAACAATAGTACAGAGAGTGTTGGGAATAATGCAGATAGAGCAGGCAGGTGTATGTACAATTATATACTTCATTTATGCCATTTTTCAATATATCTCAGCAGAAGACAATAGGGGTTGCTTATTTGGTTGTGACATTGCCTCATACTTCAAGGACTGAGGGTTTGAATTCCACTAGCATGTTTGTGCAGACATCTCTAAGCCTTCTGTACTGTCTTCATGTGCTCTTGACTGGATGACCTGACAGCCACAGTCTGCCTGTGCCTTGTCTCCTATGCTCTCTGTAATCATCTGTTACAATTACATCTTCGTGATCAGCTCCTCCTTTCAGTATAGATTAGAGTATATATATGGTATATAAAAAGGCATAAGTATGGTGTTACTTTGCCATTGCATTATTTTATGATTATACTTTACGTTATGTTTATTTTATATGTGTTTATGTCATCTAATTTTCACTACCTACTGTAAGTATGATCTGCTGTTAAGTTCTTCCCAAGTGGCAAGCCATTAAAAAAATGCTGTTAGATGTTTAATGAGCACAGACGTTCAGTTAAGCTTCTGGATTATTTGCAGTGCTGCAGCTTATTTGGAAAGAAATATAGAAAAGCATGTATGTCTGATGGCAACCAATACATTCATAATGCAGCCATACATTCCTGGCAAAGCCAGATAATGTGATATAGATCATTAATCAAATCTTATCTCTAACCACTATGTACACTAAAGGTGTAGGGGGCTTTAAAACCAGCTGTTGAGGTCATCAATGATATTTTAAAAAAGCAATTCATACATGCTATGATGGGTAGGCGCCACATCCTGGGTTGATCCCTGCCTTACGCCTGTAATCTCCAGGATAAGCGGTTACTGAAAATGGATGGATGGATGGATGGATGGATGAAATTCATGCATTTCAATAAACAAAGAAATCAGAGACACACATTTTCTGCTACTTGCGATCCCACATTATGAATTTATGATAATTTTGCACCCATTAATTAAGACTAAGATTAACGCTGACTTGATCCTGGGGGAAATTCTACAGCAAGAATGCAATGCACAAACGGACAAAGATATAGTGGAAAACAGGCAAAGTGAAAAGACAGTACGCATAGTGCAGATAAGTAAACATAGTGCAAACAAATTTTAAAAGTACACACTCCACAAGAATATCCTGAAGACAGAATATCGTGGTATTGTAGTAGAAACCAAAAAAAATAACAACAGTATTATATGGAGATGAAAGAGCAGCGTTAACTGTGTTTATGGTGAGTTACGTTATCCTTCCTGCTCTCTTTCCTTTAAAATCCGAAATGTAGGAAGGTATATAAGAATGGAGCTTCATAGTACACAAAAGCAATAGTTTCCAGGGTTAATTTCTCCAAGGCCTTTCTGATAAAGTGCAACTGAATATAATGCACATAACGTTCCTCATTTGCCCTTTATGCAAGTTTGAGGTTTCAGTATAATTGTGAGAGTCTGAAATGAGGAGATAATGACTTATTCTATTTTATATTATTGCAGTGGAACGACCTTTCAAGGAAGTGACCCTTTTAATTAACAGCTCACTGTATTGTAACAAGGAAAGACTTTCTTTTTTTTTTACTGAAATCCAGTCAGTCTTAAATTTTTTGATAGTAGAAAGTGTTTAAAAAGTACATTCAGTCAACTCATAGATGACTTTTTTCTGTAGGTCCGCGAATAAAATATTGTTTTGCATACATTTTGTAATGCAACATTCATAGTGCCTGTCCTGTGTTGGGCAGTAAGATATGAAGTTTAGTGTGGTCTTTAACATTAAGGGGCACAGACAGTTATGGTGAGCTCTTTATACATCAGCAGGAAATGAACAGGGCTCCTACGATAGGCCCCAGTTCTATTGCCTGGAATCACATTATAGTAGATACAAACAAAACAGCTAAACTTCTAGATCGGTACAAATAAAGAGTTTCAGAATGAAATATATTCAGGCGATACCACTGTATGGACAACAAGCACATTTGCCTTGGATGAGAACCAGCATACGCATTATATTAATTGAATAGCATGGCCTTTCTGTAAATTGCAGCTCTTTTTCTTGTTGGAACAAATAGCAACAATACTCATAACAGATGGCCAGCACCGCGGATGTAAACATAAGAGGGAATTAATTGATTGTTCACTACAAGCCAACATGAGCTGCCAAGATCCCGTCAATGCTGGGGTATGCGTGGAAGCTAGGGATGAGTCCGTTTCCAAGTACATGTAAATTAAGAGTATCCATACCACAGAAATGTAATATTCTGTAATTGCAAACTGACTACTCAGATAGTAAAAAAAGTTGTGCATCCTTCACAAATTTTACACAAATATAACACCACTGTAATGACAGAAATACTGTGAGCTAAAAGCTCGCGTGAGTTTTACTTAAACAAAAATGTTCTAAGGGCAGAATGAAAAATGATCATATTATACCGATTTGGTTGGTCCCGCCTCCTCAAGTTGCTTGGACCTACCTCTTCTATAATCTGATTGGTAATCTCTGGACAAATCATTTTTCATTCTGCCCTCAGAACATTTTTGTGCGCGTAAATCTCCCACTAGGTTGGCGCAGTGTCTAGCACTGCTGCCTCACAGCAAGAAGGTCCTGGGATCGGTCCCGGGTCCCGTCCCGGGTCCTTTCTGTGTGGAGTTTGCACGCTCTCCCTGTGTTCATGTGGGTTTTCACTGGGGGCTCTAGTTTCCTCCCATGGTCCAAAAGTGTGGAGGAGATTGGAGAGTCTAAATTGGCCCTGTAGTTGTGTGCGCCCTGTGGTGTGTTGGCAACTGCCCAGGGTTGGTTCCCACCTGCGCCCATTGTTCCCAGGATAGGCTCTGGTCCCCCCGCGTCCCCAGCTGGGATTAAGCGGTTTCAGAAAATGCATGGATGTATAAATCTCCCACTAGTGACTGAAAAGGGCATAATAGCTGATCTATAATACTTTTGGTGTTAATAACCAGCAATCATTACAATAGGAGCATAAATATTATTTTTAATTTTAGGTTCACATCATTGCTGTCAGTTAGCATCCCGGTTAATAATATGTATTGTTATATGAATACATCAAGTGATTGCAATGCAATGAACTGCACTTTACGTGAGAGTATGTTTTTGTTTTAGACATGAAAACAGCATCTACTCAGTCTCTAACAGAATACATTATATCAGATTACAGGTTCATTCAAGTTTTTTTTTTTCCTCAGACTTTTAAGAGTCTTTTTAAAAGATACAAATTGAGGAGTGAAAGCATTCTGGCAGTTTACAGTTAACATGCATGCATGCGCTGGTGTGCATTCTCTGCCAGGCATGATAATATGATGTGACAAGCAAGGGTTAATGCAGAGCTGTGTGTGTGGGGGGGCTGTCTTCTGCTCTGCAAACATGCATTTCAAAACATGCACAGCCTGGAATGCATTAACCCACCTATACCACAGTCGCATTTGAACCCAAAGACATTTTTTCACGTTTCTGAGCTGAAAACACATTATTATTATTACATTTCGCCACTGTCATTAATCCGAAAGCTGTTGGTGCTTAGACCGTACTGCAGTACCATTCCGTTTAGGTAGCTTACGCAGGACTGTGAACTATGACTGGGCTACAAGTGCATTACATCAGAAAATCATTTTAGTATTTAAATATTAAGGTGTTAGGTCTCAGTCTCCATCTGAAATTTTAAGCATTAAACATTAGGGAAAATTAAAGATTATATAATTGTGCCTTAATTTACTACTATGACTCGCCTGTCTGACAATATGTGTGTGACAATAAAAAATTAATCAACACCGTTCTGACCAATCAGATTCAAGAATTCATTCCTGTCTGCATTCCTTTTGCCCCAACAGGTGTGTAGGATCACACATGCACATATCACAGGGCTTAAATTCCAGGTGGCCTAAGACAAGGCCGAGCCTGGTACGAGAGGCACCAAAGGGGGGTTACACACACAAACACCCACACACACACAGATAACAAGGGAGGCCAGCACTCCAACTTTTATTGCCCAAAGACAATCTCAGTGTTTTGTGTGCC